>CM034237.1:36254887-36854887 GCA_019916065.1 Vitellaria paradoxa | reverse complement strand
ATAAGATAAATTTACTAATTAATGTACTGATTATCATTCAATGGTCTACTCATTTTATAGATTAGAGATATAGTTGTTATCAAGAGTATTATATGTCCAAGGGAAATGGTTGCAATTGGTGTACTTCGAAATATAGACCATTCTAAAAAATTAAATGGAGAAGATTTAGGGACCGTCTTCTAGAAAGTGTATGTTCAAGTTCCAGTATAACCTAATTAATCATTGATATGAATATATGGACAATGCAAGATAAAGGGACAAGCTATTGGAGCTCATATTGTGTTGCCCATTCCATTTGTGGTAAGTTTTTGTTTTTAATTTTTCTATATTATCAAAAATGTCATTTTGTAGTGATCATTTTTGTTTTAATTTCTAACTTTTTTTATATATTATCTTTTTTTGTGTAGATTTCAAAGGTCATGGATGATAACTGAGAATATTTATATGATTTGAGTTGAATATTTGGTTTTGTGATTAGACATAGTTTTGTTTATTTTGCTATTTTGTCTTCATAGAATTGAGTAACTTTATTTTGTGGAAATTGAATAATTATGACTATTAGCATTTTTATGTTTATCTTGTTTGTGGTGGAATATTTAAGCATTGTTTTAATATATTTATGTCATTTAAAATTTTTATTTCTTATTATCATTTTTTAACTTTGTTGTGATTTCATTTTTATTTATTATGATTAAATAATTTTAATTTTTAACTGTGAGGAAAAAATAAAGAAAAAGGGAAGTCATTGCCTTCAAAGAGTAATTGTGCCATTAGAATTGACTGGATGCACAGAGTCTTATAAAAGAAAGAGTTAATTTTATGTGTAGAAAAGGAGTATTTGAAGAATGGCTCAAGTTGTTGTCTCATGTTGAAAATAGATACAGTGGAATTGTTGTCAATGATGTTTCTTGTGATCAACTTGTAGGTACAACTGCTATTATTGGTGCACATATACAAGATTGTCAAATTTGGTTTAGCTGCACTAATTTTGTATATTAAGTATATTGGTTGTTTTTGTTTGTTGGCTTGCATGCTAGATTGGAATTCATGTATTGGACAAATAAGTACAGGATGGAAGGGTAAAAATCTATTATGCTATTATAGTATTTTTGAGTTTGGTGAGAAACTGAAACTTCTTTTGTTTTTGGTTCTATTGGTTGATTCAAATATGTTGTTAGTAATCATACTAGTAGTATGTTTGGATTTTGAATTTATTATTGATATAATCTTACTCGATTTAGCTGCATCATCAAACCCACCTAATGTTAACACTCCATTGGAGCACTTTTATTGGTCTCTTATAGGTTGCAAATCAGCTGCTCATTTCTTCTACCTTTTTTGTTTACAAGTCTTGTTTTATATTAAACTATTTTATAATGTTTGCTAAGAGATTGCTTAATTTATATATGCTGTTTAGGGAAATACCTCAATCGAGGTGCATCTCCCATCGAATTGTCCACTTTTGTAGATTTCGATGGCTTTCCCATGCCAAGAAATGGTTGGTTATGCTAGGCTAAGTGAATACAATTTATAAAAAAAAATGTATAATATATTTCCCTTTATTTATATGATATGCAAGAAAAGACGTGTGGTATTGGTGCCAAAACAAAGGAACTGAAGAGAAAGAGATCTATACGAGGTATTGAATTATATATATGTATCAATATTAGAAGTACATTGATTACTTGCTGTCATAGATCTACTTGACAAATATAGTTTTACTTTTTTAGGTAAAAGATAATTAGAAGAAGATTGTTTAGGTAATATAGCATGCTCTACAGATGTTCTACCAGTTGTGCAATCGTGTAAGTATTGTCATGCTAAGAGATTTCATCTTGAGCCAAATGGATTTTGTTACTCTAATAGCGAAGTTATGCTAATTTGTAATGATACTCCTCATGTTCTCCTTAACTTATATACTTCTAACTCTGAAGATTCTTTCGAATTTCGAAAATATGTCCGCACGTATAGTAATACATTTGCATTTACATCATTTGGAGTTAAGTATGATACAGATCTATGTAGGAGAAATAAAGGTGTATATGCATTTAGATTTCAAGGTCAGGGTTATCATTCTTTGAATGACTTAGTACCAGTGGATGGTCATCCCACCTATTTACAACTCTATTTTTATGATAATGATCATGAAGTTGATAACTGAATGAATGTTTCAAATAAGTTGAACACTGATATTTTGGTAAAACTTATTAATGTTTTGAAATCCTTATGCAACATTTTTTCAAAGTCTGAAAGATGTTTCAGATATTCAAAATTATCAAATAGTTCTTAGGCAAATGTTGTGCATAGCCATTTTGGTTACAGTCACAAAGTGGAGTATTATTTTTGTTGTTATGAACTTTTACAATATCTTTTATTGTTTCCTCATGGAGAAAATAGCTAGCACCAAGGAATATGAAAGAGGATAGAAAAAAAAATGGGAAAGTTTGTGAAGGTTATTCAAAGTAAATTAAACTAGAATAAGCAATGGAAATAATAACACTAGGTTTTGAAACAATATATGAAAGAAACTTGATCCAACCGACAAATCTGGGTAGACACATTATTCTCATGTTGGATGTGAATTCTTTATCTCAGTTTGCAACTCACATTTAGGAAAAATAAACCTGAAAGATTTTATCGTGAAAATAATACTTAAAGTACAGTTTTAAAATCACGTTTAGGATAAATAAATTAGAGAGATTTCATCTTGAAATCATTCTTTTGGTCCAAATCTCTTTTCCTTGTTTTCAAAATATAAAGAAAGTTCTAATCAAGTAATGTCATAAGGGATTTTAACAAAATATGATTGATATTACAAGTTTTTGTAAGTTTTGAAAACAAAAGAAGAAAACTAGAAAAGTAATCTATATCTGTCTCTTCTTTTCTCAAAGTATCAAGAAAGTTCTAATCTTGTGTGGTTATCAATGATTTTAAGGAAATATAATCAACAACATAAGTTTTCAAATGTTTTGAAAATATTTAAAAACAAATCTAGAAAAATAAGAACTGTAACACACAAGTTTTACATGCTTGGATTCGTTCAAATCTAACATTCAAATGAAGATCCGCTCTTCATTGATGGGTTGAATTAAGTTTGGATCTAAGCTAACATGTTAAGTAAATAAACAATGCAAGAAATAAAAGAGAAAGTAGAAGCAAACTTCATTGAAGAAAAATCTACACTTATATTAAAGAGACTGCTACGTATTTAAAGCTTCAATCCAAAACTTCATTCTAAACTCAGAAAAACTTTTTTGCTGTCAGGACATGCCAGCTCTGAAACGTCATTTTCTACTTCGTTTTGTTCTTCATTCACCTTCTCAATGTCCCTTATGATTACTTTTGATATTTTCTTAGCTTTAAGCCTCATTTGTTGCATTGAAGAACAAATTTCTATGAGGATTATGAAATTCTATTAAAACACATGAAGTAACACAGAATTGTAGTTAAAAAAATAGGAATTTGAGCTAAGGATTACACTTTTCAATCATAATCAGTCACCGAATTATATTGCTTGCATCTTTCATAGGCTGTCCAAGGGATTTGCGTTGGCATTACGTAGATGCTATGGCATTAGTGCAAAAATTTGGAAAACCTAATTTATTCATAACAAAATCCATCTTGGTTGAATATCAAAGCAGAATTGCAAGTGGGAGAAGAGGCTCAGAATAGGCCAGACTTAGTGTCATAGGTGTTCAGGGCAAAATTAGAGCAACTGAAGATTGAGCTTTTCAAAAAGAAAATATTTGGACCTGTAGTTTCATTTATTTATGTTACTGAGTTTCAAAAACGAGGCCTACCACGTGCTCATTTTTTGCTTAAATTGGAACTGAGTGCAAAGTTACTATCACCTGACTTATTTGATAGAATTGTATCAACTAAGCTTCCTAATATTAATGAAAATCCACACTTGTATGCAATGGTCGCTAAATATATGATGCTTGGACCTTATGGTCATTTAAATCTAACCAATGTGTGTATGAAACATAATAGATTTTGTAAAAATTATTATCTAAAAAACTTTGTTAAGGCAACCACAATTGGAAATGACTCTTACCCATTATAGAAGTGACGAGATGGTGACCAATGAGTTAAAGTACATGGGGCGTATCTTGATAGTGGATGGGTCATACCATATAATCCATATTTATTGGCTTAGTTTGATTGTCGTATCAATGTTGAAGTATGTTCCACAATTAAAGCTGTTAAATGATTATGTAAGTGTGTATATATATATAAGGGTCATGATCGAATTGGTTTTGATGTAGTTTCTAACTAAAGAAATGATGATGTAGATGAAACATGTTCTTTTCAACGGTTAGAGGGATTTCTCCTCTTGAAGCAATGTGGCGAATTTATAGTTTTGTCTTAAACGAAATGTATCCGATAGTTTTAAGTTTACAGCTACATCTTGAGGATAGCTAGCTTGTTGCATTTAGAAAATGTGACAATCTTAATTCCATTGTGAATAATGCTTCACTATCCAGAATAATGCTTATTGAGTATTTTAGCATGAATGATAAGAGTTACGATGAAAGAAAGTATTTTTATAAGGAATTCTCAGAACACTTTGTTTGGGATCAGAAAAAAAAAAAAGAAAAATTAGACACGTTAAAAAGAGGAAATGCGATTGGAAGGATAGTAACTATCAATCCAATTCAAGGTGAACGTTATTATCTTTGTTTGTTGTTAAATCAAATTAGAGGCCCATCATCTTTTGATGAGTTAAAAATAGTTGATTTTGTTTAGGTTGCTTCATTCCGTGAATTTGCACTATTACACAGGTTATTAGAATCAGATAAGAGTATTAAAAATTATTTTAAAACAAGCTTCTTTATATCAGATGCCTTATAGTTTAAGGCGTCAATTTGCTACAATTTTAGTTTATCGTAATCCTGTAAACCCAAAAAAATTGTGACAAAAGTTTGAGCATGTGAAGTCTGAGGATTACACTAACATCAGTGGCATGACGAGAGATCAAATAAGAATAAAAGTGTTAAGGCATATAAATTCCACCTTAGAATCTATAGGTAAAACTATCAATGTTTATGGTACTATAAAGAGTGATGTGCTTTTTAATCGTGAAGAGAGTACTTCAAAAGAAATAGAATTAAAGTTAAATATAGTTGTTTCTGAAGTAGATACTTTATGTGTGTCAATGTTGAATGAAAATAAAAAGTATGCTTATGTTATTATAATAAATAAAGTCTTCCAAAAAAATGGAGTATTGTTTATTGATGGGCCTAGTGGAACTGGAAAAACTATTTTATATCGTACTCTGTTGTCTATAGTACGTTCTAAAGGGTTTGTTTCTCTTGCAATCGCCACCTCTAGAGTGGCTGCCTCCATTTTACCAGGTGATAGGACCGCTCATTCTTAGTTTAAGATCCCTATTAATATTGACAATAATGCAACTTGCAATGTTAGTAGACAAAGTTCAATTACCAAACTGCTCTGAGTTGTAAAGCTTATAATATGGAATGAAGCTTCTATGGCATGAAAGCAGGCCATTGAAGCCTTTGATGAGAAGATGTGTAATATAACTTAATGTAATATGCCTTTCGGAGGAAAAGTTATCATGTTTGGTAGTGATTTTTGACAAGTTTTGCCAGTTGTACCTAAAGCAAAAAAAAAAAAAAAAAAAAAAAAGCCAATAGATGCAAGTTTGGCTAGATCATATCTATGGAATGTCTGAGAAAAAATGCAACTCATTAAGAATATTAGAGCCCAATTTGACTCTTTGTTTTGCAATTTTCTTTTGCGTGTTGGAGATATTAGTGAGAGAACTATGAATGATGACCAAATACAAATACCACAACACATGATTATCCACTTCACTAATATTGTTCCCTCTCTAAATTGTCTTATAAATTTTGTGTTCCTAGGCTTAAATACTTATGTAGAAGACTCCAAAAATGATTCCGTTAATCAAATAAATAGTTTACTTATTTTGAGGTTTCATAGAACTATATGATAATATAAAAGCTTTGATACTACGATAGATCCACATGAACAGGGACAATGTGAAAACTTTTTAAATAGTTTAACTCCAATTGGATTTCCTCCACATATGTTGATATTAAAACCAAACTGTCCAGTAATATTAGTGAGAAACATTGATCCTGCTGATGGTTTGTGTAATGGGATGCTTAATTTGCAAAAACTTTGAACATAACGTAATAGATGCAGAAATTGCAATAAGACTTCACAAGGGAAAAAGGTTCTTTTTGCTTAGGATTCCTTTGCAGCCCACTAAGATAGAAAAAATATTCTATCAACTTTGAAAGAAATAATTCCCAATTAGATTACATTTTGCTATGACAATAAATAAATCTCAAGGGCAAACTATTGAATATGTTAGGATATATTTGCCGTAATTGGTATATGTAGCATTATCTGGAGATAAAAATGGTAATTTTGTTAAAGTTCTTATAAAATCAAGCTTTGTCAATGATTTAAATGCAGGATAAACAAAAAACGTAGTTTTCCAAGAACAATTAAATTTGGTTGATATTTGTTAACATTCATGAAGACAGTTGTGGCAATTTCATGTAATCATAGGTTTCCTATGCAATGATAGTTATTTGTGTGCAATATAAAAGCTATTGTATTCTATTTGATAGATCCTCATAATATTTGATTTGTTTAAAACACTTGATCCTTTTTCATTATTATGTATTTACTTGACACCTGTCCTCTTTAAAATTGATATGTACGTAATTGTTTCATTATTATTACAATTAGATGTATTATTATGGGAGAAATTAACTTTTACCACTTTGGTTCATTTGGCATCATACGGCATTTGTTTATATATGTAACCATATGTGACTCATCTCCTTTTATAATATAAACACTATAAAGATCATTATCTTATGCAATTGTATGTAAAGTGCTGCTTGTGTTTTCTTTGTGCAAATTTTAAAAACATATATAATAGATAATACAATACAGGAAACAAATTATAAATGCAGCTATGAATATTATCTTTAGATTAATATAAATATCATATTGAAGGAAAAAGATTTCCCATTTAATAGAATCAAATTATTACTTGGGCATTTTTTTTATGATTTAAAGTATTCTTATATATACAATTTGATGATTAATATTTTTTTAATGTCATCCATATGTTAATTTCTCTTATATGTAGAGTTTGCAAAATACTAAAAATGTGAAACTTATCAGTGACATCACTCCTCAGGTAAGGAATTGGACTGTTCAAGTGGTGGAAAAGGGATCCCCTCGCAACTCCTTGTCAAGCCCAAGCAAGTATCAATGACTTGTTCTATTAGACTCTTAGGTAGATATCTTTCATATACTTTTCTATTGTTTGGAATTGTTCATGGTGTTTCTCTTATTCATCTCAATTTTCGTAAAAAATCATTTATAAACAATATACCAACATTTTGATAATTATAGGGCAATTGTGTGTAGGCCAATATTTTTACAAATGATGTTAGTGTATTTAAAAACTCATTACAGTGGCTAAAAAGGTATTGCATATAAAATACCATAGTAAAACCAATTCTAACAAACCACCGTATGATCACAAATTATTATTAATGGGTTATTAATAGCAGGACACTAGTTGAGGAGTAGCAACAACACTGACCAAGAAATTAATGTAGCATTTAACTTTGTTCGATTTGCTAACCTTCGTAAGTACACTGACACATTGTCTCAAGTTGGTGAGATATGTCTTGCTATTTTCTACTATTTGCAGCATAGATTTATGCAATTTATATGTCATAATAACTTAATAATGAGTGCAAGGATGGTGTTCGTTGTTAGACATACTCAGTGCTATCATAAACCAACTAGAGCCAAAGTAGCTCCAAACAAAGAATGGCTGGCCAACTATTCAAGAACTTATCATTGTAAATGAAGAGTAATGCATGAATTTTATTTTATTTGTTAACATAATATGTTTCTATTGAATATTTAATGATATGATGTTTTAACATTGTAGGTTAAAGCCAAAACTCCTTACAATATAGCACCACTTTGTTTCAAATGACTGTGTTGCAGTATTAAATTTATCACATCTATGGCCTATTATTGTGGCACTGCATTTGAAAGTTGTCTCTTTTAATGGAGCATTAGAAAAAAAAATTTCTTTATTGAATTATATATTTTACATGTCTTAAATTTTATTTTTAATGTTTTTCCTTGGCATGTTAAATAGAATTATCATTGGCAACTAAATCTTCTAGCTTATTCCTTTTGCACCCTAATATTCTAGAGGTAATTGCATTGTAGATATGATAATGAATAAATTATTATTACTTTCTAACTGATCGCAACTTATATTTTTTAGATTGTACTACTTTTCATTTTTTAAAGGAATTCTGAAAATGAATATCAATTAAAAAAGTCGAAGAGTCAAAGCGTTGTAATTCTTTGGAATCTTGGTTTTACTGCTAAAGCTGAAGATATAACATCTTTCAGTAGTATTTCCTCATCTACTAATGATGTAATGGAAATAGTAGTTTTAAAGTTCGCAATTTCTTCTTTGTTATTTCCAATTTTTTTGTTCACAAGAAATACTAATATATATATATATATATATATATATATTTTGGTGATAGGAAACTATTTGGGTCAATGCATGCCTGGGCTACTATCACTAATACGAACCAAACTTTTTGGTACATGGCCTATAACAAATGTCGTAAAGGCATAGCTATTGGACATGGGAGAGTCTTTACTTGTATATATTGCAATCAACCAGCTGTAGTTGCTAAACCAAGGTATAATTGTGATAGTTTGTTAAAGTTTTTATAATCATATTGTTTTTTTTTGGTCTATCGTATTCCCATATATATATTTTTTTGAAAACATCTCATGATAACATAAAATATCTTAGGAAGACAATGGGTCAATGCTATCATCTTTTCTTAAAACCATATTTTTTGTGTTCATAGAACAGATTTGTTTCGACACTCCTCAAATTGACAATTTTCGAACAACCATCCTTATCCTTCTCCTGCTACGTGCATTCTTTGTAGTAATAGGCATAAAAAATTCCCACTCTACCACATAGGAGTTGTAAATCACACACTTCCCATTACATTTCTTACAAAATTGTCCAATCGCAATACCCGGTTGCTTCCTGCACATGCTCACCTAGCTGCTTGTTGCACATGATCAAATTAGGATGATGCATGGCCATGATTTCTGCAACAGGCTCTTAAATGCCAAATTTGATAGTAACCTGCATTCAGTAACACTTATAAAACTAACACTTCCCAGTAACAAACTACCAAGTAATTAGTTAGCAATAAATTTTCAAAATAGTAAAAATCATGAAGTTAATTAGAAGCTAATCATCAAATAGAAAGAACCAAGTATCTATAAGAGAACCTATAGTTGTGAGTAAAATGGTTGGAACTTGGAGGATATACCCTTAACTCTCAAGTTCTAACCCCATGTTGACAAGCCACCTATCACAAGCATAAGCCTAAAATTCACTCTATCCATGGGTGACTATGGGGGCTCAAGAGTATTGGGTTTATACCGCATTTGTGAGTCTAGTGTTGCTCTACTGTGGAGTAGTTCCTTGTTAGCCAAAAAAAGAAAAATATTTAGAACAAAAAAAAAATGGTAGATGAAATTCAAACTTTAAACATTTCAAAAAGTGGCAAATATATTCATATTTGCATCAAGAATGCAGTCAGCAAGACCAGTAGTAATAACTACTCATCTCTTATAATTATCATTTCTCACTTCCAGTACTAATAGAAAGTTCAATACAATGAGTCTAGGACTTTACATAAGTTCAGTGAGAAATTCCATCAGAAATCTGGTCCAAATTCTGTAACTTCGAGATCATGACCTGAACTATTATGTCAGATCTTAATTTCAATATTCCTTTTGTCCAAATAAAAAGTATTCAAAAAAGAGGGAAATATTGCACACAACTTACATCATATTAATCCTGTGCTCTATTTTGATAGTTTTTTTTCAATCTAAACTTAATTTTTTCCAACAATAGTGAGCATCTGAGATTCCCATTCTACCATAGATAACTCAAAATAGCCTTTCTCTTGTATGACTTTTTAGCAATCAAATAGCCATTGGAGAAAACATTTATTATCGAGTATGAAATTTATACTCATTGCGTTGGTTTAAAAAATGTGCCTTCCATTATTCTTATAGAGACTTATTATAACAACTTGTCTTGCATATGTGCAAATAGTTAATGAGCTTTGGAACCATGAAATATAAATTGATTTATACTGAATATATTTCGTTTTTATTATCAAAATATATTTTGTGAAACTAGTACGGTGATTTATGTACTAACTAATAGGTAAATAATGCTTTTATTATAGATGCCGCTTCGAAGTTCAACTTAAAGATGAATCTGGAACTCTTTATAAAGATAAATCTGGAACTCTTTATACTATTATATTTGGAAAGATTGTTGAAAAAGTTTTTCCAATTACAGTTATATAGATTTAATGGAAAACACAAATGAGGTATGTTATCTTAAAACATTATATCATACACTATGAATGCATTATACTTTATAATTTTATTTTTTTTTTTTTTGTGCTCTTAATAGGATGGTATCAACGATATAAAAGTCTTGGAAGAACTCTAAAGCTTAGATAAGCAATTAATGCTGCTTAAACCATATATGCATCAAACACATGAAGAGATTAAACAAAAGTTCAACATCATCGCAGTTCAGCGCAAACTTGCTGAAAGTTCTTTAGCTACCTCCTAATTCTTAAAATCATGAATTTATTAAAGTGTGTAAGCTGTCTTATAAATAGATTAAATTGTTGTTTTCATGATATCATATTTTTTGTTGTAGTAGCTATGGGAAGCTTCTTCTTTTGATACTCTTTAATGTGGACGTGTTATGATGCTTGAGTTGAGATTGTGCTTTTGAATTTTATGCTGATATGTTATAAACTTCTCAATTGCATCATGTAAGAAGCTTTCTTCAACTATGAACTCAGTAACTGTATGTTGGTGGTATGTAAATGCAACTATTATACATGATTGCTATTATATTATATTATATATATCATGTATGAACCATTTTGCAGATCTTAAAGTTATATAACTTTGTTTGTGTGAGCGGGTGCATCTTACAATTGATTGGGAAGGCATTGACACTATATTGTAGTGTATTATAGGCATTGTTATGTATAATTTTTAAAGTTCCTATTTGAATTAGCTCATTCTAAAATTTCTAGTTCATTTATGAGCCTAGAATAATACTGCCAAAAATTCTATTTAACTTTGAGTAGATTTATCTTGGAGACAATTTACTACTTGACAATTATAAGGATGAGAAATCCAAGTTTACGGTATTGAATATGTCCTCATCATTCATTAACTCATTTGCAATGCAATCATGTAATGAAGTTTTGATAATTTTCACACAAAAAAAAAACTTTGTCAATTCATATAATTGCAACTGATAAAATCAGTACTAACTTCACAAGCAAATATATTAATGGTAGATAATATGATATTCTTTGTATGTGTCAACCAATTTCAAAAAATTGATCATTACAACTTACATGAAGAATAGAGATGTCAATCTAATTATCAAGTAGTATAAGTTTCAAAGGAAAAAAAAAAAAGTCATAAAGATAAAACATTACAAACCGAAGACTTTTTTTTTTGTGAATTTCAAGTGTGGCGGACACCATACCTGCCACACCTCGACTGAGGGTGGCTCCGCCACTGCTTTCAGAAAGTTTCCCTTAATTTTTGAAGCCACAATTATGCTTCTCTACTCTCAATTATTGTTCATTGTTGACTACACCAACATTAAGCAATGGAGTAACAATCGATGCACTTGACTATATAAAATGAAGAAAAGAAATACCTTTGATTTTCGCTATTTCTTAGGATTTTATCCTTGGCTACATTTTCTTTTATCTTTCATCCTGAGCTAAGATAGAGATCTTGATACAGTATCGTTGCAATTTACTTGTAGGAAGAATTTTTTCAGTTAGGTGAGCCATTTGTGTTGCTGATCTCACAACATCTATTTGAAAAATTAGATATTTTAATTACAAAAAAACTAACTCGGGCCCGGGCACCCTCCACTAGTTTTACAAATGTTCAATCTCTCTCTTAATACTTGTTATTACATAATAAAACAAAATATATCCTGCAAAGACCCCGCGGATTAATTTCAAAATATTTAAAGCACGTGAGGTTGAAATCCTTTTGAAGTTCAATAAAATATTATAAAATTTTATATAATATTAATTTTTTTACACGTTTTGCAAAATGCCTATTTTGACTAATCTCCACAATTCTAAATTTAATTACTGGATTAATCCTTCAGTGTAACTCTAAAAAATAAATTTAAAGTCTTACTTGTTGAAGTAATGCTTAAAATTTTTGTGTTCTAAACACACTCAATATGTGCATGTGCAAAACTGATCAGGGTGTGTGTATATATATATATGTACGAAGTCTTCTTTGACATGAAAACTTTGTTTTGGTGGTGGATAGACGAAGCCGAGACAAGCTTTAACAGCGAAGCAGTAGCAGCCATTTTTGTACATTTGGGTGTCAGAGTTATTGCCTATCAGAAAAGAAATATGGAACAATCATACTGGAAGAGACTATACCTTAAGTTGAGGGTCAGTCAAAAACAAAGTAAAGAAAAAGTCACGGCATCTTCAATTCAGTGGCTGCAGAGAGAGCTGCCAGCTGTAGTGATGGGGAGGAAAGCTCCTGCTTCACTTATTCCATTCACATGCTCTCTCTCTCTCTCTCTCTCTCTCTATGAGATAAACTTCCCTCAAGCTGGCTTATAGTATTTGCTTCCTCTGAAAAGAGATGGGCCCTCGTACGTGGATAGATAGACATGTACAAAACTTGGGTACACCTTGTCTACCCAGCCTATCTAGTTCTCATTTATTTCTTCCCTACCTGCGGGAAGCTCTGCATTAAGGTTCCGTTTGGTTGGCAGGAAAAAAAAATTTGCCAACTTTGCTTATTTTAGTGTTTGGCAATACCATCAAAATTTGCCAATCTTTTTTTTTTCTTATTATTTTTTGTTAAACAGTCAAAAGTTACTAAAAAATTATTAAAAAAAAAATTCTCTAATTTTTTACCAAACAGTTAAAAGTTTTTAAAAGTTGTTGAAATTTTTTAATTTTTATCAAACACATGGAATGTTGCACTTAGCTAGCAACTTCTGTAAAAAATTACCAAAATTTTCTAAAATTTTACTTCCAAACTAGACCTAAATGGGTGATATTATTGTATAGGCAACCTAAACACTGGCGGAGGCACGAAGGGCCGAGTGTAGGCGAAGGCCTACACTGAGATCCGACCAGACCCGGCAACCTAACTCACGTATAGGAAGCTTTAAACCCACTTTTCTCTATATTTTTGCAATCCTGAGCCCTAAATTCATCATTCTCTCTATGCATACTGGAGAAAAATATGAAGAGGAGGAGCAAAGAGGAAGTATTTACATGCAACGTGGCTTAGAGATAAAGGCCGACGATAACTTAAAGGATTCGTTTTCTGGATCCGCCACTGCCCATATTCACATCTTCCATTGTGACGTGTCGGAACTTGGAGATATAGGTTACGCTGACTTGGGGTACCTAATTTGCACCTACATTGGCCAAATTTTCTGGATCTGCCACTTAACCTAAAAGTCAAATACGTAAAAACATGTAGGTTATGTTTGGATTAAAAATTTGAAGAGGAAAAAAAATAACAATATAAATAATGAAATAAAATATAGATATCAAATGCATGATTTTATACGAGAATAGATTAAAATTATATACAAAATAATAAATTACATTTATTAATAAATTAATTTGTTAGTTTAATTACTTTTATTTTTACGACTCTTATAATTTTTTATGTTTATTTTCTATCACACATCAAATAAGTGTGATTTTGAATTTCTATTTCTTTTTTTTTTCTTTCGACAAATCATTTATCCAAATATAGTCTTAGCCATGTGTTAAAGTTTGTCTTTTAATTTTTTTTTCATTTTGGAAAATGCTACCTTAATAACGTTACAAGAATTTATTAATTTATAGAGAAAGACAGAAAAATTATATGATAATAACAATGTATAATAAAATTATAATTTAGTAGGTTATCATTTTTAATTGATTTGCTGGCAAACCTTATCACAGATCCTACGATTAGCTTGTTAAATTTCTGAGATTTATGCTAAACATATTAGTGCATGTTCAAATTAAGGTCACGTTTGGTTGTCGATAACAATAAAAACAGAAATGAAAATAGAAGTAAAATAAAAATGAGAATGGAAATGAAAATGAGAAAAGAAATTAACCAAAATGATAATCGCCCCCCCCCCCCCCCCAAAAGGAATGTTTGAAATAATAAACAAATGATCAAACTAACTTTAGCCTTTCAAAATAAAAAAAAAAAATGATTGAAATGAGGTCAGTTAAACTTTTTTTTTTTTTTTGGGCAGTCTGTTAGGAATTGATTGAATTATTTTTAAATGTTAGACCGAGAAACTCCATTCTCCCATTTTTGAAATCAATAATTCAATTCTTTACTATAAATACCAAACATACAAAGCAACGCGCGAGTTTTGATAATGAAACTTGACGATTCTATTATCAAGGGGATGATAATTGTGCGGAAGTTTTCGTGACTCTGGAGAACGATCGTTTGATCAGTAACTCTTTTTTTTTATTCAATACAGTCGAAAGTATTATATATTTGTTACTTTTAGTGAAACTGTTCTGGGATGCATCTCCTTCAATTTGAATCCCTGGAGTTATGAAAACTCCCGCACAGTAATGGACTACCAAGAAAGTCACATGTTCCATTCAATTGATGTGTATTGTATTGAGCCATGCATTGCGTTGAGTGCTTTGGAAACATACGAACTCTGGATAATGATTTTGCCAATCAGTGTTTGGTTGGTGCATGTGTTTCTATGCAAATTACCGATAAGTCGTCTAACCTCCTTGCAAATGGACTTGATGGGCTATAGAGCCCACACTTGCACTATATAAAGGTCAAGCTTTAGCCATTTGGATTGAGGGATTTGGGAGAGAAATAGAAGGTTTAGGTGCGAATTATTAGTTAATATATTATTTTGGATTAAGGAGTTTGAAAAGGAACGAAAGTGAAGTGAAGTTTAGGAAAAAAAACAAAAAACAAAAAATTGAATGGTACGTGATATTTCTCTTTTAAATCTCAAAAAATGGGAGAAAACGAAGTTAAAACATTTTAATTTTAAGTCTTAGTTTAGGAAAAAATTAGTTTTTTTTTTTCTTGTAACTGACTATTAAGTAATTACTAAAAAGTTAATTTTTCTTCTTTCTTTCTTTCTTTCTTTTTTTTTTTTTTTGGGAAGGAAAAAAATTAATTTTTTAACTCGTTGTTAATTTGATTTTTTTCTCTTCATGGTTTAAAATAAATTTAAAATATAAGAGGATAAAACCAAAAAGTTGAGCAACGAGGAGTTGAAAAACTCATTAACTTCCCAAACAAAGCCTAATTACTAATTAATAAATTCAAACTATGCCCTTAATTTTAGTGGACACTTCACTTCTTCTTTATTAATTTTTTAAAGGATATAATAAAAACTGAATAGACACTTCAGTTCCACTCCGTTAAATTTTATCAAAAAGATAAAAAAGAAAAAAAAATATAAACTCCCTCTCCTCTGATTAAAAATTAAATTAAATTAAAAAAAAAAAGAAATTCACGCCACTTCATTATCATCACTCCATCTCCTAACTGATGCTAAATTTTACTTCACTCCCGCCTTTGTCTAAACCGGGAGGGGGGAGATAGCTTACCTAGGTTTTGATTCTGGTCTCAGACAACTTTGATTTATGGGCAGTGGCCGAAGTTTCCGTGGTCTTTTTCTTCAGCCATGTCAGTATACTGGGCCGAGAAGGTTAAAAGTTTTACGCCTAGACTAATAAATATCACTCCTCAGGGTAATAACAGAGCTCCAAACCCGAAAGGCCTAATCCTAATTCCGAACCATGCGAGTGGTCCATTTGGGACAAGTGGCACCCCTTCTCTCTCTCTCTCTTTTCTTTTCTTTTTTTTTTTTAACTCTAAAAATTAATTCAATTGATAAAATTTTAAATTTATTCTTAAATTACTCTGATGGACAAAAGAGACATGAGTTTTATATTACCATATTTATTCTTGCCTTTTTGTCATTCTGTTGGAATCGTTTGATTTTTTTTTTTAATTCTTTTCTTCTCATAAAATTTTTAATAGAAATAGTTGCAAAAATATTTTGACTATATCATTTCTTGTAGTTAAAAAATACATTTTAGTTAACGGGTGTTTATTTTTAAAAAGGGACAGCGTCATATTATAACTGGTGGAATTAGTCAGATAGATGAGAATATTAAATTTTCTTGAGAACAAATAAAATATATTATTCAACTATCTGACTTTAAAAAAAAAAAAAGAATTAATAATTCTAAATTTGTGAAAATCAAAAGAATTTGTTTATTTCAAAGGCTTAAACAGATTTTGGCTCCGAAGATTTTCTGGTTTGGATTGTACAATTGAGGTGAGCTACTAATATCATATATCTAGACTAGAGTTTCCCAACACTGGCTAGATAAGAGAGGTCTAGCGATTGACGCATGGGCATTTGTGCCTCTGTGTATATTTGGGGTGCTTTTCAGAGTTGCTAACCCTCAAATGTCTTTTTCAATCGGTGAGGCCTTTTTTTTTGGTTAAAAAAAAATCTTTTCTGTAGTTTTTTTTTTATATAATTTTTTTATCAAAATTTAATTTTATTTAAAAAGTTACAATTTTTAGATATATTAATTACATTCATAAAAAAAAAATCACGTCTATTTAGATAAATGCTATCTATTTGAGTAAAAAAAATTAATTTTTTATTTTTTTAGTGAACATGATTTTTTAATGGATGTAATTAATACGCTTAAAAGTTACGTATTCTAAAAAATTAAATTTTGATAAAAAATTCATGTAAAACAAAAAAGTGAGACAAAAGTTATTTATTTATTTTTTAACTAAACATAACCTAATTACAGAGCTATATGTAGCTGCTAGCACTGAATGGTGCACGTGATTCATATCACTCCATTTCCGAAGAGAGAAAAAAAAAAAAAAATCTAACGATGGTGGTGTTTGAAGTTAAAAAAAAAAAATACAAAAAAATTAAGATTAAAGTGATGTAATATGACACATAATAAAATTTGATTAAAAAATTAAATTTTTTTGTAATTTTTTAAAAAAAATTTGAAGCTTCGAATAGCGCATAAATAATTAAAATAATTTAATTTAATTTTAATTAAAACTAAACTAAACAAAATTATATTTATATATATAACATAAGAATATGTTTAAGAAAAAGTGCCAATTAAGTTATCTAATTAGCTAGGTAACCAAACCAAATATTGATAAATCATGATTATTTGTTGCCTTATTTATTGTATGGGGTGTGTAATAGCATTCCTAATTGCCTTCCCATTCATTTTTTTTTTTTTTTTTTTTTTTTGTTCTTGCCATGGTGTTTAGTTTGTCAAAAAAAATTAAAAACAAGTATAAAATTTATGTGACAAAATTTAATTAGAAATTTTTTAAAAAATTAATAAAAATTAATTTTTTTAATGTTTTAGAAATTCGAAGACCTGCTAAATTTAAAAATATTACAAAATATTTATAATCTCGTAACAACCTCTTTATTCACTTATATATTTATTTATTTATTTATTTTTGCACCACTTGTGCTTGAGATTTCTTTTTTTTAGAAAAATGTTTGTCACGACTATCACTAGCATGTTGCATACGCTACTATTTATTTCCTATGGTTGAATTTTTAATGTATAATTCTTTAAAAATTTGATCACTCTTTTCTCAAATTCTAACCTATTCAATCAAGAGCGCACACAAGACTTTTAGTAAGGAGTACCAAACACCTAAAAAGATTACAACAAGTTAGGTGAGAATTAAAAAATAGGAAAGAAGTTATATTACTTTTAAGAAGAGAGAAAATTATCTTTATATATTAAATTAGTAAATATACTTTTAACATTTTAATAGTTTAACTTACTCTTTTAATAGGACTTGTGGTTTATTAGGAATGTCCTCGTTATTAAAAAAATATATAATTATTATTAAATTTTATTATTTATAGAATTTATTAGATTATATGTTATTTTACGGATATTATGCATAAAAGTATTCAATAGCACACTTTATTTCACAAAAAATAGTTAGGTTTGATTCTTGTAAAATTCTTTTTTGTTATAAAACTTTACGCTAATCTTAATTTTTTAACAGGGTCAAATTACTCAAAATTTAAATTAATTTAATTTTTAATAAAATTAAAATACCAGAGGTATTTGAGGAATTTTTAAGTCTAAAATCAAGGGGTGCCTCCATTTCGCTCCGCCCGTGTATTTAGTTTTCAGTTAAAAAATTTTAACTTTTTCAATTTTTGTCAAATGCATAAAAAAATTATTACCCAAAAAAATATAAATTTTTTCAATTTTACCAAACTTTTTCTAATTTTTAAGATCTTACCAATCATTAAAAAAAAAAAAAAAGTCTCCAAATTGTCGAAAGTTGGATTTTTAGTGCATCAAACAAGGGTTTGGATTAAAAAATTGTGAAAAGAAATAGAAACAATAGAGATTTAAAGTTTGTTGTTCTCTTTTTTGGATTGTGACAAAAAAAAAAAAAAAGAAAAAATATATACAATTTAAGAAATTTAAAATAATTTAGTTAAAAAACTAATATATCAATAAATACTTTTTATTTTATTATATTTTTGAATTCATTCAAACGTGGACAAGCATGTGAGATTTTATATTTGTTTTTCATATTTTCCCACCTTTTTATTTTTTCCCCACTAAGCCCTCACTCTATGCACACCTTAAAAATTTGAAATTTGGAAACACTTCTCGGCCCAATAAAGGGAGCAAATGCCTCCGTTCCTTGGACCGAACATTCTCACAGACCAACCTAGTGTCCAAACCCAACTTCTGTTAAAATGCCCAACCTTGTTTCCAAACCCAACGTCTTGGCCTTTTCAAAACAATTTGAAAAGAAAAGAAAAAGGAAGAAAAAAAAAAAAAAAAGCTAAAAATTTTATAAAATGGGTCACGGTGATTACAGCCATGACACAAGTTTGGATTATTCATGCGATGAATCAAATGGGATTTAGGGAACATGAAATTTATATTTAAGACTTGAATTAGGTTTATTTTTATTTACTTTTTGTTTGGGTGCTTGCAACAATGATTTGTAGAAGGAAAAAAAAAAATTGGTCAGAAAATAAAATCACTTATATATTTTTACTTTTTATGATTAATTAAAATAAAAATAAGTTTTTTTCTTGTAAATCTTTTTTCTTTTCACTTTTCTAATCATACCAAAAAAAAAAAAAAATTAATATTTTTTTATTTCATTTTACTTTTCTACTTTTTTTTTTCTTTCAATCTTTTATCCCATGGCAAACAAAGTTGTGATCACAAGTTATCTTTTGAATCTAGGGGCCTTCTCTTTTCTTTGAATATTCACATATTTTTGTACTATTTGTAACATTTGGCAAACAAAGTCTCGTACACGCTGGCTCACACACACAAACACACAAACACACACACACAATTTTCACATACTTTTGTACCATTTGTAACATTTGGCAAACAAAGTCACACACATGCTCACGCGTGCATGTGTACACACAGACACACACATATATATTACATAATAAATAGTAATTAGTTAAGAGAAAAAAAAAAGGACAACCATAAAAACTACAATAAAATCCTCATTTTAACCAGGAATTAGCAGTAGCAACAACAAACCATTAAACATGAAAGAAAGGAAAAACAAATCCAAAATCAAACTAGCACGCATTTCGGTGACCCAAACGGGGGTGTGGTTGTTGAAGAAAAAAGGGGGGACACCAAAATAAAACATAGGATAATTATCATATGTGTGATAGCATACTTGTGGAGTAGATTGAACCGGTATCTTCAAGACCAAATCAAGGTTGGATTCCAGCTTCATTGCCTCCTTGGACGCAAGCAATTCCAATTTCCAAGGTTGTTCCTGATCGTGTGCAACTTAACTAAAGCATCATTGATGTCCATTCGATCTCGTGGACATTCCTCCGAACAAGCAATTCCGATTCCAAACAAAGAAACCAAGCACTCCATTTGATCTCCCTGTGGAGAGATCAATTTTGGATCAGCAATTTGTGTTACTTGCTCAAGCAAAGCTATCTTGACATAGTTATGGAGATTTTGAGTGCCACTAAACATAGCATGGATGGGTCTCTTTCCAGTAAACATCTCCAATAAGATGATCCCATAACTATACACATTACCGGATGTTGACATCTTATTTTCCATCCCATACTCTGTCAACAATGGTAAATTATTAAAAGTATATCATAAGAAATCCGTCAAAAGTTAGACGTAAGAAATACATTTACAACCCCCCTTAGAGGTAATTTAATTGGTAAAACTTGAGTTTCTTCCTTAGTGGTCATTACATTTTCTCAATGCCACTGGAGGTTTATCTAGTTTTAACATGGAAAAAAAAAAAAAAAAAAGAAAAAGCATACTTACCTGGAGGAGCTAACCAACGGTTCCTATTAAGCCAATAGAGCTTGATTGATTTGTAGCAGTTATGTCATCTCCGGCTTGCGAAAGGAGTCTTGCCAATCCAAAATCTCCCACATGTGCAGTCATTTCATCGTCCAACAGAGCATTACTTGGTTTCAAATCGCAATGAGCCATTGGTTTTGGGCACTGATGGTGAAAGTAATTGAGCACAGAAGCAACATCAATGGCAATGTTTAATCTAAGCATAAGGTTCAAATTCCTCAGCTCCGACTCCCCATGTTCTTTATCTTCGCTACTTTCGGGATGCAACCACTTCTCGAGGTTCCCATTTGTTATAAACTCATAAACTAGAGCTTTGAAGTCATTACCTTGGTGATCAATACTTGAACAAGCTGTGACCACCTTAACAAGATTCCGATGCTTGATGCTCTTCAGGACTGCGCATTCGGCTTTGAAACTCTTGAGAGCTCCTTGACATTGAAGGTTCAGTACCTTTACTGTGACAAGTTTTCCATCGTGATAATCAAGGATTCATTTATACACTAAACCAAAACTACCCACGCGAATCAAATTAGTTTGAGAGAATCCATCAATAGCTTTAAGTAGGTCGTGGTAGGAGACTTTCAGAAATGGGTTCCCCAACATTCTGAGAGGAGATACTTCTTAGCATCTTTTTCTAGACCAAAAAAGAACTCCAAAACCGAACACCAAAATTGATCCTAAAAGCCCACAAACTACGAAAGTTACCAATTTCACCACAAGACTTGAGCTTTTTTTCTTGTTGGTTTCGAAGTTGCAATGTGGCAGTTGCAAGTCAGGTATACCAACACAAAGCTTATTGTTTCCTGCAACAGAAATTGCAGTTGAATTTTGAAGACCCCTATTTTTGGTACTCTGCCTTCAAAATTATTGAATGACAGATTTAGGTTCTGTAAGAAAACAAAGTGTCCAAAGTAATTTGGGATCGTGCCGGATAAATTGTTGCCAGGGAGGTCTAATATCTCGATGCCTCTCAAGCTACCCAAGGATGGAGGAATGATCCCTCGGAAGTTGTTGTCGTGCATGAATAGGAATCTCAATGTTGTTGATTATTTAATTCATATTGAATCATCAAGAAGATAAATTAACGCGGAAGCGTACCTGAATCCATTGATGTAATTTTGTGGTTCTTGATCTTCCAAGCCAATACGTAGGTTTCTTTTCTTAATTCTCTCTGACGATGGGATCTCAGATTGATTAGAAAACTCTTACGTATGACCTGGGGACCATAACCTATTTATAATAACTGTAGAAACCCTACTTCTATTCGGCCAATCACAAAATAGAAATATGGGCTTAGGTATCTACACATTAAAGACCCATACAAAATTGAGATGTTATAAAGTGCAAAACCTTAAAACCTTAACAGACCACTTTAAATGGGCTTAAACTTTATGATAGCCTATAACACACAAACAACATATTTGGCCCACAATTGATTATTTTCCAACAATCTCCCACTTGGGCCAGATATGTTAGTTTGTGCATTATAAAATTAACCTTATGAGCTCAAAATTTGCTATCATTATCAACCATCTCTATACAATCTGGTCCATCAATTATATCAATATAGGATTAAAGCGATTTTCGTTATATGTATCATAACTAAACCCATCAATAGTCACATATATTAATATAATCAACGACATAGATCAAGTATGGATGTGTAGCATGGAAATTACATGTAATGTGATCTAAACATGCCTATTTCCAACTGATCCAACCTTATTCTTTAGTGAGATCATAATAAATACATTCAGAGTGCAAAGAAACCATAAACTTTATTCTGCAGAAAATAAATCCATAAAATGTGTCTACAACCGAAAAGCATTCAAATACAAACTCCCACTAAACCAACATATCATCAAATGATACAACACCCATATGAGCTATGTGCTCATGAAAGACCTTGGGTGGTAAGCCTTTAGTGAGCGGATCCACAATCATGGAGTTTGTGCCAATATGCTCTATAGACACCTGACCAGTCTGAACTCTCTCTTTAACAACTAGGAACTTAATGTCTATGTGTTTAGACTTCGAAAAGCTCCTATTGTTATTAGAATATAGCACAGCTGACTTATTGTCACAAAATAACTTTAATGGCCTTTCAACACTATCCAAAATTCGCAGCCCAGTAAGAAAATTCTGTAGCCATATTCCATGATCAGATGCCTCATAACAAGTTATGAACTCTGCTGCCATAGTGGAAGAAGCTATGAGTGTCTGCTTGGCACTCCTCCAGGATATAGCTCCTCCAGCCAGCAAGTAGATGTAACCTAATGTGGATCTTCTACTATCTTGGCATCCAGCAAAATCGAAATCAGAAAACCCAATGATCTCCAACTGATCTGATTTCTTATAAGTGAGCATGTAATCCTTTGTTCTCTGTAAGTACCTCAAAACTCGTTTGGCTGCTTTCCAATGATCCATCTTGCTTAAATATCTGCCCAACATTCCAACAATGAATGCTATATCTGGACGTGTACAAACTTGAGCATACATTAGACTCGCAACAACTGAAGCGTAGGGAATCTTATGCATCTCCTTAACTTCAAGGTCATTTTTAGGGCATTGATTGAGACTAAATTTGTCTCCCTTAGCGATACGGGTGTCACTGATTTACAATCTTGCATGCCAAACCTTTTAAGTACCTTATTGATATAGGCCTTTTGTGATAATCCAAAAATACCCCAAGAGCGATCTCGATGTATCTGAATCCCTAATACAAAAGATACATCACCAAGATCTTTCATCTCAAAATTCTTTGATAGAAATCTCTTGGTTTCATGCAACATGCCTATATCATTTGTGGCAAGCAATATGTCATCAACATATAAAACCAGTAAAATATACTTACTCCCACTAAACTTGTGATACACACAATCATCCACAGCATTTACCTCAAAGCCGAACGAGATAATTACTTGGTGAAATTTGTAGTACCACTGACGGGAAGCTTGTTTGAGTCCATAGATGGATTTCTTTAATTGGCAAACCATATTCTTTGAGTCTCCCAACACAAAGTTTTCTGGTTGCACCATATAGATCGTTTCATTAATGTCACCTTTAAGAAACGTCGTCTTAACATCCGTCTGATGTAACTCAAGATCAAAATGTGCAATAAGCGCCATAATGGTTCTGAAAGAGTCCTTCGTAGAAACCGGAGAGAAAGTCTCTTTGAAGTCGATGCCCTCCTTCTGGATAAAAGCCTTTTGCTACAAGACGAGCCTTATATCTTTCTACATTACCATTCGAATCCCTTTTGGTTTTAAATATCCATTTACAACCAATGGGTTTCGCACCTTTTGGTAATGGGACAAGATCCCAAACTTTATTGTCTTGCATAGACTTATACTCCTCATTCATGGCATCAATCCACTGTTGAGAGTTAGAACCCTGTATGGCCTGATGAAAGTTGATTGGATCATCTTCCACCATTCCAATATCTTCCTCACGTTCTTGGAGAAATACTACATAATCATCTGGAATAGTACTTCTCCTTTCTCTCGTGGATCTCCTTAGTTCTTGAGATTGTTGATTTTGTTCTTATGGAATAATTATCTCATTCTGGATGGGGGGTTGTTCAACATTGTCTTGTTGAGGTTCTTGATTTCTTTCTTGATCAATGATAGGTATAGGAGCCTGCACATTATCATAAAGGATAGTAGGAATCGAAACCGATTCCTCCTCAAAGGCAATGTCTCTAACCTTATTTCTCCCCCCAAAATCAACATCCTCAAAAAAATGTTGTAGTTCCCGTTTCAAAAATTGACCTAAGTGTGGGATCATAAAATTTGTAGCCCCTTGATCGCTCAGAGTAACCAATAAAGTAACTGCTCACTATTTTGGAGTCCAATTTATTTTCATGTGGCCTATAAGGCCTTGCCTCAGTTGGACATCCCCAAATGTGAAAATGCTTCAAACTAGGCTTTTACCTGTCCAAAGCTCATAAGGTGTTTGGGCAGCTGCTTTAGTGGGTACTTTATTAAGAATGTAAGTTGCAGTCTTAAGTGCTTCTCCCCAAAGTGATTCTGGTAAGGTAGAATGACTAATCATACTCCTTACCATGTCTTTTAGAGTTCTGTTTCGTCTTTCAGCTACACCATTCATGCTAGGGGATCCTGGCATGGTGTACTATGGGACGATTCCACACTCCTCTAGGAATTTATCAAATGGTCCTGGACGTTGTTCTCCTGAACCGTCATATCTACCGTAGTACTCACCACCACGATCAGATTTGACGCTCTTAATTCTTTTGTTGAGTTGATTCTCAACTTCAGCTTTAAAAGCCTTGAACACGTCCAGTGACTGAGACTTCTCATAAATGAGATATAAGTACCCATAGTGTGAGTAATCGTCTATGAATGATATAAAATATTGTTGACCATTCCAAGAAGCCATAGGGAATGGACCACAAATATCCGTATGTATCAATTCTAAGATGTCTGAAGTTCTATTGGCACCTAATCTCTTAGTTTTGGTCTGGTTTCCTTTAATACAATTAATGCAGACATCAAAGTCTGAAAAATCAAGGGAATCCAAAATGTCATCAGACACAAGTCTTCAAATTCTATCTTTTGAGATATGACCCAATCGCTTGTGCCATAATGACGCCGAATTTTCTTTATTTAATTTGCGTTTAGTATCACCTGATTGCACATGCAAGGTTTCATTATATGATGCAATAGTATCAAGCAAATATAGGTTATCATATGCAGATAATGAACCAGTACCAATAACATTTGAATTCAATGAAAGACTAAACTGATTGTTTCCAAATGAACAATAATATCCAGATTTGTCCAACAAAGAAACAGAAACCAAATTCCGCCTAAAAGACGGTACAATAAAAGTGTCTTTCAAATCTAAATAATAACTAGTTCCTAATAATAACCTAAAAGTGCCTATTGCATCAACTTCCACTGACTTGCCATCTCCCACAAAGATGTATCTTTCACCATCATTTGGCTTTCGGTAGCTCAGGCAACCCGTATAGAAACACTTATGTGAGTAGTAGCACTAGAATCTAACCATCAAGTGTTTCTAGGTACTGAAGCTAAATTAACCTCAGAACAGACTAAAGTAAAAATTGTACCTTTCTTTGCACGCCAAGCGTGATATTTGGCACAATCTTTTTTGAGATGTCCAGTTTTGTTACAAAAGAAGCAGCTGTCAATTTTCTACTGCTGTTTCTTTTGTACTGGACCCTTAATAGCAGCTTCATATTCTTTCTTTCTTTTCTTGCCCTTATCTTTAGAGGTGCTTGCCAAGTGAGCACTTTAAGTTCTGTCTTGCTTCAACCTTTCTTTCTCTTGCACACAATATGAAATGAGCTCATTTAAAGACTATTTTTCTTTTTTGGCAGTTGTAACTGACCTTAAAGTGACTGAACTGTGCAGGAAGTGAGATCAATACCAAATGCACGAGCAAGTCATCAGATAGCTCAAGCTTTAATCTCTCAAGTTTAGAAGCAATATTGGACATCTCCATGATGTACTCCCTTATGTTTCCTTTGCTTTTATACTTCATTGAAATCAAGCCTTGCAAAAGCGTGCTTGTTTCAGCCTTATCGTTTTTAACAAAACGCTTTTCAATCTCGGCAAGGAACTCCTTGGCATTAGTTATCCCCTCGGATACTGCGCCCCTAAAGGTTTCTGGAATGCCACGCTTGATGATCATGAGACTCATGCGATTTGAGCGATCCCACTTCTCAAAGTTCCTCTTTTCATCAAGTGAACTTTCAGCAGTAAGAGAAGCGGGTTGCTCAACCCTGAGTCTTTTCATCAAGTGAACTTTCAGCAGTAAGAGAAGCGGGTTGCTCAACCCTGAGCGCAAGATCAAGATCCATGCAGCCAAGAACAATTAATATGTTCTCTTTCCAATCCTTGAAGTTTGTCCCATTCAGCATGGGAATAGAATTTATATTGGCAGATATGGTAGTAGCAGACATATTAGCTGTATTGAGAACAAAACAACCAAAGAGAACCATGCTCACATTAATAAACAAAAATAATAATCAATAAATTCAAATAATGGTAAACCCATCTCAAGATACCCAGCACAACATTAATATCAAGTCTTTAGACAGTAATATTAATTGTAAGTGGTACTCTTGTCGTAGTGATCAAACATTGACAATAACTCCTGTCAAATAATAAGCCAATCTTTGGATTGTCTTACTATTTACATGGAAACCTAATAATTGTCACATGTTTACCACCATAGGTGCATGTGTAATTCTGCCAAATATTACCCTTCCTTTGGGCCGACCAATACTCGCATGAATAAATACATATACACAACCTTCTAATATTCAAAATAAAATAATTTCCATAAGAGAGGTTGCTTTGGCAACATGTTGCTTCCATTAATTTATTGTTGAACATTATGTACCAAAAATTAATAATACCAAAATTTGAATTTAATTCATTTCTTAAATCAATTCCCTTAAAATTAAAAGAAATTAAAACTCTTTAGGGCCCTTTTGAAATAAAAAAAATAAACCTTTGGGGGCTGTTAAGTAATTTTTAAAACCTTTCATATAAGCCCATAAGAAAATTCCAAAGAAACTTCAAACTTTCAAGAATTACAAAACAGACCCAAGGATCCCAATTTTTTTTTTTAAATCAAATCCATAAATTCACCCATCAAAATCAACAAATCCGAATGGCTGAAAAAAAAATTTAATGAAAACCGACTAACTATTCGGATTTTTAAACTGACTTACTATTCGGATTTTTAATTCTATTCAAAAGTATTTGATGATTGGTTACGAAAATCCATACCAGTGATCTCACACGGATTTGGTTAAGGATTTTCGTATTCGAATGTTTTCGAAATAGAAAAAAATAGATTTGTGAAAGGTAAATCCCTTCGCGAAAGGTTTCGCAACCTATGCGAAGAGTTTCGCAATCTACGCGAAGGGTTTCGCAACCTACACGAAGGGACTACGAACACCCCAAGGCCTTTTCGTAAACTACCCTTTCTTGATTCGTTGAATCAAGATTAGGGTTTTTACGCTAAAACTACTTTAAGCATCCGAAACAGTCTGAATCTATAGGATTGCCAAAACCTTTCACGTATACATTAAATAGCTAAAAGACAAAAAACATGGTCATTCAACATTCATTAAAAGCAAAACTTTCCAGCGTGAACATTGAATGAATATTCATTAAAGAAACTTAATCCAGTGTGTATACATAAATCGTCATGCAACACCACGTTTAAAGCATGTACACGCATGTGTATATATATATATATATATATGCATACGAACAGCAATTGCATAAAAGAAGATCAAATAACTGAAAATTTCAAAATTTTGAGAACTAAAAATTAATTCCCAAAATTTAAACCCTAGCCATTAAATCTTAATCCATAAAAAAAATTTCTCAATGATTCAACATGAGTTGGCTCTGATAACACTTGTTGATTATTTAATTCATATCGAATCATCAAGAAGATAAATTAATGCGGAAGCGTACCTGAATCCATTGATGTAATTTTGTGGTTCTTGATCTTCCAAGCCAATACGTAGGTTTCTTTTCTTAATTCTCTCTGACGATGGGATCTCAGATTAATTAGAAAACTCTTACGTTTGACCTGGGGACCATAACCTATTTATAATAACTGTAGAAACCCTACTTCTATTCGGCCCATCATAAAATAGAAATATGGGCTTAGGTATCTACATATTAAAGGCCCATACAAAATTGAAATGTTATAAAGCCCAAAACCTTAAAACCTTAACAGACCATTTTAAATGGGCTTAACCTTTATGATAGCCTATAACACACAAATAACATATTTATTCCACAATTGATTATTTTCCAACAAATGTTACGCAACAACCAAGAGTGCTAGGAATTTCTCCTGACAAAAGATCGTTAGAAACGTGCATTTCTTCTAAATTTTTTGAATTTCCAATCTCAATTGGAAGAGAACCAGACAAACGGTTATAAGATAGGCTTACAAACCACAATGATGGGAGACTGAAAATTTGTGGGGGAATTGTGCCCTCAAGGCTGTTTTGCATGAGATCTATTTCTTCCCAATTTTGGCATTTCCAAATATTTGGAGGGATGTTTCCATGGAATTATTGTAGAGTAAGTAAAGTCTGGATAAAAAAGTCAAGTTCCCCAAAGACAAAGGGATCTTCCCTGCCAATTTATTATTCCCGAGTGACAATTCTCGAAGCTTTTGAAGGTTCCCAATATTAAGAAGGAATCTCACCTGAGAACTGGTTTTCTTCCAGAAAAAGTAGCTCCAGGTTGACCAGGCTGCCTATTTCAGCTTGGATGTCACCAAAAATTTTGTTTACATGGAAGAGAACCACCTCAAGCTTAGTGGAGACATTGAAGATGGATCCAGGCAACACCCCTCCCAAATTGTTGAAGGATGCACTTAGTATGCTTAAATCAGTGGCATTTAAGGAAGAGAGAAAGCTCAGGTCATCGGCTTCCCCAACTCCCAGTTGATTCATGCCGAGGTTCAGCATTTGGAGATTATGCAGCTTCTCCAAACTAGGAACTTTCCCAACAAATCTATTCACTTGAAGGTAAAGCTCTTGTA
The DNA here is from genome assembly GCA_019916065.1 of Vitellaria paradoxa. Classification (NCBI taxonomy): domain Eukaryota; kingdom Viridiplantae; phylum Streptophyta; class Magnoliopsida; order Ericales; family Sapotaceae; genus Vitellaria; species Vitellaria paradoxa. The sequence continues at coordinate 36,825,701 of CM034237.1, read as the reverse complement.
GTTTGAAGGCATTGGACAAAAAAAAAAAAAAAAAGGATTTAACCTCGAGAGATTCACTCCCTAGGCCAAACCCCTAGAGAGTGAATCTCTTTTGGTTTGTGCCACACATACCGGCCCCTCAACATGTATAGCGGTCAATCACGAACTCGCGTAGCGGCGGGGAGTCGGACCCACACCCAAGAACTGGATACGGTTCGTCCAGCCAAGGAGGCCCGTCCTACCAACCTTTACTACGCTTTGCGCCCGGGAGGCTGGCCCCAAGTTTTTGCTAGAGAGGAGACTTGAACTTGAGACCTTGGGGTGGTAAGCCCCTAAGTCCCAGTCCAAAACCATCCCATCTAACCCCTTGGGGTTGAAGGCATTGGACAAGGATGTTGGAAAATTTGGAATTAAATAGGAAAGGGTGAATGAGAAATTGTATTTTAATAGAGCACTCTTGAATTGAAAAGTGTGAAAGGCTAAGTGGAAAGTGTGAAAACACTTGTCCCACATTGAAAAGGAGGTAAGAAATTAAGTGCTTCATGTATGGTTACACTCCTTATGAGTGGCAACCAATGTTAAGTATACTATGCCTCGCACGCACGCACAGAGAGGTGCAAATCCTACGCCCCGACCAAGGCTCGGTAAACTTCTATCGTGTGCAAGCGCGCAACCTTAGAACACGAAAAGTGGTTATCGCGAAGAGTCCAATTTTAGCCTTTTAACTATCCATCGCCGATTGAATTGTTGTTCAGCATCAACGACTTCAACCTTCGCAAGTGCCCGATTTCAGGAGGGATTAGGTGAGTGAAGCTGTTGTTGCTTAAGGTCAAGACTCTAAGAAAACTCAAGTTTCCAACCCGAGGTGAAATGGAGCCGCTCAGTTGTCGGTCGTCGACTCCAATGCGATGACCCTTCGGTGTCGACATCCGCACGTGACGCCGAGCCCCCGGCAGAAGTAGGCGGACTCATTCCACGTACTCAGAGTCAGCAAAGGATCTTTAGACTTGAATGCGAGCAACGCCAGCCGGTCTGTCTCGTTCCCACGGCGAAAAGAGCTAGCAGCGTCGCAAGCTAGGAAGCCTGAGCACGAGCACAAGAACAACAGAGTAATAAGATGCATTAGAAAGGATTGCAACCACATTTCTCTGAGTATGATTTCTCTCTTTTAGTGTGTTTGGCTAGTAAATGTCATGCACTAGCTTTGATTTCTTTGTGACTGCATGAGGTGGGTCGGATTAATTAACCAAATTTATAGAACTTACATCGATTTACTAAAATAAAAAATTTAGGTGGAGGGTGACACTTGGATAATAACTTTATATTGTTAGATTAAAATTTAACAGAGTTAATACATTTACATTTTGTTTAATTTAAAAAAAATATAAATATATTTGAACTACTAAATTTTAACTCAACAGTTTCAAACTCTGTTATTACGGAAATAATAACACGTATGTTGCCAGCTCTCAACTCAGTAAAGGAAAATAAATAAAAATAAATATTTTCACTATATACCAAACATCGACATCCAAAATCAAAATAAGCCAAAATCTCAAATAATGGCCAAATAAAACCTGACATAATGCTTATTGGTTTGATGAACTTGTTAATCTCCTTAAGCCAATTGCAAACTGTATTCACAACCCTATAAGCAGATGGAATATTACCTTAAGGTAACATTTGGTACAGGGTAAAAAAAATTGAGATTAAAAGATTACTTGAATAATTATTAACCTAGTATCGATTAATGGGAGAACACATTTGTGATACTTATATTTGGATTAAGAGAGTAAATATTATCTGGTAATAATTATATTATGTTTGAAATGATAAAATTTTTGAAGGAGTAAAAATTAGTTGCATTTGGAATGAGAGTAAATTGAATATAAGTAAAAGTTAATGTTTAATCTTTGTAAAATATAATAATAAAATAAATCATCATAATAATTGTTATTTTAATAATATAATTAATTTTAATAAAATATATATTATTAAATATAAGTTTAAATAAAAATATTAATTATAAAAAATAAATTTATTATAAATTAATATTTCAATAGTCATTAATTTAAATAATGAAATATTATTTATTAAAAGTTATTTTTATTTTGATAAAATAATTTAATAAGACAAGTAATTTTTGTTTACTTAAATAAATTATTAATTTTAATAAATTATATTAATACAATACTTAATCTAATAAATTATTATTTATGAGAAATAATTTTTATTTAATAAAATATTTCAATAAAATAAATTATTTTAATAACCAATTATTATTTATTAAATATTATTTTGATAAAATAATTTAATAATTAATTAATTTTAGCTTGATTAAATAAGCTATTATTTTATAATATTTATTATAATTATATAGAAAAACGTAACTTAGAGTTTTATAAGGGGGTAAAGAAATATTTTATTAGAGTAATGAGAAGAAGTAAAATTTTTTCATTATCTTCCGTTACCCTCCTCTCTCCTTAAGTAACAATTTATCTCACACTAAGTAATCGTTACTCAGGGTAATTGTTATTCCCTCATCCAAATTAATAAAATGGAGGGTGGTAAAATTTACCCTCCTTTACTCCAAAACACAGAGTTGTTTCTAGTATCGCCTAACAGAGAAAAGCAGGGATTGATTTAGCTAACAAAGTATGTTGCTTTCCTCCCTTGCAGAGCACCCACCATGCCTTAAATTTTTAGTCCAAACCAGATCAATCATTATTCCACAACCAAAAGCTCTAACACAAGAAATCCCAACCCTCAAGAGCCAGATTACTTAAGCCAAACAATAAATGATCAATAGTCTCTGAAGTTGAAGAACTACAGCACTTGCACTGTGAAACCATAGAGATTACAAGTCCAGTAACTTTTACCATTCACTGGCATTGTACCAAACCACACCTTCCAAAAAGATATAAAGCATTTTTAAGGACTTAATTTGGATTTGGAGAATGAGCATGTGATATCGGATTGTGACCCATTTAATTAAAATTAGTCCAAAACAAATGTAAATTTAAAAATTTTAAATAAGAATTTTCGAATTTATTTTTATTGTGAACCGTCTAATTTTAATCAAATGATTCACAATCTCAATATCAAGTGCCTAATGTTTGGATAACTTCAAAAGTGATGTTAATCACCCTTTTTAATGTTTCCAAAACAAAATTTTTCAAAAAGACAACCAAGTGTTTTGCTCTAAAGTAAATCCTATGCTGATTTAGAAGAAAAAACACCATCATCACTGGGGATCGAAACTCTTTGGTTTTTGCTTTGAGAGAGCGTAGGCTTTACTTTAGACACTAAATCAAATAAAACCTAACCTCCAACTTCCATGATCAGGTTTTTATTCACCCCTGAGTTGGAGAACACATTCATAACCTTCATCTTTCATTAGTGACATTAAAATGTTTGTCAAACAAAGTTTTTGTTATTCGTTACATTCCTTGGAAAAAGTCTTTAAAACTCAGATTACATAAATTAAATTGATCAAACCGAGATAAATTCTCCAACCGGCCCAATTCCTAGTAACAAATAGTTAACCAATGTTTTATTGACATCTAAACCTCTGCCAACTCATACGCTCACAGCCAGACGTGGGAATTGGCAAGGGGATTAAGTGCCCCACTTTGATTGGAATAACAAAAATACCCCAAGTATTTAGACACATTACGAGATTAACTAAAACATTTAGGCATGATGAAGAAATTAGCCTACAAGGATGGAGCTATGACCGTATTTGTGAAATAAAATGCATTACACCATAACACCACTAAATGTTTGTGCCAATTATTTTAGTAGAAATAATTGATAACATAATGAATCTTATAAATGATAAAATATAATTATTTTATTTATTTATTTATTCTTTGTGACGGGAAACTTTAGTGTTTGTATTTAGGTAAATTCTCGAGCGATGTTAGGAAGTTCCATTTGAATCAATAAACTAAGTCACAGATTTGATTTTCAATTTGATTATAACTATATTTTTCATATTTTTTCTATGTCTTTATATTTCACACTACTTCCTTTTCTCTAATAAGCGACATTTCTTCTCTTTTACTCCTAATTCTGTCACAACTCGCTCCACAGGCGTAGCTATTCAAAGGCAAGGGGGCTTGTGAGTCCTCTCAATGTTATAGGTAAAATTACTAAAATACCCATGCACCATTTAATTTATTACATAATTGCCATCTCAACCCTAATATACTCAAAACTAGCCTTGCGGCCCTCCCATCCAGCTCAAGGCTTCATCAAATTTCCAGTGAGCAGCGGCACATCTCGTCTCTTCTCATCTCTCCGTGACCATGAATCCAGTTGATTCCGGTGACACTCAGCGTGAAAGTTGCAATGACAGCAACAATTGAGACCAAGTAAGCACTTTAATTTTTTTTTCAGTTCACTTTTTTGTCAAATTTTTGTTTGAATTTGGCGTTAAATTTTTGTTTAAATTTGCTTTATGTTAATGTCTGTTCGAAGCAAGTTTTAAAGGTTTTGTTTGATGCAACTATTAATTTCTATTAATTTTAGTTCCGAAATTCGTATAAATTAATTGCAAAAATAGATTTTGAGCCCCGTTAACCACGACTGTAGCATGTGATTAGAGAGACCTTTTGAAATAGAAGAAATTAAACTGGCTATTTTTTAATGCAGGAGAAAGAAATCGCTTGGGCTCGATGGTTTTACGTTAGTTGTGTACAGGAATTGTTGGGAAGTGATTAAAAAATGATTTAATGGAAGTATTTGATGAGTTCTTTCACAATGGCATAATAAATGCTTGCACTAGTGCTAGGTTTATTTGCCTAATTCCTAAAAAGAAGCAGGCAATGAAGTTGAAGGACTTTCAACTAATTAGTTTGGTATCATCTTTGTATAAAGTCATATCCAATGTGCTATCTAGAAGGTTGAGATTGGTTCTTAATGAAACAATTTTAGTAACACAATGTGCATTTGTGGGGGGCAGGCAAGTATTAGATAGTGTAATTGTTAATGAGGTGGTGGGGAATTATAGAGTATGGGTAGGAAAGGACTTGTTTTTAAGGTGGATTTTTAAAGGCTTGCAATCAAATGGAATGGAATTTTTTTGATTATGTGTTGGAACGAAATGGATGAAAGGATACCTTTCAACCACAAATTGCTTGATGGCTATTCCCCCCCCCCCAAAAAAAAAGGAATCAAAAAGAAAATATTTCCCCGACCTTGTTGTGTTGGTAGTTTCAGCATAAATTTGGTCAATTTTTTATTTAATTTCTACTAGACAAACTATTTTTCCTATATATATATATATATGGATACACAAATGTGTTTATTTGTATATAACTCAAGTTTGTAAGTATTTTTTTAAGCGAATGTATGATTTTTTGCATTTGAGTATTTTTGTGTATGCTCAAAGATCTAGCTTGTTTTTCAACTTCTCATGATGATGGTATTTTGGAATGGTTGAAAATTGTGTAGTTTGATTTGTGATTAAATAACTTATTTTGTTTGTTTTTTTAATTTAATGTGATTTTTCTTCTGTATAAACATTATATTTCCTATTTATACCCCACTTTAATTTTTTAATTTTATTTAGATTAGTTTTAATTTTTTGATTTTTTTCTAGAGATATGTTGAGATATTTTAAAAGAAAAAGTGATGAAGAAGAGTCATTTTCAATGAATTCCAATGATCCATTAACAAAAATCTCCTTAGAAAAGCCACCATTGAGTAGTGAACCTTCAAAAAAAAGTCATGTGGAATCCAAGGATCCAGAGTTTTCATCCAATCCAGTTTCTGCACAATCATCAAGTATCAAAGATTCTTCAAGAAGTGATCATGTAGAATTTAACTTTCCTAAACTTCCATCTGATCTAGGAGAATGGCCTAAAATTGTAGAATATGATCCCAATATTCTTGAAATGGTTCGTAGAAAGTACTACCTTAATGGTGCTTGCCAACCTCATAAACATAAATTTCCACAAAGAGATTTCAATGGAAAGTTAAGAAGATTCAATCCTACATGGTTTGATGAATTTAAGTGGTTGGAGTATAACATACCAAAGGATTCTACATTTTGCCTTTACTGTTATCTTTTTAAGAATGAGTGTGGAGATTAAAGGGGTGGTGATGTATTTGTTAGTGAAGATTTTAGGGATTGGAAGAAGAAAGATAAATTTCGCAAACATGAGGGAGGAGTTAACAATGCTCACAGACAAGCTTAGAGTAAATGTTAAGATTTGATAAATCAGAAACAGCATATTGAAACTAGTTTTAGTAAAATGACAGAGGAAGCAAGGATTGATTATAGAATTAGACTTAATGCATCAATTGAGTGCATTAGATTCCTTTTAAGACAGAGACTTCCATTTTGTGGGCACAATGAGTATAATGGTTCAAACAACTAGGAAAATTTTTTAGAGCTTTTAAAATTCCTTACAGATCATAATGAGGAGGTGAGAAATGTTGCACTTAAGAATGCTCCTGAGAATCTTAAGTTAACAGAGCCTTAAATTCAGAAGGATATTGTTATAGCTTGTGCATTTGAAACAACCAATGCTATAATTAGAGAGGTTGGTGATGGATTGTTTTATATTCTCTTTGATGAATCTCGTGGCGTGTCAGTAAAGAAGCAAAGGGCCGTTGTTTTGAGATTTGTAAACAAAAGAGGATGTGTGGTTGAACGTTTTTTGGGCTTGAAGCATGTCACTAGCACAACTGCTCAATTACTTAAAAATGCACTTGAAGAGTTATTTTCTACACACGGATTAAGCATATCCATGTTACGTGGGCAAGGTTATGATGGGACAAGTAATATGCGAGGTGAATTTAATGGATTGAAGACTCTTATCTTGAAAGAGAATGAGTGTGCATATTATGTGCATTGTTTTGCTCACCAGCTTCAACTAGCTCTTGTTGCAGTGGCGAGAAACCATGTCCTTATTGCCATGCTCTTCCTCTTGATTTCTAATATTGTTAATGTGGTTGGATCCTTGTGCAAGCGATGGGATACTTTACGAGAGGCACAAGTTTCTCAAATTATTGAAGGCTTGGAAAATGAAAAAGTCACAAGTAGGCGAGGCTTGAATCAAGAAAGTATTCTAATTTGGCCTAGTGATACACGTTAGGAATTGCATTATGGGACTCTTATGAGCTTGATTAACATGTTTTCCTCAGTAAATTGATGTGCTTGATATGATTGTAGAGGGGGGAACAAATTCAGATCAAAAGGCTGAAGCATTACATTTATTGAAAGCGTTGCAGTGATGCAATCCTTTGAGTTTGTGATTACTTTTGTAATAACCTGAATTTTTTTTCCTTAATTAAATTATTTAAGTGTGGTAGTGATATTTATTATAGTAAAAATCTAGAAAATTGAGCATTTGAAAATTTTTGGAATGATAAAAATTAGTTGAAAAATTTTCGGATTAAATTTCACCCTATGTGGGAGTTTAATGTAGAATTTCTAAAATTTTTATCCAAACACTTCTTAGCCCAATTACTTTTTTGGTTCAAACCAAGACCATTAACCCATGGGTCAACCCTTTTCTTTGACTCATCTCAACTCATTTCAACTCACTTTATCACTCAATGAATTGACTCATGAATAGTTGCTCTAAATTATTTCCCGACAACTTCATTTCCATCTTCCATACACTCTCACCATCTTTCAAAATTATTTGACTAATTGGACAAAGAGAAGACCCACATTGATGACCTTAAAGCATCTTTTTTCAAATTATTTAGCAAACAAGATTTAAAGCATTTTGTTTGAAAGCTAGCATGATTTAAAGCATTTGGTTAAATTGTCAAAAAGCTAGCATGATTGTTTAAATTTGTCAAAAAGTTAGCATGATTCCCAGATCATGCCACCTCCATACATCTTCCCCAATGCTTTTCTTAAATGATATGGTTAGATAGTCAAAAAGTAAGCATGATTCTTGGATCATGCTACCAATTGTATAGGCATGATCTTACCTTAGTTGATTTTTCTCCACTAATAATTTTCTCTACACTCCCTATAAATTGTGTGTCTTCAAAGAGAAGAAAATAAGAGAGAAAAAAAAATTATTAATTAGTGAGGCTAAAGATTTGGTGTTGCTTGGAGGAAGAAGAAAGGCTTGAAATTTTCCAATTTGGGTGGTGTTCAAAGCTAACTCAATTTTCCTTCTCAGACTTGGTCATTAATATCTTCATTGAGGTAGGATGACGAACCTCCTAAAATATATTTGATGCATTTTCTGGTTTGAAGTATGAAACTTGATTGTAATAAAAATAAATACCCGTATATTGGGGGTAGGGAAGCCAAAATTTTGACTGATGTAACTCAGTATGCTGACAACTCTCTATTTGTAACTTCTTATGTGCTTTTGACCTCTAAAACGGTGGAATTAGGCTTCGGCTAAAACATAAAAGTTGTAGCCCTTTCAGTTTTCTTTTCAACCCAAAAAGAATTGCATCAATCCGATTTGTGAGTCAAACGTTATGCCCAAAATACTGAGCACGTGTAAAACTGTATTTTCTGAACAAACTGAATTCAAAGCTGTTTTTGTACCTTTAGACCTTAGAATTTTAAAAAGTGTAAAACATGAAAGTTGTAGGTCTTGAAGTCTAGTTTCTACAGATATAAAGTTTATAGATATTGGAGTTCTGCTCTATTTTATATGAATTTTCTTTCAAACTGCTATTCTGCTTAGCTTTAATTGATGCTTGTTTGGATTTGTTTAGAATATTATGTTTAAAGATTTATTTAAATTTCAAATTTCCTTCTGTTAGTTATTGTCATGTTAATAATTTTTATTGATATGAAATTATTTTAAACAAGATATTATGTATTATTTGACACTCTAATATTGATGATAATTGACTTAGATAATCAGTTTCATCATGGATAGTTGGATGACTTATTCAAACTAAAATGCTAGTATTTGATAAAATGCCCAAAAGAAACAATGGACTTGTTTTTTTTCTCATTTGGTCTTTCTTAAATGAATTTGATTTATTTTTAGGCATTGTTTTGTCAACCTAACAGGTTCTATAACTATATTTTTATGATTAAGTGAATTTAATGAAACTCATTTAATACCTTCCTAAACATTGGAATAATTCTGTGGACATTTGTGGATATCTTGAAGCAAAAAACCTATGATAAGGGTTTGGTTATAAATAAGATGATGATTGGAAATTTATTTAAATTATTTTTGAATAAAATAAAACTTATCAATTTTGCTAAAAATTAAATATAAGTCCAAGAGATATTTATTATCTTTATATTCCATAAAATAATAAAATAAAAGGTAAAAGAAGCAAAAACTAAGATTTGCAGCCAATGAGGTTCGAACTTGCGACTTTAAATCACAATTAGGGTCGCCCACCCACTAAGCTACCAACCTCGGCCTAATTAATATACCATTAGAAATAATTTTATTCTTATCAAATTTGGTACGGTAAGTTTGTCAAAACAATTAACTAAAATACTAATTTGTATTCTAAATTTTTTTTTACTTGCTAATTGTTAATTTACATATAGTGCCTACCTTTGTGATAATGATATTGATGACTATGTTAAATCTTTGATTTATTGAGAATTTCTATTAAAGTATGGATATAGATAGAGTGCTTAAAAATATATTGCATGTGACTAAATAATCTCACTTTTGATTCATCGCCCGGGAACATTGCCGGTTGTTATTAAAAATGTCTGATTTCCATACAAGGTACCCTTGGAATGTAAAAGGGTGAGTAGAAATTAAGGCACTTGGTGCTAAAGCTGTTTTTGGCAATGGGGTGATGGGTGGGTAGAAATGGCCTTTTAGATGAAGATGGGAACATGCATTTTATTTGGGAGATGCTCCCTTCTGACCTGGCCAGTCAGGTAGCCGGTCGCGACGGCTAGGTTTTTGGTAGGTGACACCGTCGGTATGCATTGGATGCTAAGCCCGTAAAGTCACTGGTTCCCAAGGCTGGGGGTAGAGGAGGATAGGAGTATGATTATCTTAGGAGGATTTAGATTAAACTCTTTTACAAAATTTTACTGTGACCAGCAACCTCTCTTGTTATGTATGAATGATGTGTTGGAATTATTTAATTATATTTAATTCCTCTCGATTAATATTTTAAAAATATATATATATATATATACATGTATGAAACCTGTATCGCTACGGGGTTTGATCCCGAGACCTTGAAGATCTAAATCTGAGATCCCTACCACTGCGACACAGACTTCATTGTGGTATACACATCAGTATTTTATTATTTTACATGTAAGTAAAATAGTAGTTACGGTGACGACTTCATCGAACCGTTGTAAGTATAATTTACATTATTCAGTTGAGATCTATTGAATTAATTGTTGCATAAATAGTATGCCACTTAAACACATTCACTTAATACAGTGTAGTATTACAACCACTGCATATAGGCACCTAGGAGATTCTGATTACTGGGCTTTAGTAGCTCACCCCTTGTGGGAATATTTTTTCAGGATATTAAGCACAGGGATACAGAAGATGAGCTGGAAAGAGATTAAATTCTCTTAAATATTCCATCAGAAGAGTTATCTATTTTTTTTCTTCTTTCCTGCACAGAGCTGGAGGACTTTATTTTTGGTCTGTAATAATTGTTGAATGATTGTAATTATTAAGCATAGACCTAATTTGCTTTTATTTGGTATGTAATGTTAATAGCGTGATTGGGACACTTAGATGGCTCTGTAATATTTTTCTCTATCTTTATTTTGTGCCCTGTAGTTGAAATCCCATCAAATGGTTCAGTCCAATGACTTATAAATATTGTTTGGGATAAACATGGGATTTTGACTATCTTAAATTTTTCTTACGGGTCAACCCCAATATGGAGGAAAACTCTGGGGTGTGACAGCGTATTTTTATCATCTTATTTTTATACCTAACAAATAAATTCCAAGTCACCCCTGGGCATTCGGTTATGAAAATCTGGGGCGTGACAACTTTGCATTTGATGAAATCAATATTGGGAATGACAAATGATTTGTCTCAAGCACTACAACGGCAAGAGCAAGATATTGGGAATGCAATTGTCTTAGTTGACATTTTTAAGAAAAGGCTTCAAGTGATGAGGGATAATGGATGGAATTCTTTAGTGGAAGAAGTTTCTACTTTTTGTATGAAATATCATATTAGTATTCTTAGCATGGATGATTTGTATCTAGTTCAAGGAAGATCATACCATAGAGCTGAAGAAATGACAAACTCACATCACTACCGTGTTGAATTATTCAATACTGTCATATATATGCAATTGTAAGAGCTAAATAGCAGATTTAATGAGGTAAATACCAAGTTGTTGCTATATGTTTCATGCCTAAATCCATCCAATTCATTTGCTATTTTTAACAAGCAAAAGGTGATTCAATTAGCTGAATTTTACCCAAAAGATTTTTTAGACATTGAGTTTTTAGCATTTTCGGATCAACTTGAAAATTTCATTATGGATATACACTTGAATGTTGAGTTTTCAATTTTAAAGAGGCTTGGTGACATTACTCAAACGATGGTTGAAAATAGAAGAGATGTGGCATATCCATTAATTTACAAGCTCCTAACTTTGATCTTGATTTTGCCCATTGCAATTGCTACAGTAGAGATGTCATTCTCTAGTATGAAAATAGTGAAGAATCGACTTCGCAACCAAATGGGTGATGAGTTGATGAATGATTGTTTGGTTGTATATATTGAGAAAAATATATTTAGTAGCTTGTCAAATGAATATATCATGAATTATTTTCAAAATATGAAAAATCGTAGGGGTCAGTTGTAAGTCAAATTTTAATATCGAGAATAATGTTTAGCTTTTGTATTACTTACTTTTGAGTTTTAATACAAAGTATGTTTTTGTGTAATTTTTATATATTGTGCCTCCCATTACAAAAATCCTAGATCCGCCTCTGACTCGTTCCCGTCTTTTTAAGTGCATTATACCCCTAACAAAAATTCTAAATTGGCCCTTACGTACACTCTCACGTTCCAGGCCTAACAACTTGGTATCCATATTCTCCAACTAACAAGGTAGGGAATTTGGATGAACAGAAGATCCAATTGCCAATTCTTAACTCAAGACACTGTAAGCAACAGTCCATCAAGATGTTTTAGTTTTTGGATGACTAAATCTCCACCAAACTAGCACTCAGCATGAAGTTACGCTTTTTTATTTTTTATTTTTCCTCTCTCTCTCTCTACTTATCAAAAACAACTGGACATATATAAATTGATTTAGCTATATTTGTATTATTATATATCAACTTACTAAGACGTTGATAAAATTCAAAAATTGATGTACCTTCAATTTTTATGATGCATTTTTTTTTCTTCCTATAGTCTTAGGGATAAAATTGTAAAATTGGCAAACTCATAATCAAAATAGAATCCTGTAACTTGTAGGCTTAAATATAGGTTAAGATATCAGAATCTCGAATTAGGATAAGTTATAAAAGTCTCAGAATAACCTTGGAAGCCCGTAAACACGAAACAAGATTGTTTAGCCACTTCATGAGAAACTCGCAGGAAACCCACAGGATGCTCGTTGGATAATATTGAGAGCAAATTTTAGTGTTTTGACCACACGAGAAGCCCACTCTAAGTTACGAGAAGGACGCGAGAAGAGTGCAAGATAGTTTATCCTGCGAGGTTCACAGTTTTTATATTTTAGGCTGCGTTTTAGAAAGGCTAAGTTTTAAGATTTCATTCCATATATATTCTAGGATATCCCTAGAGTTTCCTAAAAAAAGTAACAAATTTCAGAAGAGTCACAGACCAATAGACTAAGGTATTATTTCAATTACTTAGCCAAAATCATTTAGTGTGCTTGATTCCTTCGAATCTTGAAAGTTGAGAATTCGACGGTTGTCAAGGATTTGGTGTACGTGTTTTCCGAGAATTCGAAGAAGGCTTTCACTTGAAAGTTGGTGCATCAAAAAGTCAAGTAAAAAGGCTTAACAATATAGAGTTGAGCAGTTGATCTAGTGCAAGATTAAAATTTTTATAACTAATGTTTTTATGGTAAAAGCTTTTTGAATTTTTTCCTTAAATTAAGTTTTTCTAGTTACATCTGTACCTTCATATTTCATTATTTATTGCATGTGTGAATTGTTTGGATCATCTAGTACAATATTCTAGAAATTTCATATACCCTTTTAACTATCCATCACTATAAATTTTGTATCAACTAGCTTTCAAAAACTACTTCTAATTAAATTAATTTCACATTTCAAAATTTTAACAACTACAAATTAATTAAGTAATTTCACTTCTCCAGTTTTTTTTCCTTCTCTCTTTCTTGAATGCTCTTAATTAGCCTTCATTTTTTTTTGTGAAGTTTTATAATTTTTTAATTGCCCTTTAATTACTTACTATCTATATTAATACCTTGAAACTTATTTATTTACTGTTCTATTTAAGTAGTTATAAAAGAAAATAGAAGAAGATGTATATATATCCATTTAACCATTCGTCATAAGTCATTATTAATTTCTTAAAAAACCAGGCATTTAAGTAATTTTAATTTACTCATTTTCTGTTTCCTTTTATACCCCCTCACTTTTTTTTTTTTCCCTTCAATTATATAACCTCTCAACCACTCATAATTCACATATGGAATTCTACTGTAATATGTGGGGTTTGCAAGGCCTTGTGCTGCTGTATTTTCATTAATTTTCAGGTGCAACTCTGGCTAGATACATTCGGTGACTGCATCAAGGGAGTCAAACATTCTCCAACTTATGCTGGAGATCAGCCATCTGTGTATGAGTGGGAACGTGTGTTGACTTCATTATCACTGATTCATTGCCATTGCGACCAATACATTATGCCTAGGGAAACCATTTTCTGATATGGATTTCTCTGTTACATCATCTCATCATTTCTCAAAGCTTCTCAACATTTGCTTCCAAGGTTATCAGGTCTGAAATCAGGATTTCGTGCTCGGAGGCCAAAAAAATTATAATTGGTATTATGGATTATATTAAGTAAATAAAAAATAAATTAATATATATGTGAAGATAGAGACGGAACCAAACCAAGGCTTGACCAAAAGGACCTTGGCTTCCCCAGATATTGAAAAAAAATTATATATATAATGCAAATATTTTTATAAATATATATTTTTTTGAATGGAACCCAATTTTTTTTATTTTTTATTTTTTTATTTTTACTTTGGGCCATAATTTTTGAGTTGGACTATTACTAAAATATAAGATTTAAATTCTTAAGTTGAGTCATTAATAATTTATCCTAATTAATTAAATAATATTTAAGATAAGATTTTGAGATTATACACTCACAGAGGACAAAAGTTCGAGTTTTTTTTTTGTTACTCTCTCTTTTTCTCTCGGTATTAAAAGTAAAACTCTAAATCTGTAAGTTCTTCTTTCGTTAAAGGTAAAGCTCAAAATTGATAGAATATTTGAATGCTTGATATATTTTTTTGTTTGACATTTATCAATCAACTAATTTGACTTTAAGTCCTCTTAATTAACAGATGTACCAATCGTTTGTTTGTTTCTTCTTTTTCTTTTTCATTTTTATTTTGTTTATGCAATTGTGTTGTTGAGTGTATAGATAAATAAGTATCTAGTTTTTTTTTTTTTTGTATGCAATTGTGCTATTGAGTGTATACATTCTCAATATCTTATTCTTTACACATTATGATTAAAGATGACAAAAGTAATCGGTATTAAGATTCTCTTTGTTCGTAACGTTTTGATAAATCTTGGTTCTAGTCTTGCTAAAATTATATTTCATGCATTTAATTTCTCCTTCCATATTCTTTGATTTGCAAATCATTTTAATAACGCTTTCGAATGTGATTGAATGATAAATTCTCATGATTATTTTATTTACAAATAATTAAATATCTAATTATTGATTTATAATATTTGTTCAAAGCTCAAATAGACTGTTTTATTTTGATATTACATTTTTGAGATTAGGGGATATCTATTAAAATTTATAAGAGTTGACTCCTCCTTGCCAAATTTCTGGCTCCGTCCCTGTATAAAGATGGTACAATCAGTTAACCTTCCAATTGTTTTATAACAATTAAGAAAAAAAATTAAATTTTAGGAACACTAGTTCATAATTTAAATTTTTGTACTCAAAAATTTATATATATTACTGATGATATTTTTCTCACTAAAATCAACCATTTTTTAAAATTTTAAGGAGACCAAATTATTGTATAAATTTATTTTAGTCAAAACCTAAAAAAAATTTACACAAGTGGCATTTTCTAAAATTGGCCATTCCCTGTCCCAGAAGATTATGATTGATAATAATATCAGCAGCCAGCATTCTCTTTGATCATGAGTGAGAATACGACATGTGGAGTTAATTATCTGAACAAGTAGTAGTGCTTGGGTTTTATCATCTAATGTCTTGGAAGGGTGATCAGATAACATTGACTTTGTTCCATAGATTTTGTTTTTTTATTTTATTTTTATATTTTACCATGATGTGGATATATTGATCATTTGGTAAATTCGATAATTGTGATGCTACAATTGTATTGATTAGATTGTAACAGGAGGTAATTATAATATTCCTCTGATATAGGTGATGGATATCCACAAAAACTTATAAGGTATCGCCTCGCTTGCAGACAAAAAATAAATAAATAAAGAGAGAAAAAAAAAAAGTTATTCACAACTTGAAGGCATGCATAATTGATTATTAGACATATCTGTAATTTACCTTATGACTTTTTTCATTTTTTTAACACTTCTCATCAAAGTTGTTAAAATCGCGATTTAAATCGTAAAATCGTACGATTTTACGATGTTACAGAGCAAGACCCTATTAAATCGCATCAAAATCGATTTTTTGGGTAAAATCGGTGAAAAAGCGATTTTATGGGGTAAAATCGGTAAAATCTCGATTTTACTTACGATTTTAAAAAATTAAGGTTTTTTTTTGTAGTTACAACTAATTAAGAGGGGTAGAATCGTAAAAAGTAAATTGGGTTAAAACCCTCACACGGTCAGAAAAAGACTCAACTGTAAAAAATAATTAATCTGTGGATTATGTGCAAGCCTGGGCAGCCACGCAAAGGAAAAACAAAGGACGAGCAAAGAGAGACCCAGCAAAAATTCTGTTGGTTGTGTAACTTGTGTGTTTTGAAGACTTTTGTTATTTTCTTTGAGGTTTAGACTTTTAAGTTTGTGTTGTAGAATATATTTTCATCTTAATCTTGAATTTTTTTTTATATTAGTTTTTTTTATATTTTATTTTTTTAGTGAATTAATAGAAGGATCATGGTGGGATTCGAACCCACATTACTAGTCATAAAATGAGTGTTTTTCCACTCAAACGATATGATCGTATCAAATTGAAAGTTCTAAATGTTAAAATATTATATTATACAGACTGTGATTTTAAAATTTAAGTTATAAGTAAAATCTTATGATTTTACGATTCAATTTTATGATTCGATTTTATAACCTTTCGATCGATTTTAGGTAAAATCTTAATTTTAGGTAAAATCTTAATTTTAACAACATTGCTTCTCATTTATAATTTTCAGATGATAATTATGCATATCGTAAATACACCAACTTTTAGCATTTATGTGCATGTGTGCAGACCGCATGGATGCATAATGATTACTTGAGCAAAATAGCTCTAAAGTTCCAACTCAGTGGTTAATAGCCTGTGGATTTGCTGAAATTTGTGCTCGAGTTCAGACCGTGAAACGTAAAAAGTTGGGTTCCGGATAGCTGCAGTAGAAGAATCCAACCGGGCGAGTGCAGTAGGTGAATTAACGGTCAAAATATAATTATATTAAATTTAATAGTCATAATTTAATATAATAAAATTAAATATAAAATAAAAATAAAAATTAAACAAAATTTAATTAAAAAATTATTTATAAAAATATAAAAAAATATATCATATTAAAATGTAATTACATCTTAACCGTTAATTAACTTACTGTAACTCTTACAGTGAATTTTCTTACTGTAGTTCCCTGTAACCCTAAAAAGTTGCTGAAGTGCTGTGTTCTGTTCCTATCCAAGACATCCCAATACATTCATCTACGAATGTGAACCGGAATTATTTTATTTTCTCTGAGTATTTTCCTTCCTGACATAAGTAATTAAGATACTATATTCTATACTTATTTAGTATACTTTTTTTTTTCACAGGTAATTATTTAGGATACTCGGTTCACTAAATATAGACTCGATGTATAGTCAAATCTCAACCAAATATTAAAATGATGCTTGAGAATATGCTCTGAGCTCGGATCATGTATTCATGTAAAAAAAGTATTGTTATAATTTAATTAAATTATAACTATATATAATTAAAAATTAAATGAAATAATCACATCTGATTACTAAAAAGAATAGGATGAGAAAAATATCTTCTACAAACTGTCACATCTTATCAAGTTGGTGAGACCACCACACTCGCATTAAATGCATCTCAAACTATAATTTGTGTATTGAAGAGAAAAGGAGGCAAGTCGATTAATAAAATATTACAGTCAAATTAAAACTCTACTAATTTTTTTTTTTTTTTTACACTTATAAATACTAAAGATATATATACAACTGAGGTACTCTTACTTCAAATCATCTACTCTCATTCTCTCTCTAAATACTCTAGTTTTCCATTTGACCTTGGTCTTCAGAGGGTCCTTAGCTAGGAATCTCGCCACCACCTTCCTTCATTGTTTTAGTATTTGTGATTACTAACCGAGAGAGAGAGAATCAGGTCACATGGGAAACACGTGCGATATATTTTTATATCTTGTACAATAGTTAATTTTTATTAGTTGAGTACGGATTTAAAAAAAAAAAAAAGATAATTCGTTATATACTTATATAATGCATGAACCATTTTTAATGATTTTTATTCCTTCTTACGAGCAGAGAAGAGATGAATTGTTAAAAAAATCTTAGATAAATAAAAACGTTAATAGTGAATTTCAAAATTGTAAAAGTAAAGACATGCAAACATACATCAAATTTGCATGGATTGTGTTTAATTAATGAAAGGAAACGAAAGGAGATTGAATAAAAATAAAACAAATTAAAAAAAATTCATTTAAACAAATTTCAAAAAATTCAATGTACATGATTTTTTAACAATCAATAGGGCCACGAATAATTTAGACCCTGTTTGGATCTCTTTTAATTTCTATAAATTTTTATAAATTTTCATAAAATTAAAATTTTTTATTTACGACACAAATTAGGAGACTAACTTGTACAAATTTATATTAATTTATACAATTCTAAACATACCTTTAATTCCTACAACCTCATGACCTATATACTTATCTGTATCTAACATTAAAAAAAGTATTTTTCTTTCTCTCTTCTTCTTTTTTTTATTCTAATACTATATGGCATTCTTCTCCTTCATTCCCTCCCCTTCTATTCTTTTTTCTTATTCACAAAATCTATTTTTTCTTATTCCACACAGCTAGATGACTTCACATTTTTTTTTTACATATAAAACTATTATAGTTGTCGTATAAAATTTTAATAGATGTGAAGTGAATTCATGGATGCCTACAAGAGATCACCCATTTGCTTATAAATTTATTATGGTTATAAAATTTACATATTTTAAATACATTAAGAATTCAATTGAAATAATGCAAAGAAAAAATGACTAATTAATAATTAGGAAATTGCTTAAAAATTATTTTTCTCATAATAATTAATAACACTTGGTATTTTTTAAATTTCAAAATATAAAAAAGGTCTAAATATTAATTAGGCTTTGAAGTAATTATTTTTCTAAATTTTAATTTTAAATTTATATTAGTTACATTAATCATATATTTTTTTATAAAGCATAACATTTGATTAATAATAATATTTTTAATTTGAGTTATTTTTATAAAAATAATTAAAAAATCATTACCAAATTTTACGTGATAGTCTTCATATTTACAATTCTACTTTTTCTAGTTTTACAAATATTTGAATGAAATTAATCTTGGTTGTAATTTTTTTTCTAAATTCTAATTTTAAACTTAAATTAGTTTGATTGATCAAATTTCTTTTTATAAAGTACAACATACGATTAATAACAATATTTTTAATTTAATTTTGTATAAAACTAATCAAAAAATTATTACTAAATCTTATGTGTCCACTCTTCATATTTACCATTATACTTTTTCTATTTTACAAATATTTTCTTTAATATTTTTATTATTATTTATAAAACTTTTACTTCCTTTTGTTTTATTATAGTAGATGACTATAACTCAATTTTTCTTTTGTCCACAAAATCATGCATTATGATTGTGACATGCGACCTTTATCAATATAACTCAAGAATATTTTAAATGAAAACTACCTATTAATTTATTGTAGTTGTAAAATTTACTAAAAAATTAATTTAAATTGGAAAAAAATTTAAATATTATTGAATATTAATTAAATTTAAAAAACTAACTTGATCTTATAATAACAACTTTTATTATATCTTAAATTTAAAAATACAAAGAAAAAAAACTTAAATAATATTTAGGTTTGAGAGTAATATATTTTTTTAAGAAATTTAATTTAAAATTTAAATTACTCATGTCAATTATTTTCAATTGATTAATAAAACTTAATATTTTAGTTGATTCATAAATCGATATACATATGTCAAAAGTTATGTAATTTTTTTCTTTTTTTTTTTCCCATTAAACAAAATCCTATATGCACTCTCTCTATTTATCATTCTACTTTTCATTTTTTCAGAAAATTTTAAATGAAGTACTTTCTTTTTCTTTTATATTTTTAGTACATACTTTTTTTTTTTTTCTAATTTTACTTCCTTTTATTTCATATCGATATATAATGGCATCTATATTTTTCTTTTACCTATATGGCCAACTTAGAGTTATAGCATGCAATTTTAATTAATGTGAAGCGAGTTAATAGATTTTGAAAATTGACCTAACTACCTATCAGTTCAATATTATTGTAAAATTTATATATTCCAAACACATTAATTAAATTTTAAATTTAAAAAAATAAAAATATTTAAATAATAATTAGGATTGAAAAATAACTTAAAAATAGCTAAATATTAATTAAATTA
Source organism: Vitellaria paradoxa (assembly GCA_019916065.1). Taxonomy (NCBI): domain Eukaryota; kingdom Viridiplantae; phylum Streptophyta; class Magnoliopsida; order Ericales; family Sapotaceae; genus Vitellaria; species Vitellaria paradoxa. The sequence continues at coordinate 36,805,656 of CM034237.1, read as the reverse complement.
AAAAAATCTAAACTCTCACAATAACAACTCTTAGTATATTTTAAATTTAAAATATAAAGAAAAAATACCTACAACTAATTACACTCGGAGAGTGCCTGACTATTGATTAGGTTGAAGCTTAAACTTTTTTTAAATTCTAATTTTAAAAATGAATAAGTCATGTTGATCATTCAGTTGAAAAATTAATTAATAACATTTAATATTTGAGTTATTTTTATAAAGTATAACGTATAATTTATAAAAATAATATTTTTAGTTTGAGTTTTCTTATGAAACTACTTAAAAAGTTATTCTAATATAATAAGATTAATAATATTTTTAACTCAAGTTAGTTTTGGAAAATGAGTCAAGAATTAATGAAACAAAAGCATATATTAAAATTAATAAATAATTTAAAATAAAAAAAGATTAAATTGATTGGGTAGGTTTGAGATTTAATATATATTTTAGAGCAAATTTTAATTTTTAGAATTGAATTAGATCGAGATTTGATAAAATATAAATTTCTTTTACTCATACAGAAGTCCGATTATCTATCGGCTCACTAACATTGATAAAAAAAATAAAAATATAAAAAATAACTTAATAACTATTTTATAAAATTATATAAATTTTTGTTAGAATTTTTATAATATATTTTAAAATTATTTCTTACTAATAAAAAATATTCCGCGATTCTGTACATTGCACTATTTAACACTACCATATATAAAGCATTACTCCTAAAGCACACGTAAATATTATCCGAGTTCACATAGTTCTACATTTTTGTGGGTTGAAACAAATCCACAAAAGTAGGTGGTGTTGGAATGATAAAAAAAAAAAAAAAAAAATTAGTGCAAAAGTAACATGTAATGAGATTTAATTGGAAGATTTTAGAAAAAATTGGTGAAAAATAATTTTTTTTTATGTTTATCGATAAACCAAACACCTCCATAAAATGCTATCTTTTTAAAATTTTTTTATAATTAGACATACAATACATTGCTAAACATGAACAAGTTATATATATAGACAAATAGTAATTTTTAGGGATAATTACCTTTTTATCCACTTAATTAAGGTATAAATCATTTATACTCCCTAAATTTTAAAAACTTATTATATTTGCACCTATTCTATTTTGGACTAAAATGGTGTCATAAAAGTTGTTAAATTTTCAAGTTAAAAAAAAAAACAAAAATGTCGATTAAAAATTAAAAATAAGGGTATAAGTGTAAATAATATGAATTATAGGAAGTATAAGTGTGCAATTTTTAAAATTAATAAGAGCTAAAATTGTTATTTTTCATAAATTTTTTAACATTTTTACTTTAATCCAAAGTATAAAAGTACAAAAATAAGTTTTTAAAGTTTAAAAGATATAAGTGATTTTCAACTTTAAGTACATAGGGTAAAAAAAAAAAAAAAAGGTAATTATTCCTAGTTTTTATTGGAGGTAGAGAATAATGCAATGGAAAAATAATGGGGCTTTTTGGAGCTTAAAAAAAAAAACTCTACAAATTTCTATAGAATTTTTATCACTACACGAATTACGAAACTCTAACTTTTATAAATTTATGTACTAATTTTTTCACTCTAAACACTTTTAATATATTAAAAAGAAAAAAAAATCTATGCAAGCAATTGCCAACATTTGAAGCTCCAAAGAAATTTAAAAAACTCCAAAAAAAACTTCAAAAGTGTCAACATTTTCAAACTCCAAAAAATTTCAAAATTTTCAAAACATTTGTTAAAATCCATTGAAACAAACTATTATAGTATGTTTCAACGAAATTTGGTAGATTTTTTAAAAAGTTGGACTAATATTCATACAAAAAATTTCACAAAAACTTCAAAAGTTTTTAAGATTTTCCACTAAAATTTTGTTATGTGTCACTTTATATAATTTTTAACAATTTTATATCAAATTAAATACAAATATCTAACCATCATTTCAAAACAACTTTTTGCACTCCAAATTTCAAAAAATTTCACTTTTGTTAATATTTGAGATTTTTTTTCACTCCAAGCAGCCTCGTAAAGAGAGAGATCTCACTAATCTTTCTATTTGTGTTGGTGAAGATATATGAATAATTTATTCATCTTATAATTCGGGAAAACCTTGCTACTAACTTGAAATTGTATGTTACAAATTTCTTTGCTAAAGATGAGTTACTGAATTCCTAACTTGTACCAAAAGAATGGTCAATATATACCAATACAAGAGTGTTTGGAGTTTCAAAAAAGTTTAAAAAAAAAATCAAAAGTTAGTATCGTGCTTGTCATTATTTTCAACTGCTTCACCTCGGATTTAATTGAAAACTCAAATGTTTATGAAGTGAAGAAAATTGAAATAAACCTCCCTAAGTGTAAGGTGTGGTTAAAGTACAATAAAGTGGTAAATACGAAGTTAATTTTCACAGGGATCTAAGTGGTAAAGTAGTGAGTGAGTCTAATGGATTAAAATGACTAAAACATGACTCACATGAATTTAAAACAAAATTGAAAATCTGGTTCAATATTTTTTGTGATTTTTGAAATGCGAATTTTAATTCAAATCTGATATTAAAAAGTTGGGCAAGATAATTCTAATGTCTTTCCAAATCAATCTCAAGATGCCAAGAGTTTTTACACCAATTCTGTTTGTACTAATTTTTAGAAAATTATATTCAATTGAGACAAATCATGGATCAAACACTTGATGTACATAATATATCTTAAGAATAATAGAAGTTCTAGGTCTAGCAACCCACATACAAAATTGTCATGAGAGTTTTAAAATAATCAACATCTATAAATTTATCGATAAACTATGCAAACAAGTAGTAATCGGGTCTTGAATCAATGATTTCTATAATAATTAGATACAAATTGAATTAGCAATTGAAGAACCCAAAGTGAAACCATGAAGCTCGACCTCTTGAGAGTTATTGGAAGGGACATTGCCCTTACCTTAGTCCAAGGAAAACTTAGCCGATTATATTTAGAAAACTAATAACAAAGATGTAAATCAGATATGAAAGCATTAAATTCTGAAATAGCAATGGATTGAGAATTGAAATTTGATTTTTAATTAAGACCTAATTGCACTATTTGAAATTGAAAGCTGAAATTCAGAACCAAAAATAGAATTGTAAAACTAGAATTCTCCACAGATCTCTCTCTCTCTACAAGTGATAAGAAACTTTAAATTGGAAAAATAATAGAGCTGAAGGTCCAAGTCCCGTGACGTAAGCTGGATCCTAATGTAGATGCTATGTAATTCTTCTCAAACCTTCTTAACTCACACAGCAAGTTTCCCATGGATTTTCAAATTGTCTTCCGTGATTTCAGGGACTGGGTCACAATGGAAGACGTTATAAACATTTGAATATCACCATGTTGCATTCAAATATGTTATATTTCTCAGAACTTTATCGTAGTATCAAAATATACCATAAGAGTATTCGAATATGGTAACCTATATTACATCCTCCCTTATTTCCTTCCTTTATTGATTCTTTCATTTAAAGCTTTTGTTGCTCTCATTGTGATTGATTTCAACTTACTTTCCATGACCAAGCAATTGGGAATGAATCTTATATAAAACAAATATTTTGTATCATCAATGTGCATTTAGGAAACATATTTAAATAGACAAATGTGTAACAGTTAGAGTCCAATCACACACCCCCAACTATAACATTACTAGTGCCTAGTAATGCTTATATTAAGAAATGTAAGAGAGCTACTTTATTGTAGAAAAACAGAGAGGTTATTTTTATTCTTGAAAAGAAAAGAAAAGAAAAAACGAATCCACTTTCGTAGGAAATCACGACTATACTTAGCTTGTATAGCAAGCCTTTTCAACTCCTAGGTTTTTTTGTAGTGGACGAGCATAGTCCTATGAGGGCTTGTAGTGTTGATACACACAAACATCAATTATTATTTCAAATGAATGGAAAGTCATAGTCGTAGAATGTTAATTAATACCATGAGCAAAGAAATTTAAGATCAAGGTTTAAAATCTAAAATTTTATACGATATGTAGAACTTGCTAAGCATCTGAATTAAATGTAAAAATTCAATTTCTAAAATTATTGACTCAACATAAATCTTTAAAATCCATTCTATTCTGAATTTTTATACAATACTATTTCCCTAGGTCTTGAATTTGATCCTCACTTTGGAAATCACTCTCAAGAAAATAGAATAAACAAGGTTTCAAGTAAGATACCCCCTTTTTTTAAGAGTAAATGTAAATCAAATTCGAGAAGGTAGCATCCATAAGCCAAAAATGATTTATTCAAGAAAAACAAAGGACTTGGCATGACTTCATGAAAGAATGATGTAATAGGAATGAGTACTGAACTTCACTGAACCTCTTGACCTTTAAAACTCTACAACTATTCATCAATCTGCCTGAATCAATTAGGACTTCTACTAGGTTGTAATGGGGGTCATTTGGGTAAAATGTGGTTTTCCAAAGAAAAGGATAACGAATTCAAGAATCTTTTTGGAAAGCACTTGACATCCATTTTTCTATTTTTTTTTTTAAATTTCCTTCTACTTTCTGAATGTGAAAAGCAATAATTGGATAGAAGAGCCATGGCTTTTTTTTTTTTTGGGTTGAGCTCTTCTATCCTTTCAATTTCCTTCTCTAATTTTCACAATTCTTCCTTTCATCCCTTATTCCCTTTCTATATTTTCATTTCTCATTCTCTTTATTCTCTTCACTCTTTTTGTCATGTGCAATCCAAAAGATATAAAAAAATAAGGAGGGCTTGAGAACATTCATTTAAGGGTTAAGGGAATTATGAGATACAAAAAAGAGCGAGAGAGAGATTGAGAATAGATGAATGCTCTTTAAAGTTCCAACTTGGATGCTAAGATAATGTTTATGAATAATGGGGATTTTAAGGCTCAATTTCAAAAAAGAATGCCTAATATCATTTTTCGGGTCTCTTTTAAAATAGTCATAGATTACAAACGTCAAGATTCCAGCTAGGTTCTTTCATCACCCTTTTAACATCCAAAGCAAAGTAATGGTGTTGGAGTTATTATATAAAACTGAAAGAAGAGAATATCAAACCTATATAGGTTTCAAAATAAATGTAATCCTCTCATGAATAAAGCTTGAAGGCTCAAAATCTCACTTAGGTTCAAGTCTCCAATATAGCTGGGAGGTTGTAAAGTACATCATTCAGTCAAGGGTTTTATTCATTAGCATTCAAGCTAAGTAAACAATTCAAATACTAAGTCCATTCACAAATCAATTCAGCAATTAAATTCATGCAAGCTAAACCTATGAACAAATTGCAAATACTAAACTTGAAACTCAATTTTCAAAAATTGGCACCAACTAAAATTCCAAAATATGAATATCCATTCATTCAAAACATAGAGCTTCATTTCAAAACAAGAGAACACATTAGCATTTCATTTGATCAACCACAAGTATCAACAAAACATCACTAGTTCCATGATAATTTTCATCAAAAGTTCTAAACAAATAAAAAAAACTAAACCCATGTTATATAGATATCAAATCAACCCATCTTATCCTAAACTTGACAAACCATAGTTTAAGACACTTTTAATAAACTGTTGGCAAAAGTCTAGTCTAAGAATACCAACAAATCAAACTATGAAATGTTGTAGTTGGATCAAAAAATTTCTGTAACCTATCAAAGCCATTTGATTATTCAGGTTTGGTCAAATTTTCCAAAATCTGAATTATCTTTTGCTAACAATCTTTTAACCCTCTCACCTCAGTGATCAGCATCTCTTGATTTCGCTGGAGTACTCTAATCTTCTCATTCAGATTCGGGGATGTTGTTTCATTAACTCATTTTTTTTCTTGTTGTTGATCATCAGGCAAGCTTGGGAAAATCTTTTTTCCCAGTTACCTTTAACTTCTTTAAATAGAAGTTTTAGCAATCCTTGATGCAGGTTGCACAATGGACATACCAGCTTCCTCCTTGACCCCATGATGTAGAATAATTTTAGTAATTAACTCTCCAAAGGGTAATCTAGAGTTTGCCTTAGGTTTCTCCACAATTTGAGCTATCACACTCTAAATATGTTGGGCTAAATCTATGGGAATATTTAGTAACAATTTTTCGATGAAAATAACCTACTCTAGAGTAACCGAGGACTTATAAGCATGTGGCATTAGTTGAGAGTAGACTAGTATATGTAGAACATTGCTCCTAGAAGTAAGGTTAGACTTGGAGAGTTTAGCCCTTGTCCATTGTGCTTGAGAGTTATCTGATAGTAACTTTGCCAAATTGTCTTTGCTCAGTTGCTCTTCCCATTAGGCATTTTGTTGAGGGGTAGCATTAGGGATTCTCCTTGTTGGTAAAAAACCAATTGATGAAATATTTGCCGAGCTTAAAGTAAGGAATTTCTGCCTTACTTTAGAGGTGATAATAGGTCTCCTATGAAGTGCCCCCATTTTAGCATTTGGATAAAATTCCCCAACGTAAGGGATAACAACCATTCTACTCGTAGTCACCCAACTTACCCAATCCTTTTCAAAAACAGCTTGATTGTACTGTAAAAAGTACAATCATAAGTTATAATTTTAGGATTGTTATGAGAATTAATATATTAAATGAATAGAAATATGAATTTTCTTGCAGTAATGGAAGTTTTGTGTGATTGTAGATGTTCGAGTAGAAAATGACAAAAAATTGAACTAGAATAAGTTTATTCAGCAAAGTGCTTCGAACCCGTGTCAGAACCATGTCTTGTTCTAACATTGGTTCTAACCACAAAAGGTACAGGAGATTGAAGAACAGAAAATTTACAAAGTATCAGAATTGGGTTCAAACACATGTTTGAACCATGCCTCATTCAAACCTTTGTTAGAACAATAGAAGCCGTGCAAGGAAAAAAAGAAGAAAACATTTTGAGTAAATTCTGTTTGAACATATGTTTGAACTACATATGGTTTAAATAAGTGTTCTAACAACAAAATAGTAGAAATATCCTTGAAGTAAAAACAATTCTAAGTGTGGAAAGGAGGTTCGAACCTATGTTCGAATCATCATTTGTTCAAACAGTTGTTCTAACAACAAAAATGGTGCAAAAGTTCAGATGAAGAAAATTGACTAGGTCCTAGGACTTGGTTCAAACCAAACCTTTATTTGAACACATGTTCGAACCAATTTGTGCCTCAGAGAATTTTATTTTGTAAATCAGTTATAAATTAGAAGGGCAATTTTATACTTGTGGAATATACTATAAATACATGATAAGATTACATAAGAGAAGATCGATAGAGAGATATACATTTCATAGAGAGAAGTAGAGTAGGCTAAAGAGATGATTTGTAATAACCTAAAATTTTGTTCTCTTAATTAATTTTTTTAAGTGTGGTGGTGATATTTATTATAACAAAAATATAGAAAATTGAGGATTTAAAAATTTTTGGAATGATAAAATTAGTTAGAAAGATTTTCGGATTTAATTTCACCCTATGTGGGAGTTTAATGTAGAATTTCTAAACTTTTATCCAAACAATTCCTAGCCCAAATTACCTATTTGGTTTAACCCAAGTCCATTAACCCATGGGTCAACCCTTTCTTTGACTCACCTCAACTCACTTTAACTCACTTTATTACTCACTGAGTTGACTTATGAATAGTAGCTCTAAATCATTTCCCAACAAACTTCATTTTCCATCCATCATTTCTTCCATACATCTCTCACAATCTCTCAAATTATTTGGCTAATTAGTCAAAAAGAAGACCCTACATTGATGACCTTAAAGCATCTTTTAAATAATTTGTTTAATTAGTCAAAAAGTTAGCATGATTCTCGGATCATGCCACCCATCTTCATCTATCCTCCAATACCTCTCTTAAATTATATGGTTAGATAGTCAAAAAGCAAGCATGATTCCTGGATCATGCTACCTATTGTATATGCATGATCTTACCTTAGTTGCTTTGAAGCATGGGAAGTGGAGGTTATTTTCTCCACCAATACTTTCTCTACACTCCCATGATTTCTTATAAATTGTGTGCCTTCAAAGAGAAGAAAATAAGAAAAAAAAAATCATTATTTAGTGTGGTTAGAGATTAGGTGTTGCTTGGAGGAAGAAGAAAGGCTTGGAACTTTCCAATTGGGTGGTGTTCAAAGTTCAACTCCTTTTTCCTTCTCAGGCTTGGTCACCAATATCTTCATTGAGGTAGGATGACGAACCTCCTAAAATGTATTTGATGTTTTCAATTTGAAGCTGAAGCATTTTTTTTTTTTTTTTGGTTTGAAGTATGAAACTTGATTGTGGAAAAAAAAATACCTGCATATTGGGGGTAGGGAAGCCAAAACTTTGATTAATATAACCCAGTATGCTGACAGCTCTCTGTTTGTAATTTCTAATGTGCTTCTGACCCCTAAAACGGTGGAATTAGGCTTTGGCTAAAACATAAAAGTTGTAGCCCTTTAAGTTTTCTTTCCAACCGAAAATGATTTGCATCAATCTGAGCTGTGAGTCAAAAGTTATGCTCAAAATACTGAGCACGTGTAAAACTATATTTTCTAAACAAACTGAATTCAAGGCTGTTTTTGTACCTTTAGACCTTAGAATTTTTAAAAGTGTAAAACATGAAAGTTGTAGCTCTTAAAGTCTAGTTACTACAGATATAAAGTTTATAGATATTAGAGTTCTGTTCTATTTTATATGAATTTTCTTTTAAGCTGCTGTCTCTGCTTAGCCTTTAATTGATGCTTGTTTGGATTTTTTTTAGAATATTATGTTTAAAGATTTATTTAAATTTATAATTACCTTATGTTAATTATTGTCATATTAATAATTTCTATTGATGTGTAATTTTGTTCACAAGGCCTGATATAGTAAAACACTTATACTATTTGATATAATACTGAAGTGGACTGTTAAGTTGATGCTGGTTAGTTATTTTTCAATTGATATGAAATTATTTTAAACTGGATATTATGTATCATTTGACACTCTAATATTTATGATAACTGACTTAGACAATCAGTTTCATCATAGATAGTTAGATGACTTATTCAAACTAAAATGGCTAAGTAGAACTAAGTATTTGATAAAAATGCCCAAATGAAACAATGGACTTATTCTTTCCTCATTTGGTCTTCCTTAAGTAAATTTGATTTATTTTAATTGATTCTTTTAGGCATTGTTTTGTCAACCTAGCAAATTATAGAACTATATTTTTATGATTAAGTGAATTTAATGAAACTTATTTAATATCTTCCTAAATATTGGAATAATTCTATGGATATTTGTGGATATCTTGAAGCTGAAAACCTATGATAAGGGTTTGGTTATAAATAAAATGATGATTAGGAATTTATTCAAATTATTTTGAATAAAATAAAAATTATTAATTTTTCAAAAATTAAATATAAGTCCAAAGAGTTATTTATTATCTTTATTTTCCATAAAATAATAAAATAAAAAGGAAAAAGAGGCAAAAACTGAGATTGCAGTCAATGAGGTTCGAACTCGCGACTTCAAATCGCAATTAGGGTCGCCCACCCACTAAGCTACCAAACTCGGCTTAATTAATATACCATTAGAAATAATTTTATTATTATCAAATGTAGTACAACAAACTTGTCAAAAGAATTAACTAAAATACTAATTCAAATTCTAAATTATTTCTAGCTACTTTCTACTTATTAATTTACATGTAGTACCTACCTTTGTGATAATAATATTAGTGACAATGTTAAATCTTTGTTTATTGAGAATTATTATTGAATTATGGATTTAGATAAAGTACTAAAAATATACTGTATGTGACTAAATAATCCCACTTTTGATTCATCGCCCGGAAACATTATCGGTTGTTATTAGAAATGTCTTATTTCCATACAAGGTACCCTTGGAAATGTAAAAGGGTAAGAAAAAAAAAATTAAGGCACTCGGTGCCAAAATTATTTTTGGCAATGGGGTGATGGGTGGGTAGAAATGGTCTTTTAGATGGAGATGGGAATATATGAATTTTATTTGGGAGATGCTCCCTTCTGACCTGACTAGTTAGGTAGCCGGTAGCGACGGCTAGGTTTTTGGTGGGTGACACCGTCGGAATGTATTGGATGCTAAGCCCATAAAGTCACTGGTTCCCAAGGCTGGGGATAGAGGAGGATAGAAGTATGATTACCTTAGGAGGATTTAGATTAAACTTTTTATCAAATTTTACTATGACTGGCAACCTCTTTTGCTTATGTATGAATGATGTGTTGGAATTATTTAATTATATTTAATTCCTTTAGATGAATATTTTATAAAGAGATGTAGGAAAAATATATATACGAAACCTGTATCGCTATGAGGTTTGATCTCGGGACCTTAAAGATCTGAATCTAAGATCCCCACCACTGCGACATAGATTTCATTGTGGTACACATATCAACATTTAACTATTTTATGTGTAAGTAAAATAGTAGTTATGGTGACGGTTTCATTGAACCGTTGTAAGTATAATTTACATTATTCAGTTGGGATCTATTGAATTAATTGTTGCATGAACAGTATACCACCTAATCACATTCACTGTATTGAGTCACCTAATACAGTGTGGCATTACAACCACTGCATATAGGCACTTAGGAGATTCTGATTACTGGGCTTTAGTAGCTCACCCCTTGTGGGAATTTTTTTTTTAGGATATTAAACACAGAGATACTAAAGATGAGCTAGAAAGAGATTAATTTCTCTTAAATATTCCACTAGAAGAGTTATCTATTTTTTTTATTGTGCAGCACTGGAAGACTTTATTTATTATTGTGGTCTGTAATAATAATTTTTGGATGATTGTAATTATTACTTTTAGACCTAGTTTACTTTTATTTGATATGAAATGTTAATCAAATGGTTGGGACACTTAGATGGCTCTATAATATTATTCTCTATCTTTATTTTGTGCCTTGTAGTTGAATCCCATCAAATGATTCAGTCTAATGACATATAAATATTGTTTGGGATAAATAAGGGATTTTGAATACCTTAAATTATTGCGGGACAACCCCAGTTGGAGGAAAATTTTGGGGTGTGACAGCGTGTTATTATCATCTTATTTTTATACTCCACAAATAATCCCAAGTCACCCTCGGGCATTCGGGTTATGAAAATCTGGGACGTGACAAGATTGAAGGTTTTCCTCTTCTCCTCAATTAAGCCTCAATTTCTTTTGTAATTCTTTTTGTTCATCTTTACTTTCTTATGTTCTAGAGTAGATCATGGCAAAGAACCTCGGGATCCTTGAAGATCTTCTTGTAATTGATTCAATTGATGAAATTTAATTCCAATTTTCACATGTTTAGATCTTGATTGGCAGATTTTTCCTCCAAATCTTTTTTTTATGCAATTTCTATCTTATCTTTTCATGTCATGTATGTTTAGTACTTGTGTAGAAATAGTATGCACACTAAGTGTCTGATAGAATGTCTCCATGAGTAATTTACATAAAAACCTCTCATATACATGCTTTTCTAGATTTTGTATGCATGCCAAGTGATTATATACATCGTGCTTGTGTTGAGTGTGATTACATGTTAGGCTTTTGTTAGAATACTTACATTCCTAGATCAATTATGCATGCTATTTATATTTGATGTTATGTTTCCCTAAGTGATCTAATAATTGGACTTCAATTCTTTAAATCTACCCACCTTGTAATGGTTTGCCTAGATGCATATAGGAAGACATGTTCGTCCTCTAAATTGACTCAATTGTATGATGATTAGATGTGTTAGCCTTAGTTCCTAGCCTCTTTAATTTTATAGATTTTAATTTATTTTCATTAGAGTTAATTTTAATTCAATTTTTTCATTTTTGCATTGGATTTTATTTTAGCCTCCTAGGTGTTTGACAAAATGCTTAGCTAGGTTTTATTTCCAAAATTTAACCTGATTTTCTTTGATTTTCATTGTGTGACTTCTACTAAACAAAAGAAGAAGAATTGTGAGTAACAATACCTCTCTCCCTGTGGGCATGACCAGTACTTTATCGTTATAAATTTAAATTTCTATATTGGACCACCTTGCACTTGGGGTGTAAATCCACATTGTGGAAAGACAAGCATAACTCCAATAACTCGTATAGAAAATCAGCATAATCCTCAAGTGCGATTTCTCTTTCACACAGGACAACTTTTTACCATAATTATCTGTGTTTCTTAATTCTAAAGCTCAGTTAGCAAAACGTAAGTTGTCTTCTAAGTTTTGAATGGTAAGGTCCTGGATTGGTTCAAACTCAGGATTCCATAGGAACCCTAGGTTCATATTCAAATTCAGGGATGTGATCGTCATTCTCTTCAACAGAAGGTTCATTTTCAACAGAATTATGGGTCTCAGTTTCGAGTGAAGGATGGGGTGTTGGTTCAGACGTTTCTATTTCTATTGGTTCATAAGAAATTAAAGTAGAACTCATACCCTATCTATGATTGATTCGTATAGGCATCCTCTTAACATAGTTCTATACCTTAAAAAACCATAACCCTTCTGTCAAAAAATTCTAAAATCCAACCTTTATCTTTTTGATAAAAAATCTTTAGTTTACACCTTGCTTTGATAAGGATTCTTACAGACTGCTTTTTGTTGCCCAAAATTTGAATGTTGAGAAAGGGGTGTTGAGATAATTGGGATTTTCACTGAGCGTAGGTTTGTATTCGAATGAGAGAAATGTCAGATGGTTTACTTGGCAGCTAGTATATATATCAGAAAGCAAAAAAGGCATATTTGAATATCTATAGCACCATATTTGAATAGGGATCCATCAAAAATAATTTCACATCAATGACTCACAGACTAGACTCAGTGAACAAGTTCCTTAAAGATACTTAAGCCATGTTTTGTCATCAATTTGACTTAAACTTATTTCTAACAATTTCTAAGTCCAAAAATTTAAAATTCAACAAAATTTGCACAAAAAAAAAAAAATCTCATTTTCATCATTTTCAAGCTCATAGTGATCAAAATTCAAATTCGAACTCAAGCAATTTTATGCACAATAGATCAACTCAATCTTCATTATCAAACATTTAACCAATTTTAGATTCCATCAAACATTCTCACATGATCAAACAATCTGGGATTGTGTCCTACATTTCCCCCCAACTAGAAATAGTCATTGTCCTCAATGTAAAACAAATTAAAGAAATGAAGTTTTGAGGAGGTAAAGTACCTAGTGAGTTTAATTAACATACTTGGTTTGACATATGTGAGCTAAAAATCTGGAGCACTTCCAATGCAATCTCCCTCCAACTAGCTCAATGAACCATACTCAACGAAGGATACATGTCAGTGCAGAAAAATGCTATAGAATTTCAATCTCAGATTTTAGCAATTAATTCCTATCAAATATGCTCAGATATTGAGAAATTTGCAAAAAATTCAAACTTTTTGATGAAGAGACGTATCTACTACGCTTCTTCCAACTTTATTGGCAATTAGAAAAGAATCTATATGTGAGTAGGATTGAAACTGATTAAGACAAATGAAATAACCTCAATTTTTTTTTTCAACTAAGTTCAAAAACAAAATTAAAAATAAGAGAACCTAAGAAAAGCTACACTACTGTAATACAAGTGGCAGAATTCTTTTACTATTTAGCACACATTAGGAGGATCCTTAAGATCCTGACTTGCAATCTTAGTCACAAAGTTCTTATGATATTCCTTGAGTCTATGCCCATTCACTCTAAACACATTTCTTGAAGTAAGATTCTCAATGTCCATTACCCTAAATTCAATTATGCTCTTAATAACAAAAGGACCAGTCCATTTAGACTTCACTTTACTTGGAAACAAATGTACCTTAAAATCATACAACAAGACCTTTTGTCCTACACACAATTCTCTCCTATTGATATGCGCATCATGCCACTTCTTCACCCTATCGTTGGAGATCTTAGCATTCTCATAAGCATCATTTCTAATTTCTTCCAACTCATTAAACTGCAATTTCCTATGGATGCTTGATTCATCGATGTTTTCATTGAAGTGCCTTACTACCTAATACACCTTATGCTCCAATTCCATAGGCAAATGACAAGGCTTCCCATGCACCAACCTATAAGGAGACACGCCTAAGAAACGCCTAAGATGGTCTTGTATGCATCCTATATGCGCAAAGTACATCCACTAACTTCAAAGAACAATCTTTTCTATTTGTATTCACAGTTTTCTCAATGATTCTCTTAATCTCCCTATTGGAAAACTCAGCTTATCCACTAGTTTGGGGATCATAAGATGTCCTTACCTTCTACACTACTTAATATTTCTTTATCAAAAGCCCCATATGTCTGTTACAAAAATGTGTCCCTGTTGACATCCCAAATTTACCCCCTCATTTAAATATGTATAATATTTTATGCTTTTAACTGAATGGTGCTCTAATGGTTAATTTTCCTTTCATAGGATATGTTAAAGTGTCAAAATTCAACTAAAAATGAACAATCAGCAAAATACTAGTTTCACCCCTTGAGTTAGAGAGAAGCCAAGCTGAAAACTTAGCTCACGGTAGAAGGCCAAAAGACTACACAAATATGTCGAAGACATCAAACAGATAACTCCTATATCAACAAAGGAGCCAGAATTTAGAATCAAGGGTCAATTTAGTCCAGAAATCAAGAATAGCCTCTACCGATACACCTGAAGCTAGTATCAACTGGAATGCCTAGATCATGTTAGAAACAGGCAATAAGATACAAAATATCCCAAGACATTCTAGAGAACATTGGACGTAGCTCAGAGTAGCCAAAATGCAACTCCATGGGTTATTTGGGCTCCGTCGACTCAAAATGGCTCCTACTGACGAGAAGGAAGCTACTGGCACCCCAGACACAAATTGAGCATCTAGATGAAATCAGAATGCCCTCAAATTGCATAAAATTGTTGAGGGTTCATTCCCTGAGGTTGTGGCATAGCTATGTCTAACCAAGTCAAACCTTAGGAGGTTCTTCCGTTGATCGTTTGCAAAATTCGTTAATTTTTTATAAATTCATAAAAGTGTCTTGAAGTTTTGCCGATGGCATTTTTGGATTTCTCATACCCAAAAGAAGTCATCCTAGTGGTGCCTTCAGGGGTTAAGTCAAAGGATTGATTGACTTTGCCTGTGTTTTAGCCTGTTTTGGAGCAGTAATTTTCAAACAAACCTAACTTGGTCCTAGAAGATCCAAATTGAACCAAAATTTGACTTAATTGGTTTAATTCTCTCTAAAATTTTTTTGGCATGTCTTAAAAGCTCTCGAAAACTGTGCCAAAGGTCTTAGAATGGCCTAAACTTGTTGGGACGAAACTCGAACATTGTAAAATGTGGCTCAAGCTAGGGGCTCAAGTCAAATTGGCCTTCTTTTTTGCCTAGCTACCAAACACCTTTCCAAATAGGTGTTTGGAAAGTTTTTTTGCTTGTGTTGATTTGCAAACTTGTCTGCCTTCTATGTTTATGCAAACATATTTGCTCATAATGTTATGCAAACTTATTTGCCTATCCTATTTAGCAAAAAGGCTTGCAAAACAAGCTTTGCAAAGATTTTTGCCTTCCTTTATCATTTCAAACTTGTCCGCTCATTAGGTTATACAATGTTGTTTGCCATTTCAAAGCATTGCAATCCTTTTGTTCACTCAAAAATCCTATAAATGGGGGGTCTCCCTTCTTATTTCCACCATCCCCAGCCACATCCCTCTATTTTCCGTCCCTAAAGCTAGCTAATAAGAGGTGTTCTCAAGGTCTTTGGAAGAATTCGAGACTTTTTATCTCTTGAGTTTCACATTTGGTATAATTTTCTTTCTAGAAAATTTTTATTATCGTTCAATTTAATTTGTTTGTAGAATTAGAATAGAATAACTTTAATAGTGTAAAAAACAATTCTTTATCAATGAAAGGTATCTAGATCATAATTCAAGACTGAGTTCTACCCGATGTATGATATTGACCAAATTTACTCAAGACAATTTTACAAAATTCCAAACATCATGTAAATGACATGTCCACATCATACTACCCTGCCATACCATGCCATAACATTATTCTATCATGTCATACCATGTCATAAAAGTGCATCAGCCATACCATGTTGTATTATAACATCATGCTAGGCCATGCTGGATATTATATTTGCCATACCATGTCATCCTTATCATGTTATATCATATCATTGCCATCCTACACCATGCTTACATGTCATATTGCCATACTATGTCATGTTATACCATGCCATAATCATGTTATTCTATGCTACCATGTTCAATCATCATAATATGCTAGGATATCATTTACTATTCTAGCACTTGCTTTGACATGCCATACATCATGTTTGGACATACTGGCACATGTCTTAACATACTACAATACATTCAAACATGCAAACGCACACCCACTAGGGTTGACACAGACTTAGAAATCAAATGCTTACTAATCCAGAGCATTCACCTGAGAGAGCGAGGCTCCAAAGCTTGGGAATGACTTAGGATTGGCAAAGTTATCATCACATTCAACATGCCTACACTTGATCATGTTAACCACTTCACTCACATCACATTAGGTTTCTAGGCCCTTCACAAAGACTAGATCATCATCACCAAGAACTAAGCTCTTGATCTGAGCTAAGTTTGTTTTCTAAATGATAGATACTCACTCACTTGTGCTAAGCGCATCCTTGGGAGTTGAGTTCCTCATCAAAGTAAACCTCCTTCCTCTAGTTATGTGCCATGCATTAATTGTTTCCCTCTCAATCACATGCACTAGGCGCATCCCTGGAGCAATGCTAATTTCCACAGTTATGCGTTAGGTGTTAACTATCTCTTTCCTTGGAGTTGACCTCCCTAATGGAGTAAAACTCTATCTCTAGTTATGTGTGAGACACTAACTGTTACCTCTCATCTGGAGCGAGGCTCAATTTCTTCCCTAATTATGTGCTAGGCACAAATTGTATCCTTGTTTGGAGCTAAGCTCCTTTTTATAGTTATATGTGAGGTGCTAATTGATTTTCCTCATCTACATGCGTGAAGTGCAAACCTATTTAGAGCTATGTAGACCTGATCTCTTAATAAGGTATATAGTCAGCTTAAGCAGAAGGCTTGAGTCCGGTCATCCCAGTGTGAAGCACTGACTTAGAGTTAAGCTCTACACTTACACCATAGTTCAAGCTATAGAGTTAGAGTTGTGTACATCGGATCCCTTAATAGGGTACGTAGGTAGCTTAAATAGAAGGCTTAAGTCCGGTCATTACAGCGTGAAGCGCTGAGTTGGAGCTAAGCTTTTTTCCCTGGTTAAATGCAAAGCATTAATAGTTTTTTCTTTGAAGCAACGCTCCATTTCCTAGTTATGCATTAAGTGCTAACTATCCTTCTTATTTGGAGTGAGGCACGTTTCTCTAGTTAACCATTTCTTAGTTATGCGTAAAACACTAACTGTCATTTCTCTAGTGGAGCAAGGCTCATTTCCTCTAATTATACGCTAGGCGCTAACTGTTTTTTCTCATCTAGAGTTAGGCTCCATTGTCAGTTAAGCACGAGGTGCCAACTACCTTTTGTCATCTAGAGCGAAGCTTTCTTTCTAAGTTATGTGCTAGGTGCTAACTTTTATTTCAGTCTTAGAGCTAGGGTCTTACAATACAAAGACGATTACTCCTAATCTATACCCAGAGCTAGGCTCTTTGTTTCCCTCATCCTATATTCGGAACGAGTCTCCTTTACACTAAACCTATATACGACACTGACCCTATCATACCTATTTACACATCACTCCTGCACTAGGCATTGTACTAAAGCTACATTGACCTAATCCCTTAGAAGGGTACATAGGTAGCTCGAGTAGATAGCTTGAGTGCGATCCCCATGGTTTTCATAGACTATCATCTACTCAAGGCATCAACTTAGATTTAGAGTTAGACTCTTACATTTGTATAACAGGCACATAGTTCAAACCACCTTAGGTCTGAACTATGATTGACTTGATTACTTCACAGGGTACGTAGGCAGCTCAAGCATATAACTTGAGTTTGGTTACCTCAATCTTTATAAGACCATCTTTCAATTCACACTTCATTCCCAGCACACACACGCTTATGCATAAGGGCTACATAAGTCCACATGCCTAACTTATACAGCATTTAGAATCCCTTAGGATTCATCTCTACTAACGTAAATATTACACTTGTGCACACGAGCTAAAGTCACTTCACATTGTATACCTCATATGCACCTATGAATTGTATGTTATGATCATTATGAACTGATATTATATTATGAGATTTCAATTAAGAAGAGTGGAAAGGGACTTTGGATATCCCTAGGTATCTAGATGTAATGGTTTCCGTGCGTAGCCGAACCGCCGAACCCAATATCTTTAATTGCACAGGCTAGTTCAGAGTGACTAAGAAAGGTAATTTGCCACATTTTTCAAAAACATAAAATAACACATTTTTATATGATAATCAAAACTCGGGTTTCTCAACATACCTATTTTGAAAGTGTTAGGTGGCGACTTTTAGTCTCTGTAATCAAGGCCCCATATTAAAATATAACGTAGTTTTTCATATTTGGGCGATCTCAGATGCACCATATCGTAATAAAGACTAACGACCTACATGTTGACCTTAGCACCCAGATTCGGTCGTGATAGTCCCCCTATCACTTATCATTGCTCTAGGCATACCAAATCTAGAGAACACATTCTCTCTCAAAATTTTGATCACCACTTTATGATCATTGGTCTTAGTTGGAACAGCCTTCACCCATGTTGAAACACAATCAACAGCCACCAAAATATATTCATAACAAAATGACTTCACAAATGGGCTCATGAAATCCATTCCCCAAAAATCAAAAGTGTTAAGCACATAAATGGGGTGAAAAGGTATCATGTTCCTTCTAGTGAGGCTACTAAGTCTCTGACATCGATCACAAGTAACACAAAATGCATGCACTTCATGAAACATAGTAGGCCAATACAGTCCACATTGTAGAATCTTAGCTATAGTCTTCTTAGCAGAAAAGTGACCTCCACAGGCTAAAGTATGATAGAACTTAATGACACTATTGAACTCACTCTCAGGTATGTACCTTCTCATAACTTGATCTGGGCAATACTTAAATAAATATGGATCATCCCAAAAGAAATGTCTCACATTCCTAAAGAACTTCTTCCTATCCAACACTGTCCAATGAGAGAGTATAAAACCTGAAGCTAGATAATTAGCTATGTCTGCAAACCAAGGTACCTCAAAAGAATTGACATGGAAGAAATGTTCACTAGGAAAGGTTTCATTGATGGGAGGGTCAAAAGATGCTAAATCCTAATGTGGGAGTCTTGAAAGGTGATTAGGGACCACATTTTCAACCTCTTTCATGTCTATAATTTCTATGTCAAATTCCTGAAGTAAAAGGATCCTCCTAATGAGTCTAGGCTTAACATTTGATTTGGTCAAGAGGTATTTCAATGCAGCATGATCAGTATACATAATGACATGAGAGCCCACTAAATATGACCTAAATTTATCCAAAGCTCAAACTACTGCTAGAAACACATTCTCAGTAATTGTGTAATTCTTTTGTGCATTACTAAGAGACTTATTAGCATATTACAACACATGTGGTCTCCTTTCCTTTCTCTAGCCTAGAACTGCACGAATAGCATAATCTAGCATCACACATTAATTCAAAAGGTAAGGTCTAATCAAGTGCTTACAACATGGGAGTTGAAGTGAGTAAAACTTTAATTCTATCAAATGAGGCCTGACACTCTAATGTCTAATCAAATGGGACATCCTACGCTAGAAGGTTACACAAAGGTCTGACCATGACATTGAATGATGCAATAAACCTTCTATAAAAACTTGCATGGCCTAAGAATGATCCGACGTCTTTAACATATCTGGGGGCAGGAAGATTTTAAATTATTTTCACTTTGGCCTTGCCCACTTCTCTCCCCCTAGAAGATACTATGTTTCCAAGGGCAATACTATGAGTCACCATAAGGTGACATTTTTCCTAATTTAAAGCCAAATTTTTCTTCTCACATCTAGCTAGCACTTTATCCAAATTTTCTAAGCAAGCATTGAAATCACTCCCATATACTGAAAAATCATCCATAAATACCTTAAGAAAAATTTTCACAAAATCACTGAATAAACTAATCGTGCACCTTTAAAAAGTTGTAGGAACATTACAAAGGCCTAAAGGCATGCACCTGCATGCAAATATATCAAATGGGCATGTAAACGTAGTCTTCTCCTGGTCATCTAATGCAATCTTGATCATATTATAATCGGAATACCCATCTAGAAAATAGTAAAACACCTATCTTGCCACTTTTTCCAATACCTAATCTAGGAATGGAAGAGGGAAATGATCTTTTCTTATGACCGCATTCAATTTTTTGTAATCTATGCACATGTGCCATTTGTTTGGATGCGCATAGGAACCAATTCATCTTTCTCATTCTTTACCACAGTCACTTCTGATTTCTTGGGCACTTTTGATTTCTTGGGCACTACTTATGTTGGGCTAACCCACTTTTAGTCTGAAATAGGGTAGATAATGCTAGCATCCAATAGCTTAATTACTTTCCCTCTAACCAATTCTTTCATGTTGGGATTAAGTCTTCTCTGCATCTGTCTAATAAGCTTAGCATCTTTCTTTAAAAAGATCTTATGTGTGTAAATGAGAGGACTGACACCCTATAGGTCTGCTATGGTCCAACCTAAAGCTCTTTTATGCTTCTTTAAGACATCTACAAGTCTAGTCTCTTGGTCTATACTCAACTGAGATGAGATGACAGCAAGATAGGACTCTCCCTCACCTAGAAATACATACTTCAGGTCACCAGGTAAAGGTTTTCTATCAGGTATTGGCAGTTTCTCAAAGGATGATTAAGGCTTGACTGCTAGTAGCTCTAGAGGTTCAAAACTAGGTCTCCACTGATTTACTAACATCACAGATTTGGAAATTCCCTTAGATTCTCCTTCATCAAAATTCTCCAATACACAATCAGCTAGAAAATCAACTTGCTCATTGTTAACTAGGGCTTTCTCCAAATGATCATTTAAGTACTCTCTATTAAAATGCTCTTAAGTAATGGTTTGAATTAGATCAACGTCCACCAACTCCTCATAATCCCTAGGCTGTTTAGTCAGGTTGAAAATATTTTTCTCAATGGTCATGTTGCCAAAAGAGAATTTAAAGACTTTAGTTCTACAATTTATTAAGGCATTTGAAGTGGCCAAAAATGGTCTTCTTAAAATGACTGGCACAACAAGTTGATTTTCTTGAAGGGGATGAGTGTCTAGTACTATGAAGTCCATTGGAAAATACAAATTGGTTCACTTGAATTAACACATGCTCTACAGTACCATAGGGATTTTGACAAACCTACCAGCTAGTTGTAGTGTCACTCTAGTGAATCCAAGTTCACCTGACCTAAGCTGTTGGTATACAGTGAATGATAAAAGATTGACACTTGCTGTCACACCCCAGATTTTCATAACTGAATGCCCAGGGGTAACTTGGGATTTATTTGTTAGGTATAAAATAAGATGATAATAACACGATGTCACACCCCAGAATTTTCCTCCAAACTGGGGTTGACCCGCAAGAAAAATTTAAGATATTCAAAATCCCTTATTTATCCCAAACAATATTTATAAGTCATTGGACTGAACCATTTGATGGGATTTCATCTACAGGGCACAAAATAAAGATAGAGAAAAATATTACAGAGCCATCTAAGTGTCCCAACCACGCGATTAACATTACATACCAAATAAAAGCAAATTAGGTCTAAGCTTAATAATTACAATCATCCAACAATTGTTGCAGACCAAAAATAAAGTCCTCCAGCTCTGTGCAGGAAAGAAGAAAAAAAATAGATAACTCTTCTGATGGAATATTTAAGAGAAATTAATCTCTTTCCAGCTCATCTTCTGTATCCCTGTGCTTAATATCCTAAAAAAATATTCCCACAAGGGGTGAGCTACTAAAGCCCAGTAATCAGAATTTTCTAGGTGCCTATATGCAGTGGTTGTAATACTACACTGTATTAAGTGACCCATTACAGTGAATGTGTTTAGGTGGCATACTGTTTATGCAATAATTAATTCAATAGATCTCAACTGAATAATGTAAATTATACTTACAACGCTTCAATGAAACCGTCACTGTAATTACTATTTTACTTACATGTAAAAATAGTTAAATATTGATGTGTGTACCACAATGAAGTCTGTGTCGCCGTGCTAGGGATCTCAAATTTAGATCTTCAAGGTCTCAGGATCAAACCCCCTAGCGATACAGGTTTCATATATATATATATATATATTTATAAAATATTAATTAAGAGGAATTAAATATAATTAAATAATTCTAACACATCATTCATACATAACAAGAGAGGTTGCTAGTCACAGTAAAATTTTATAAAGGAGTTTAATCTAAATCCTCTTAAGACAATCATACTCCTATCCTCCTCTACCCCTAGCCTTGGGAACCAGTGACTTTATGGGCTTAGCATCCAATGTATACCGACGGTGTCACCTACCAAAAACCTAGCCGTCGCGATCGGCTACCTGACTGGCCAAGTCAGAAATGAGCATCTCCAAAATAAAATGCATGTTCCCATCTTCATCTAAAAGGCCATTTCTACCCACCCATCACCCATTTGCCAAAAATAACTTTAGTACTGAGTGCCTTAATTTCTCCTCACCCTTTTACATTCCAAGGGTACCTTGTATGAAAATCAAACATTTTTAATAACAACCAGCAATGTTTCCGGGCGATAAATCAAAAGTGGGATTATTCAGTCACATGCAGTATATTTTTTTAAGCACTTTATCTAAATCCATAATTTAATAGTAATTCTCAATAAATCAAAGATTTAACATAGTCACCAATATCATTATCACAAAGGTAGGTACTACATGTAAATTAACAAGTAGGAAGTAAAAAAACATTTAGAATACGAATTAGTATTTTAGTTAATTGTTTTGACAAGTTTACCGTACCAAATTTGATAAGAATAAAATTATTTCTAATGATATATTAATTAGGCCGAGTTTGGTAGCTTAGTGGGTGGACGACCCTAATTGCGATTTAAAATCGTAAGTTCGAACCTCATTGGCTGCAAATCTCAGTTTTTGCTTCTTTTACCTTTTATTTTATTATTTTATGGAATATAAAGATAATAGATAGCTCTTGGACTTATATTTAATTTTTAGCAAAATTGATAAGTTTTATTTTATTCAAAATAATTTAAATAAATTTCCAATCATCATCTTATTTATAACCAAACCCTTATCATAGTTTTTTGGCTTCAAGATATCCACAAATGTCCACAGAATTATTCTAATGTTTAGGAAGGTATTAAATGAGTTTCATTAAATTCACTTAATCATAAAATATAGTTATATAACATGCTAGATTGACAAAACAATGCCTAAAAATAAATCAACTTCATTTAAGAAAGACCGAATGAAAAAAAAAAAAAACAAGTCCATTGTTTCTTTTGGGCATTTTATCAAATACTTAGCATTTTAGTTTGAATAAGTCATCCAACTATCCATGATGAAACTGATTATCTAAGTCAATTATCATCAATATTAGAGTGTCAAATAGTATATAATATCGAGTTTAAAATAATTTTATATTAATAGAAATTATTAACATGACAATAACTAACAGAAATTAATTGGAAATTTAAATAAATCTTTAAACATAATATTCTAAAAAAATCCAAACAAGCATCAATTAAAAACTAAATTAAGACAGCAGCTTAAAAGAAAATTCATATAAAATAGAGCAAAACTCCAATATCTATAAACTTTATATCTGTAGAAACTAGACTTTAAGACCTACAACTTTCATGTTTCACACTTTTTAAAATTCTAAGGTCTAAAGGTGCAAAAACAGTCTTGAATTAAGTTTGTTCAGAAAATATAATTTTACATGTGCTCAGTATTTTTGGGTATAACTTTTGACTCACAAATCAGATTGATGCAATTCTTTTTGGGTTGGAAAGAAAACTAAAAGGGCTACAACTTTTATGTTTTAGCCGAAGCCTAGTTCCACCGTTTTAGGGGTTAGAAGCACATAAGAAGTTACAAATAGAGAGCTGTCAGTATACTGAGTTACATCAGTCAAAATTTTGGCTTCCCTACCCCCAATATACGAGTATTTATTTTTATCACAATCAAGTTTCATACTTCAAACCTAGAAAAGGCATCAAATATATTTTAGGAGGTTCGTCATCCTACCTCAATGAAGATACTGATGACCAATTCTGAGAAGGAAAAATGAGTTGAGCTTTGAACACCACCAAATTGAAAAATTCCAAGCCTTTCTTCTTCCTTCAAGCAACACCAAATCTCCCACCACACTAAAATAATGATTTATTATTATTTTTTTTCTCTCTTATTTTCTTCTCTTTGAAGACACACAATTTATAGGGAGTGTAGAGAAAGTGTCGGTAGAGAAAAACAAGCGCCACTACCTAGACTTGAAAACCACTAAAGTAGCATTATGCATTAGGTAGTATAATCCAAATAATCTAGCTTAGCCTTTTTGACTATGTAGCCACATAATTTAAGATAGGTGTTAGAGGATGGGTGAAGATGGGTGGCATGATCTGGGAATCATGCTAACTTTTTGACAAATTAAACAATCATGCTAGCTTTTTGACAAATTAACAAAATGCTTTAAATCATGCTAGCTTTCAAACAAAATGCTTTAAATCTTGTTTGCTAAATAAGTTGAAAAAGATGCTTTAAGGTCATCAATGTAGGGTCTTCTCTTTATCTAATTAGTCAAATAATTTTGAAAGATGGTGAGAGTGTATGGAAGATGGAAAATGAAGTTGTCGGGAAATAATTTAGAGCAACTATTCATGAGTCAACTCATTGAGTGATAAAGTGAGTTGAAGTGAGTTGAGGTGAGTCAAAGAAAAGGGTTGACCCATGGGTTAATGGGCTTGGTTTGAACCAAATAAGTAATTGGGCTAGGAAGTGTTTGGATAAAAATTTTAGAAATTCTACATTAAACTCCCACATAGGGTGAAATTAAATCCAAAAATCTTTCCAACTAATTTTATTATTCCAAAAATTTTCAAATCCTCAATTTTCTAGATTTTTACTATAACAAATATCACCACCACACTTAAGCAATTTAATTAAGAAAAAAAATTCAGGTTATTACAATCCACCCCCCTTAAATAAATTTCGTCCCGAAATTTACACAAAGCATGACTCAAGTGTTAAACAAATGAGGG
Source organism: Vitellaria paradoxa (assembly GCA_019916065.1). NCBI lineage: Eukaryota > Viridiplantae > Streptophyta > Magnoliopsida > Ericales > Sapotaceae > Vitellaria > Vitellaria paradoxa. The sequence continues at coordinate 36,780,438 of CM034237.1, read as the reverse complement.
TATCGTTCACGCATAACAGACTCACGCTCCCAGGTGGATTCCTCTACACCACGGTGCCTCCACAACACTCGAACCAATGGAATGGTTTTGCCTCGTAGGACTTGTTCACGCCGATGCTCGATCTTAACCGACTATTGTTCAAATGTAACATCTTGCTGAATATCAAGTTCAGTCCAATCAATCACATGACTCGGGTTAGGTTCATACTTTCGAAGCATGGATACATGAAATACATCATGAACACGTGATAGTTGAGGTGGTAGAGCTAGCTGATATGCAACCTGTCCAACCTTTGCAAGGATTTCGAATGGTCCAATATATCGAGGAGCTAACTTCCCCTTTTTCCCGAATCGTACGACTCCTTGACGTGGGGAAACTCGAAGAAAGACATGATCTCCAACCTCGAACTCCAAAGGTCATCTTCGTCGGTCAGCGTAGCTTTTCTGACTACTCTGGGCAGTAAGTAAACGTTGACGAATGATAGTAATCTTTTCTGATGTTTGCTTGATTAGGTTGGGTCCTATCATCACCGATTCTCCTACCTCGGTCCAACATAAAGAAGAGCGATATGGCCTCCTATATAATGCCTCATAAGGTGCTATTCCAATACTTGCTTGATAGCTGTTGTTATACACAAACTCTATCAATGGCAAGTGTTCTTCCCAGTTTCCTTTAAAGTCTAATATGCAAGCATGAAGCATATCTTCTAATGTCTGAATTAACCGCTCTGACTGTCCATCTGTCTGAGGGTGAAATGCTGTGCTAAAGGTTAATTTAGTGCCTAAAGCCTCCTGTAGACTCTTCCAAAATTGAGCTGTGAATAATGGATCTCGGTCAGATACTATGGAGACTGGTGTTCTGTGAAACCTGATGATCTCGTGGATATATAGCTCGCTGCGCTTTTGGAGTGTGTCAGTAGTGTTCACTGGTAAAAAATGTGCTGACTTTATTAATCGATCAATAATAACCCATATAGAGTTATGTTTCTTCAATGTCTTAGATAAGCCTACTACAAAATCCATTGCAATGTGCTCCCACTTCCATTCAGACATAGGTAATGGTTGGAGTAATCCAGCTGGCTTCTGGTGTTTTGTTTTGAACTGTTGACAAGCAAAACATTTAGCTACGAATTGAGCAACATCTTTCTTCATTCCCTTCCACCAATACTGTCATGCTAAATCACGGTACAACTTCGTACTTCCAGGGTGAATGGCAAATCTTGAATTATGGAACTCATGCAATATCTCCTTTCGAAGGCCATCAGAATTTGGAACATACAACCTTCCACAATGCTGTAGTCCTTGATCAGAGCGAAGTGTCCATCCTTCTATAATCTCTCCAGACAAGATTTGAGCTACCATCTTCTTGCATCCTTCATCATGTTGTTGCGCATCGATCACCTTAGTAAGTATCGTGGGAATTGCCATCAGAGAACAGTTTGTCACTGTAGCATTTCCCTGATAAATTCTGATCTCAAATTCATTCACAGATTCTAGCATCTTCCATTCCCGCATTGCCAAATTCGCCAATGTCAAATGTGATTTCCTACTGAGTGCATCTGCTACAACATTCGCCTTTCCTGGATGATACTGAAGGGTAAAATCAAAATCCTGCAGATATTCCATCCAGCGTCGTTGTCGTAGGTTCAGGTCTCGTTGGGTGAACAGATATTTCAGACTCTTGTGATCTGAAAAGACTTCAAACTTTTCACCGTACAAATAATGCCTCCAAAGTTTCAATGCAAAAACAATTGCGGCCAATTCTAGATCGTGGGTTGGATAGTTCTTCTCATGGTTTTTCAGTTGTCGAGAACCATAAGCGACTACATGGTCTAATTGTATTAGCACACAACCCAATCCTTCTCTTGAGGCATCACAGTATACTATATACCCTACCCCTCATTCTGGTATGATTAGAACTGGGGCTTGAGTCAATCGAGCCTTCAACTCTTGAAAAGCTCTTTCATATTTCTCATCCCAAATAAACTTGACATCCTTACGGATTAATCACGTCATGGGTGCAGCAATTCGAGAAAAGCCTTTAATGAACTGTCGGTAGTACCTTGCCAAACCAAGGAAACTTCTTATCTCGAAAACTGTCTTCGGTTGCTTCCAGCTCATTACGGCTTCTACTTTTGTTGGGTACATAGCAACACCATCTGATGAGACTACATGTCCTAAGAATGGTATATTTGTTAGCCAAAACTCACATTTGCTAGCCTTGGCATACAGTTGGTGATCTAATAAAGTTTGTAAGATGATACGAAGGTGTTGTTCATGCTCCCGTTCATCCGTTGAATAAATAAGTGTGTCGTCAATGAAGACTACAACAAACTTATCCAGGTATGGACGGAAAACACGATTCATAAGATCCATAAATGCTGCTGGCGCATTGGTGAGTCCAAAAGGCATAACCACGAACTCGTAGTGCCCATATCTCGTACGGAAAGCTGTCTTTGGAATGTCTTCCTCTCGGATACGTAATTGATGGTATCCTGATCGAAGATTGATCTTAGAGAAGAATAGTGAACCCCTCAATTGATCAAATAAATCATCTATACGTGGCAAAGGGTATTTATTCTTGATAGTGACTCTGTTCAGCTTTCTGTAATCAATACATAGCCATAAACTTCCATCTTTCTTCTTTGCAAAAACAGCTGACGCTCCCCAGGGGGAAACACTAGGTCGAATGAATCCTAGCTGAAGCAATTCTTCAAGTTGTACTTTTAATTCATGAAGTTCTGTTGGTGCCATTCGGTAAGGGGCTACTGAAATTGGTGCAACCCCTGGCTGTAGATCTATACGAAAATCTATTTCCCGCCGAGGTGGAAAACCTAGAAGCTCCTTGGGAAAAACATCTGGGAACTCACAAACTACTCGAGGGAGAGCAGTCTGTGAAAGTTCCTCATTCAAAGTCAGATTGGCTAGCAAGCTATTTAATTGCCTACAACCTCGAGAATGTACTAGGGATATAATTGGATCTTCTCGGGAATCTCCTTGGATACAGAATCGAGCTCCCGATGGAAGAATCGCTGAGACACGCTTCAGATGACAATTAATAATTGCTTAGTGTAAAGACAACCAGTCCATTCCTAGAATGACATCGTAGGTGTTCATATCCAACCAGATAAGATCACATTCTACCATGATCTCCCCGAATTGGATCGCACAAGATCTAGTGATCATATTTGCCACAGTGTTATTTCCCAGAGGGGAATCAATGGTTAATGTTCCATTTAATTCCTCTGGTATTAACTTCAATGAACATGCACATTTGGATGATATAAAGGAATGCGAAGCGCCAGTATCAACTAGGATTACCACCCAAGTACTAAAGAGTAATGAGATAACCTGAATAACTGTGTTTTCTGGTACCGCTGTAATGGGTTCTAGTGCTTCCAAATGGTTAAGTGCAAATACGCGTCCCTGCGGAATATTATTATCCTTTCTTGGCCCTGGTCCTCCTCCACCACGACCTCGTCCTCCGCCATTGTTCTTTTGTTGTCCTCCTTGCTGGTTCATGTTAGGATTCCGAAAAGGTGGTCTTTGTTGAAAATGTTGTTGTGGAGGTGGGTAGGTGATTCGTGCTGGTCTTGGATTCTGTAAATTCTGTTAATTTTGCTTGGGGTACGTCATTGCCCTCTGAGGACAATCCCTTTTAAAATGCCCAAGTTGCCCACACTGGTAACAGGCATTTGGATCCTTTTGCTGATGTCGAGGTTGCCTCCCTCCTCCATTTTTCTTTTGCAGTTGACCACCATACTGTTTGTTGTTTTCAAAGAATCTACCTCGTTTTTGTCCAGCAATTTGTTTTGCCTCGTGATTGAACCCTTGAATGTTGATCCCTTGAGCTTGGCTGTGTCTTGCATTTCCATTTCCACAGCAATGGCTGCCCTCACAGCTACAGCATAAGAAGTATGCATCATACCAATGATTCTCCCTCGAATGTAAGTTTGCAAGCCCCACGTAAACTGATCGGCCTTTGCTTTGTCAGTTAAATTCAAATTTTGGGCATGCTTGGATAGACTAGCGAACATTGCTTCGTACTACATAACGGTCATGCCACGCTGCTTCAAGGATAAAAACTCTCGTGTCTTAGCATTTTTGAAAGTTTGTAGAAAGAAATGATCCATGAACAATTCTTCAAATCTTTCCCAGGTCATGGTTGCAGGGTTGTGGCTTCCCTTAACGAAAGTCCACCATTCATATGCATCACCCCGTAGCCGGAACGTTGCCAGGGTTATCTTAGTAGCTTGACAGGTTATTCCCATAGTCTCTAAAATACGAGAGACTTCTTTGAACCAGTTCTCAGCTGCTACTGGTTCGGGTTTGCCATGGAATGATGGTGGGTCATACCGTAAGAAGTTCGCAGGTCATCATCATGCCTTCTTACTGGTGGTATCACTGGTGCTACTCCCGCTACAGTCGCTGCCGGCATTATCGCCGATGCTCGTGGATTCATCTGTATGAATTGGGCCATAACTGTCGCCATGTCCCGGACAGCTTGAGCCATCTCGTTGGTAACGTTGGTGGTGGTTGCAGATTGTGCATTTGTTGGTTGCGATTGCGCCCCATTTCGGCTGTTGTTTCGGGGTCGTCCACGGCCTCTTCCGGTGTTTTTCATTCTATATAAGATTGACGGGTTAGTTGGTACTTGCACACAAATACACGCAATACGTATAAAAATACCCAATCCCCACTACCCTTAGGTAAATCGTAAACCTATGGCTCTGATACCAAGCTGTCACGCCCCGGATTTTCATAACCGAATGCCCAGGGGTGACTTGGGATTTATTTGTTAGGTATAAAAATAAGATGATAATAACACGATGTCACACCCCAGAATTTTCCTCCAAACTGGGGTTGACCTGCAAGAAAAATTTAAAGTATTCAAAATCCCTTATTTATCCCAAATAATATTTATAAGTCATTGGACTGAACCATTTGATGGGATTTCAACTACAGGGTACAAAATAAAGATAGAGAAAAATATTACAGAGCCATCTAAGTGTCCCAACCACGCGATTAACATTATATACCAAATAAAAACAAATTAGGTCTAACCTTAATAATTACAATCATCCAACAATTGTTACAGACCAAAAATAAAGTCCTCCAACTCTGCACAGGAAAGAAGAAAAAAAATAGATAACTCTTCTGATGGAATATTTAAGAGAAATTAATCTCTTTCCAGCTCATCTTCTGTATCTCTGTGCTTAATATCCTGAAAAAATATTCCCACAAGGGGTGAGCTACTAAAGCCCAGTAATCAGAATTTTCTAGGTGCCTATATGCAGTGGTTGTAATACTACACTGTATTAAGTGACCCATTACAGTGAATGTGTTTAGGTGGCATACTGTTTATGTAATAATTAATTAAATAGATCTCAACTGAATAATGTAAATTATACTTACAACGGTCCGATGAAACCGTCGCTGTAACTACTATTTTACTTACATATAAAAATAGTTAAATATTGATGTGTGTACCACAATGAAGTCTGTGTCGCAGTGGTGGGGATCTTAGATTTAGATCTTTAAGGTCTCGGGATCAAACCCCCTAGTGATACAGGTTTCATATATATATATATATATATATTTATAAAATATTAATCGAGAGGAATTAAATATAATTAAATAATTCCAACACATATTCATATATAATAAGAGAGGTTGCTAGTCACAATAAAATTTTGTAAAGGAGTTTAATCTAAATCCTCCTAAGATAATCATACTCCTATCCTCCTCTACCCCCAGCCTTGGGAACCAGTGACTTTACGGGCTTAGCATCCAATGCATACCGATGGTTTCACCTACCAAAAACCTAGCCGTCGCTACCAGCTACCTGACTGGTCTGGTCAGAAGGGAGCATCTCCCAAATAAAATGCATGTTCCCATCTTCATCTAAAAGGCCATTTTTACCCACCCATCACCCCATTGCCAAAAATAACTTTAGCACCGAGTGCCTTAATTTCTCCTCACCCTTTTATATTCCAAGGGTACCTTGTATGGAAATCAGACATTTTTAATAACAACCAGCAATGTTCCTGGGCGATGAATCAAAAGTGGGATTATTCAGTCACATGCAGTATATTTTTTTAAGCACTTTATCTAAATCCATAATTTAATAGTAATTCTCAATAAATCAAAGATTTAACATAGTCACCAATATCATTATCACAAAGGTAGGTACTACAGATAAATTAACAAGTAGCAAGTAAAACAAATTTAGAATACGAATTAGTATTTTAGTTAATTGTTTTGACAAGTTTACCGTACCAAATTTGATAAGAATAAAATTATTTCTAATGGTATATTAATTAGGCCGAGGTTGATAGCTTAGTGGGTGGGCGACCCTAATTGTGATTTAAAGTCATAAGTTCGAATCTCATTGGCTGCAAATCTCAGTTTTTGCTTCTTTTGCCTTTTATTTTATTATTTTATGGAATATAAAGATCATAAATAGCTCTTGGACTTATATTTAATTTTTAGCAAAATTGATAAGTTTTATTTTATTCAAAATAATTTAAATAAATTTTCAATCATCATCTTATTTATAACCAAACCCTTATCATAGGTTTTTGGCTTCAAGATATCCACAAATGTCCACAGAATTATTCTAATGTTTAGGAAGGTATTAAATGAGTTTCATTAAATTCACTTAATCATAAAATATAGTTATATAACATCAACTTCATTTAATAAATCAACTTCATTTAAGAAAGACCGAATGAAAAAAAAAAACAAGTCCATTGTTTCTTTTGGGCATTTTATCAAATACTTAACATTTTAGTTTGAATAAGTCATCCAACTATCGATGATGAAACTGATTATCTAAGTCAATTATTATCAATATTAGAGTGTCAAATAATTTATAATATCGAGTTTAAAATAATTTCATATCAATAGAAATTATTAACATGACAATAACTAACAGAAAGTAATTGAAAATTTAAATAAATCTTTAAACATAATATTCTAAAAAAATCCAAACAACCATCAATTAAAAACTAAATTGAGACAGCAGCTTAAAAGAAAATTCATATAAAATAGAGCAAAACTCCAATATCTATAAACTTTATATCTGTAGAAACTAGACTTTAAGACCTACAACTTTCATGTTTCACACTTTTTAAAATTCTAAGGTCTAAAGGTGCAAAAACAGCCTTAAATTAAGTTTGTTTAGAAAATACAGTTTTACATGTGCTCAGTATTTTTGGGTATAACTTTTGACTCACAAATCGAATTGATGCAATTCTTTTTGGGTTGGAAAGAAAACTAAAAGGGCTACAACTTTTATGTTTTAGCCGAAGCCTAGTTCCACCGTTTTAGGGGTCAGAAGCACATAAGAAGTTACAAATAGAGAGCTGTCAGCATACTGAGTTACATCAGTCAAAATTTTGGCTTCCCTACCCCCAATATACAGGTATTTATTTTTATCACAATCAAGTTTCATACTTCAAACGCAGAAAAGGCATCAAATATATTTTAGGAGATTCGTCATCCTACCTCAATGAGGATATTGATGACCAATTCTGAAAAGGAAAAATGAGTTGAGCTTTGAACACCACCAAATTGAAAAATTCCAAGCCTTTCTTCTTCCTTCAAGCAACACCAAATCTCCCACCACACTAAAATAATGATTTATTATTATTTTTTTCTCTCTTATTTTCTTCTCTTGGAAGACACACAATTTATAGGGAGTGTAGAGAAAGTGTCGGTAGAGAAAAACAAGCTCCACTGCCTAGACTTGAAAACCACTAAAGTAGCATTATGCATTAGGTAGTATAATCCAAATAATCTAGCTTAGCCTTTTTGACTATCTAGCCACATAATTTAATATAGGTGTTGGAGGATGGGTGAAGATGGGTGGCATGATCCAGGAATCATGCTAACTTTTTGACAAATTAAACAATCATGCTAGCTTTTTGACAAATTTACAAAATGCTTTAAATCTTGTTTGCTAAATAATTTGAAAAATATACTTTAAGGTCATCAATGTAGGGTCTTCTCTTTATCTAATTAGTCAAATAATTTTGAAAGATGGTGAGAGTGTATGGAAGATGGAAAATGAAGTTGTTTGGAAATAATTTAGAGCAACTATTCATGAGTCAACTCATTGAGTGATAAAGTGAGTTGAAGTGAGTTGAGGTGAGTCAAAGAAAAGGGTTGACCCATGGGTTAATGGGCTTGGTTTGAACCAAATAAGTAATTGGGCTAGGAAGTGTTTGGATAAAAATTTTAGAAATTCTACATTAAACTCCCACATAGGGTGAAATTAAATCCGAAAATCTTTCCAACTAATTTTATTATTCCAAAACTTTTCAAATCCTCAATTTTCTAGATTTTTACTATAACAAATATCACCACCACACTTAAGCAATTTAATTAAGAAAAAAAATTCAGGTTATTACACTTGCACCTAAATCTAATAAGGCTTGATCTACCCTTTGATTCCTAATTATGCATGCAATAGTTGGACAACCTGGATCTTTATATTTGGGTGGAGTTTTAAATTACAAAATGGAGCTTATTTGTTCAGTTAAAAATGCTCTTTCCCTCACATTCATTTTCTTTTTCACTGTACACAAATCTTTCAAAAATTTTCCGTATGATGGATTTCGTTTAATTGCATCAAGTAAGGGGATGTTGATTTTGTTTAATTGCATCAGGTAAGGAAATATTGACTCTGAACTGTTTGAAAACTTCATAAATATCAGAATTCAAATTCTTTTTCTTATTCTTGCTCAATCTTTGAGGAAAAAGAGGTCTTGGAAAAAATTCAGATTTGTCAATCTAATCTTCTTTGAAATCTTTTTATTTTTAGAAACACTTTTGTTCTTTTCAATTCGATTTTCAACAAAAACTTTATTTTTACTTTTAGAAAATTCCTTTTTACTCTCAGAATTTACCTGATCTTCCCTCTAATTTACCATTTCTTGTTTTCCATTGCTCAGGTCTTTTTTTTGCTCAGTTAACTCTTTGCTATCCAGCTTGTTATCCCCATCTTCTTCTTCATTTTCTTTCATTTCATTCTCATTCTCTTCTTCCGGTGGCACATATTCAAGTTTCTCAATTTTCTTTCTACTTCTCAGACTTGTTACAACTTGTACATGCTCCAGATTTCCATTGGAACTAGATGATGATGATTCATTTAAATGACGACTTGTAGGGTTTGGTTTGGGCTAAGGTGGAAGTTTTCCTATCTCCATCATGGTTAGGGCTTGAGTGAGTTTGGTTAATTGGCTTCAAATGTCTTCCATTACTCTATTTGTTTACTCTTGGAACTTGGAAACTTGATTGTTAGTTCCAATCTGCCCTTACATAAATTGTTGCAGGGTGTCTTCCAGTGATTTCTTGTGAGGTGGGTGATAAGGATTGAGATTGGGCTGAGATTGAAACGGTTGAGAAGGAAAAGATTGAGGTGGAGGTAAAGATGGTTGTTGGGGTTAATACTGCTGATTTTGTGCTTTAGCTCTCCAAGAAAGGTTGGGGTAGTTTATGTACCCAGGGTTGTAAGTGTTGAATAGGGTTTAGGCATAAGTGTTTACCCTCTGGTTTTGATTGAAAGGTTTTGCAGTTGGTGTGGGGTTTGTTTGTCCATAAATAACCTCTTTAAAAGTTGGAAGCATAGGACAATCACCTGTCCTATGATCTAAAGTTTAACACATCACACAATACTTCATTTTCCTTCACTTGTTGTTTCTTCAACTCCAATGACTTAATCGTCTTTGAAAGAGCAGCCAACCGAGCTCCAAGATCATCTGTTTCACTGATATGGAATTTACCTCTAGCATATGAACTGTTAGAAAATTTAGACAAAGTAGAGAGACTACCTCCCATTACTTAGTATTTTCAACTAGTGAATCAAAGAAATGCAAGGCTTCTTTAGCAATCTTATCACAAAATTCACCACTACACATTTTTGCAACCAGCATTTTCAAATTAGGAGATAATGCATTGTAAAAGAAATTAACTATTTTCCAAGACTCAAATCAATAATGAGGACAAGCTTGCAATAATTCCTTAAACCTTTTCCATGCTTGTGCAAATGATTTATTAGACTTACATACAAAATTCATGATTTGCATTTGAAGAATCACGGTTCTATTAGCAGAAAAATATTTCTTTAGAAACTTTGTTTGTATATCTCTCCAAGTTCTTATTGATCTAGGTTCAAGTGAATTCAATCACATATTTGCCTTGTCTTTTCCTAAAAAGGAAACAATTTGAGATGAACCATATCCTCATTAGTATTTCTATTCATACAAGTTCCACAAACATCTTAGAATTCTTTCATATGCAAATAAGGATTCTCCAAATTCATGCCATGAAAAGTGGGCAAAACTGAATTATACCAGGTTTAAAATTAAAATTCTGATACCCAATTAGAAGTATGATGTAAGAAGGTGAAGTTTGTCTAGCTGGATAGAGGTATTCACGGAGAGGCCTGAGAATACTTTGATCCCTTTGATCATTTTCTCCTTGAACACTTCCTTTCGCCAAAGTAGGTGGTGGTGGTGGTAAGTCCATATGTGCAACAAAAAATTTAGATGATGTATCCAATGATGTAGGTTCAATTAACTCAGTAAGAGAAGATGGAATATGCAGTTCACAACTAATACCAACAATTTTACAAGGCATAAAAAGCATGCACAGAATTTTCAAATTTGCAACAACTCTATCCTATCCTCTGAACTTCACAATTATCCACCAATTCACAAAGAAGATGTTCCTATTCTCCTCTAACAAATCATAGCAAGCAAATTCAACAATTTAAATAGCAGATTCATGAATTCTGTTACTAAAACTAATACCTATAAAAATATTAAGAGTAATGGAACAAGGTTACCCAAAAATTTGAGCAGCTCTGTTGTTGAAGACGGTAGTGAGCCTTGTTGCCAATCACTCCACAAATTCAACACCCCATTACTTCTCAAAGATGTACCCCTAGCAACAGCGCCAAAAGTGCTTGTCATTATTTTCCACTATTTCACCTCAGATTTTATAAAGTAAAGAAAATTGAAACAAACTTCTCTAACTGTAAGGTATGGTTGAAGCACAATAAATTGGTGAATATCAGATCAATTTCTACAAGGATTTAAGTGGCAAAGTAGTGACTAAGTCTAGTGGGTTAAAATGGTGAAAACATGACCCACATGAATTTAAAACAAAATTAAAAATCCAGTTCAATGTTATTTGTGATTTTTGAAATGAGAATTTTAATTCAAATTTGATATTAAAAAGCTGGGTAAGACAATTCCAATGCTTTTCCAAATCAATCTTAAGATGCCAAGAGTTTTTAAATCACCAATTTTGTTTATACAAATTTTTAGAAAATTAAATTTAATTGAGACAAACCATGGATCGAACACTTGAAGTACATAATATATCTTAAGAATAATAGAAGTTCTAGGTCTAGCAACTCACATGCAAAATTTTCGTGAGAGTTCTAAATTAAGTAACATCATGACCTTATCGATAAATTATGCAAACCAGTGTTAATCGGGTTTTGAATCAATGATTTCTAAAGTAACTAGATACAAATTGAATTGGCAATTGAAGAACTTAAGGTGAAACCATGAAGCTCTGCCTTTTGAGAATTATTAGAAAGGACATTGTCCTTGCCTTAGGCCAAGGAAAACTTAACCAATCATACTTAGAAAACCAAGAACAGAGATGTAAATTAGATATGAAAGCATTAAATTCTGGAATAGAAATTGATTGAGAATTGAAATTTGATTTTTAATTAAAATCTGATTACATTACTTAAAATTGAAAACTGAATTTTAGAATCAAAAAAAGAATTTTAAAACTAGAGTTCTCTACAGATCTCTCTCTCTCTCTCTACACAAGTGATAGGAAACTATAAATTGAAAAATTAACAGAGCTGAATATGCCATAAGAGTATTCAAATATGGTCAACATATATTGCGTCCTCTTCTATTTCTTTACTTCATTGATTCTTTTATTTGTAACTTTTATTACTCTCATTGTGATAGATTTCAGTTGACTTTCCTTGATCAAACAATTGGAAATGAATCCTACATAAAATAAGAATTTTATATCATTAATGTGCATTTAGGAAACATGTTTAAAAAGACAAATGCAAAACAGTTGAAGTCCAATCATATTGAAGTGGTATAAATGTGATATATGATAAAATTTAATTAAAAAAGTTAAAAACTTTTGAAATGTTTTTAAACTTTTTTAGAAAAAAAAAAATGAAGCTCCAAACGCCCCTTAAAAATTTCATAAAAAAATGATAAATATACTCTATTTTTAATTTTCACCCACTTCAAAAATTAACATTCATTTAAAAAAAAAGATGAAGTATAAAATAATTAAAAATGAAATGTATTTATCGTATCACTCTCATATACAAAGGAGATTTGCTCTATATATCCTGCAGCCTAATGGACTTACGCTGACCCTACAATTTTTGCCGATATATATATAAAGACCTACAAGGTTACTTGACAACCTACTAGGCAACAAGTTTTCACTAAACAGAAATGTCAAAAGCAGAATTGCAGGGCTCACTGGAAAATGGAAAAGTGGATTATACAAATCAGCTTTTTTGTTTTATAGCTAATGATTAACCTATAACCGTCCTCAAAGACTAATGGCTTACAAAATTTGACCCCGCGGCATGTTGAACCCCTCAAGAAAATGGGAAAATTTGTTAACAATATATATACTTACTTATATAATTAATATCCAAAGTACACCCAAGAATAATATAATATAAGCACAATTATACATTATTTTTCATTAACTAGTGAAAAGGAAGAAAATTATATATACTTTAGTTAACTGCTTTTGGGATAAGACTATAAAAAAATTAAAACCAAATAAAAAGGTGCTCACCAAGACTAATTATTTTAGGCCAAGAGGAGAAGTTGCTTCTCCGTGGATATAGATATATATATGTATAGATGCTTAAGCTATTATATTAAGCACGTAGTGCTTGGGGAGTAAACGTCATGACAGCGTGGGATTCATGTCATCATAAGCCCAACAAAGTAGAAGAGCTTTCTTTGTGATGTTATGGGTAGTGGTGGTGCAGCTATCATCCAAGCTTTGAATATGAGATCATAAACTAACAATGCGCAATTGAGGGGAGAAATAGAAAATAAAGTTGAGAAGGATTGGGACCAAAATAGACATGCGTGTGACCACCAAAAGGGGTTCCAAGAGACCCTTCTCTAAGGGCCCATGCCCTAATGCAAAAATAGTGAGAGAAAGAGAGAGAGAGAGAGAGAGAGAGAGAGGGAGCAGCACTCAGCTATTGACTGACTTGATAAAGGGTGGGTAAACGAAGGTTCCCTTACCAAGCAAAGGTCGAGACAATTGAAATGAGGGTGATTGGAAGGGAAAAAAAAATATTAGTGTAAAAGTGCCACACATTGAAATTTTATTGAAAAAATTAAAAAGAGTTAATAAATTTTTATAACTTCTATTGGAATTTAGTATACCAAACACCCTGAATGGAAGGTCAACCTTACCACAACAATAAGTTATATGCATTTTGTGATCCTGATATTTGAGTATAAATATGGGTTAATTCCATTAGTTATTGGAATAAAATTACAAATATTATTCTTTTTTGAATATTACATAAACGAGAGTATCGTGCATTCAACTGTTTTTTATTTATATACTTAAAAAAAAAATTTGATCAAGAGATTCACCCTCTAGGCCAAACCCCTAAAAAGTGAATATCTTTTGGTTTGTGCTACACATACCGGTCTTTCAACATGTATAGGGGTAAATCGTGGACTTGCGTAACAGTGGAGAGTCGGACTCACACCTAAGAACTGAATACAGTTCGTCCAGCTAAGGAGGTTTGTCCTGCCAACCTTTACTACGTTTTGCGTCCTGAAAACTGGCCCCAAGTTTTTGCTAGAGAGGAGACTTGAACTTAAGACTTTGGGATGGTAAGCCCCTAAGTCCTAGTTTAAGACCATCCCATCTAACTTCTTGGGATTTTTTTTTTTTTTATTTATGTACTTGAATGATAAAATGGGTAGAAAATTTTCATGCATTCTGGCACAAACACGTTACAATTATTGCGCTAAAAAGGGAAATAAAATGTTAATTAGTTTTGATAGCAAGCTTCTCATTAACAATTTAAACCAAAACAAGAAAGTGATTGAAAAAAACACACCTACACCTTTCATGACCTCTGAAAGGAGGATATTAACCAAGTTAACAAATCTTTAAATTTTTACCATCGGCTCCGTTATTGCCAAAATATATTTAAATCTGTTAACTTACTGGAAAATGTAACAGTCTAAATGTTCAACTCAGTAAAACATTCATTATTTTGGTAAAAATTATTATGAAAGATAAGAGTTCACAGTTGCTGCTATTGTCATTAAGTGACCGTATATATATATATATGTGTGTGTGTGTGTGTGTTGAGTTCTTTATATTGATGAATTGAATAATTGCTCATTGTTTTGTAAAATTGCTGTATATGCAATTGCAACATTCCAAACATAAAATTCTGAAAACAAATGTTATTTTTTGTATCTTATATATTTTTTTAAATGAAATTTGAATTTTTTTGATATATAGATATATAGAGTTTTAGGCATGTTACTTATATTTCTCAAAAAAATATATTAAGAAAAACTCAATACTGGAGAGTTATGGCTTTTTGTTTCATACCATAGTTCCCTATTTTGAAGTATTTATTTTAACATACGTACGAAAAAGTTACCAAGAGTATCAAAAAAATAAAAAAAAAATTAAACTTCGGTGAAAAAATATATGCAACTTAACTGAACTCAATAAAATTTTATCCCTAAACTAGTTAAAATCAGTTACATAAATAATTTTTTTTCATTCATTTATGTTATTAGTTATAATTTTTTTTTGTGAAAAATTATACGAAATTAAGTAAAATAAATTAAAATAATGTAAAATGGAAAAAAAATAGAATGAAAAAATTCTTCTATGTTACCAACTGAGCCTAAGAGTAGCAGTGGCACAAATCTCCAACGAGCTAGTGCTCCCTGAAGTTGAGTCGAGCAGCCTAGCTGCAAATGTTGAACTCAAAACCAAAGAATATCCATTTAGAATATCCATTTTAATTCTTTATACAAGAAAAGAAGTAATACAATAATTACGGGTGCCACCAATCAAACTTTTGGCGAATTGTTTGAGGTCAATTTATGGAAAGGGCGGTTTGCATTTGATTTGTCAACTTAATGAGTTCAATACAAATTAAATTTATAACTCATTCAAAATCAAGATTGAAATATTCGTAAATAAATAATATATTTTTACTTTAAAATTTTTGATTAAAATAACTTCGTTTTTATTTAGTGAATATCTTAGGATGAAATAACATTGTTTTGGTTAATTTAATTACTCGCAATCCAATCTCAAAACCTAGTCACTTTTTGCCATTCAAGCTCAATTGTATGTGATAATTGAACTTAAGCCAAACTTAAGTTCAGTGTTAATAATTTGAGTTGAATAAGCAAATTAAAATTGATTGATTCCTGATGGAATCCACTTAATCACTAAAACTAACTAATAAAAACAAAGATGTAACTAAAAAATTTTAACGAGGGAGGTCTATCTCTCGTGTATAAAAATTTAACTGGGAAAAAAATATTTAATGAAATTTCTAAAAAAATGAGAATAACAAGGCCATCAATTCCACACTCCACATAACTCCATCAGTTAATAATGCATCTGCAAATGAAATCGAGGAAGCATAATAATTGTGCTTTTTGCAAAGAAAATATTAGTAGACAGGGAAATATTATTTTAAGTGTATTTATAATAATAAAAAATGAGATAAAATAAAATAAAGTGAAATAAATAGTTAATTTGTATTTTGTATAATAAAATAAAAAAAATAATTTTTAAAATTTTTTAATATTTTTTATTTTTTTTTTAACTTTTTGAAGAGTTTTTTTCTTTTTTTTTTAATCACCCTACACGCAGCCTTACTAGTTCATCAATTGAGAGAGAAGGGGGGTGGGTGTGTTCCAAGACACAATGATTACATGGGTGTAGGGGGAAGCAGAAAGGGGTGGCGTGGATATAGCTATGTGGAGGGTAGGGAGAGAGACTGAGAGCATGAAGAATGTGGAGAGAGACTGGGAGAAGAGAGGGGAAGCGTGGGGGTTCTTGACCGAGGTAGCCAAGGCAAAAGGGAAGCTAAAAAGCCCTTTTGGTCATGATACATCACATACAATCTCTATCTCTCTGCTTTGCTTTAATATTTTGTCTTTGGTCGGTCGGCAATCCGTGTGTTGTGTTCACTGTGTTGGGTGCTTGTGTTTCCCCCATCTCTCTCTCTCTCTCTCTGTCAGCTGCACCAGCACTAACAGAGTGTAATTATACTCTTTGAACCAATCAGGCAAAAAGCAACATTATTCTACTACATGGTTTAATTTTATAAAAAAAAAGATCCTCCAAGTCTGATAGCTACAGAAATGAATAGTGACAATGGAAAAAGGAATTCCGTGAGAAGAAAGTAAAGGTAACTCCCACTACTTATAACAACTCACCTTTTTAACAACTCAGCTGTATATTTGGGGTAGGGGAAAAGAGATCAGCAAACCATTCATCAGGTTCCAAAACAAAACCAAAATAATAATAATAATAATATAAAATAATAAAGAAAAAGAAAAGGAAAAAGAAAAAAAAAGGACGAAAAACAAAAAGATTTGGTAGATTGGTATAGTGCACACAAGATAAAAGGATAAATAGGGTTACCACCTCCACAAAAGCTACCAAGTTAGAGAGAGAGAGAAAAGGGGGGAATCCTTGATCATCACAAATCAGAGCAAGGTCTGCCTCTACATCTATTTTTTGTTTTCTTCCTTAATCACACTTTTAAGCCCCTCTTGCCCCGGGCGAAGTCTAGTCCGTGTCTATGATTCTCCTTTTCTTCATATATTAACCCTTTTCATCTTTATATGAGAGAAAGATCAGATAACTAGGGAACAACCCTAAAGTCCTTGAATTGCAAAATTGATTTTGTAGATTCAGATACGCATAAACATATATATATACACACACAGAGAGAGTGAGATGGTAATAGAAGGATTGTGTGTGAAATAAACTAGGCTGAGTGGGGTTATAGAGATGATGTGTGGGAAGAAGGAAGAAGAACAAGAGGAATGTTCTCAAAGTATTCATAACATACATAACTATCAACAACAATTACTTCTCCAACAACAGATGCAACAACAACAAAGTATTACTGATTCATACATAGGTGGAGGAGGAGGAAGGTCAGGGTTGATCTTTCCAGATGTCTCACCAACCCTACCATGGTCTCTCCCACCGGTTCAATCCTTCAATCCGATTCATTTCCCTAACAATCCGGTCCGTGACCACGACCCATATCATGTACCACCTCACCCATCATCATATGGGGCCTTATTTAACTTAAGATCTACTCCAGCTCTGCAATTTGCATATGACGGCTCATCATCGTCAGGCCATCTCCGGCTCATATCAGAGACACTTGGTCAGGCGGTTCAGCCCGGTTTAGCACCTTTTGGACTTCAAGCCGAGCTAAGTAAGTTGACTGCCCAAGAAATCATGGACGCAAAGGCTCTTGCTGCTTCCAAGAGCCACAGTGAGGCTGAGAGGAGACGCAGGGAGAGAATCAACAACCACCTCGCTAAGCTCCGCAGCTTATTACCAAGCACTACTAAAGTAAGTCAGAAACCCAACATTTTGAAAGTATTAAAAATTTAAATCAAATCTAGACATTTTATGCATATATATATCCTCATCATGATGTATAACATGTTATACTACTAAAAGCAGATCCCTTTGTTCTATTTGTTTTACATTGAGCTTTTGGGTTCAGAGGATGTAGATTTTCTTAAGATACTGCTTGGTTAGGTCATGCACGAATAGATTTTCAAGAAACAATTTTAGTGGACAGAAGGCAGGAATTTAGGCACAGAGAGCGATTAAAAAAAAAAAAAACAAGGTGCAGTGACATTTTTAAATTATGCTAATTTATTTATTTATTTTTCCTTTCTAGTTCTTTTCTTTGTGATTTGACATGTATTCTGAGGTTTGCGATAGTTCCGAGGAAAGGAAAACGGAAAAAGGGTGTAAGCGTTAATGTCGCTCAGTTGATATGAAAAAGAGAAGCCAAGGAACAGTTGAAAAGTTTCTATGGAAAATTCTTGCCGGATTTGCAGTCAAAAAACTCAGTAGAGAAAGAGATGAGATAAAAAAGACAAACAGGCATTATTGTCAGTGTTCTATGCATGCCCATGCCTACAAAAACTCTCCTTTCACAAAACCAACTTTCAAGTTTTGAATGATCAAAGCTGGCTAGCAATCTCATCTTTAAAACCCTACTTTTTTTACACTATAACAGAAACTATAACCCCATAGTGTATGTAGATAGGAAAATGCTAGTCATGTTGTGTAATCCGGAGCCACTATCAAATCAAAGCAATTGTCTTATTAATTCAATCGAAAGAAAAATTTTTTACAATGCATGCGCTAGAAGAGAAGTTGTGGTTCAAATTAAAGCGATGTTAATGTTAAATGAATGATAACTTATATTTATTTTTTATAGATTATTAAGTTGGCCTCTTAACTGATTATTTATTTTAGAACTTCAGAAAATACTCAAGGTGTGCAATTATCTAGCCACCGGAGTCATAAAAAATGAAAAAAGAGAAATTAAAATGATGTTTTCATAAGATTCTAGTTGGTTTGATTTTCTGACTGTGTAATGCTTGGGGTTGCTTGTGAGTTAGACGGACAAAGCTTCATTGCTAGCAGAAGTGATACAACATGTGAAGGAGCTCAAACGGCAGACTTCTCTGATTGCCGAGACGAGTTCGGTCCCAACAGAGATCGATGAGCTAACGGTGGATGTTTCCGATGAGGATGGAAAGTTTGTGATCAGAGCTTCGCTGTGTTGTGAGGACAGGCCTGATCTATTGCCTGACATTATCAAGACCTTGAAAGCTCTGAGACTAAGAACACTTAAAGCCGAGATCACCACACTAGGTGGACGGGTAAGGAATGTCTTGTTCATCACAAGTGAAGACGACTCGGTCGACAGTGGTGATCAGCTACAGCGACAAGATGAGTACTCTATCACTTCGATTCAAGAAGCACTTAAAGCAGTTATGGAGAGAACAGACGGGGATCACGAGTCTTCCTCTGGGAATGTCAAGAGACAAAGAACCAATTTGACTATCCTTGAACACTGATCTCTTTGAAATTGTCTATGACCTTTTTTTTTTGGGTGTGTTTGTTTATTTTTTTCTTCCAACAACTAGGATATATATGGTTTTTTTTTTCTTTTCTTTTTTTTTTTTTTTTTTTGGTAAGTTGGTGGTCTGGTTATCTATCTTCATTATTCACTGACTAGGGAATGGATGGGGGGGGGGGCAGCAGTGCAGGATCATTTTTGGTGAGGAAAGAAACCTCATATCAAGTCCCAAAAAAAAAAAAAAAAACTGTGTGGACTCTGCAGATTGCCTTCATTGGCCCCCTTTAGATCCAAACATGCAGTTTGGGATTTGTTGTTTAGTGACTCTCTCTCTCTTCCTGTGGCAACTTGTTTCTGATTTGTTTTGATTTTGTTTTGCTTTTTAAAGCCACGAGCAATGGTGTCCATTATACTCAAAACAAGAGAGAGAGAAACCCTAACAAAGCATGCAAGTTCTGAAGTTACCACAACCATTATGGATTAATATGCATGTACACCTGCATAATTTGACCAAGTTTAATTGTGGTATCTTCTTTTTCTTGTTTTGGTAGTGTCTTGCTAAGCAATTACTATGCTTTATGAAATTATATACGTTGTGGATGATAAAGGGTTTGATCTACGAATTTTTTAGCAACATCTTTTAGTGAGCTTGTATTCTCACTCGTTCATGTTCCGAACAAGGCAATCTAGTTTGTCTTGCATACGTATGCGCATATATAAGTACTTCGACTTGTATTTTCACTCATGCCCACATTGTAAGGCTAAAGTGTGGTGCAAAATGATCATAATGCACATGCAAATTTGCTGAAGATTGCGCATGCTTGCATCATCATGCCCTTGTGTAGGCTGCCTAAAGAGTCAATATTAGAATAGATGATGCTGGTCTTTAAGCAATTAATTTACAAGTCAACTCTCACTTTTTAAATCAGTTTTTCAAGGTTAAGTTAATCTCATAGTTTCTTTGAACATGGTATTAAAATTAATTAGCTCGGATCAAATTTCTAGACTTCAGTCATTTCACACAATATTATTTCCATCATTTCACACTTCGCTTAACTTTGAGTAAAATCATTCACCTATCTTATACGGTTTTGTCACACATTACTGCACGGTTCACATGAGTGTGGTTATGAGCGAAGTAATTCACTTATCTTTCATAGCCATATTTTACATCAATCCACACTTTGGAAGAGGGATAGTGAGACAATTTGTACTCATGAATTCTTTCAACAAAAGTTAACTTTTTTTTTTTTTTTTAATATCCATATATAGTTTATGCAAATGCGCGTGCATGCTCATCATGGTACCTCTAACCAAGTTAGATAACGAAGTTTCACAGCTATTCTCTCTCTTATCAACTTCTTCAATTTATATTGCCTTGTGGGTCATGCTTAAACTGGACAGTTGAGAGCAACATAATTTTAATATCAATGGATTTCAGAATATGCCCATAGCAACCTGGCCATAAAGTTGGTAAGACTTTTCAGCCTTCTAAGAGATGTCAGCTTATTCCTCTTCCCAATCATCAGGGTTAATTCCATGTGTGAACTTTACAAAACCATACTAAGAAGAATTGTACTTTGCTGCTCTTTTATGCTACTAAAAAATTTTTCCAGAATAAATTACTATCTAGAACAAGGAACAATTTTCAAAGCCTCTCATTTTATAAAACAATAACCCATTAGAAGCGTTTTATGATACAAATATTATTGCAATGTCATTTTGATCGTATTTTTGATAAAAACTTCAAATATATCTAATAGCATTTTTCTAAAAGAATCTGAAATTTTGCATGCTAGATGATGCCAAGAATTCACACAAATAGATAATTACAAACACAAATCTATTCTAGGATTTTACAGAATCCATTGCACATCTAGCAGCTAGCAACAAACATGACTATCTCTTGTGATTAAAACTCCACGTAGGGTTCTAACAGCTTGTTTTCAGTTTTTGAATTTACTTCTTTTTATTCAGTTTTTTATTTTTAGTTTTCATTTTAATAGTTAAAAAAACAAAACTTCGAAAGGTGTTTGGTAATGTTAATTATTAGTTGGTGGTTATAGTTGTTAATTAATTAAATTTAATAAATTTAATTTTCTAATCATATTAATTATTAAAAATAATTTAATCCAATAAAAATAAAATATATTAAACATTGAAATTCCAAACCCACACAATCACACACACAGTGAAAGTAATCACCCAAGAGAATAACGAGGAAACCCTATCACAGGGAGAAAAACCTCTATTTACAATCCCACTATTAACGGGTTACAAGACTCTACTCAGACTCTTTACGAATCACTCGCACGAATCCTTTCGTCACTCTTGCTCGAATCACTCGATAAACCCTACAAGTAGGCTTTCTGCCTCACACAGAAAGTGAAAAGAAAATACAAGATGAATTTAGAGAAAGAACATGAAAGCTCTCAATCCTCAAAGACTCTTTCTCTAGGTCCCTATAATATGTTCTCCCCCCTCTTCCAATTACAGAGTTGGTTTCACATATATATAGGATTACAAAGTTGCCCTAGTTTGGCAAAATAGGAAATTGAATCCGAACAAAATATTCATAGCTCGATCCCTCGCGCTCCCATCCTCCAGCCTGCGACCTGCACTGAAATTTTTGCGCTTTAGGAAATAACACTGGCGCAGCCTCGCTCTCCCATCCTCTTGCCTGCGTACCTCACTGGAATTTCTGGAACACTTGGCGCAGCCGCGCGCTCCCTGCGGTATGCCTGCGTGCTTGGGGCGCACCCGCGCGCTCCCCGCGCCGTGCCTGCGAGGTACACTGGAATTCCATTCTTGTTTCTGCGTGCTTGGGGCGCACTCGCGCGCTCCCCGCGCCGTGCCTGCGAGGTACACTGGAATTCCATTCTTGTTCCAGAAAGCTGCGTCCGAATTCCATTGGGTTTTGTAATCCTTCACACCAATTAGAATTCTTCAAAATCTTGGTCAAATTGATTCATTTTATCTCCTTAAATGTTTAGAATTCTTCAAATCTTCAATTTGCATCACTTTAAGAAACTTGAATAGCATTCCTAATTTAACTAAGATTTTGATTGGATTTGCCACAAGACTTTACAATCTCCCCCTTGGCAATTCCATATCAAAACTTAAGTTAAATTTTAAATTCTGCTCAAATTCTGCATTTTAAATTCTGCTCAAATTCTGCACGTACTGAACACACACATCAAGGCACCAAAATCTTACCAAAGCACATAAGACATAAAATATCATGGCATACCCTAAACAAGTTCACATATTACATACATAACTTGAAATAACTCCTTGAAATGACTCCCCCTTTTTGATATGGAAGTGACAAGCCCACAAAATATAGGGGGAATGATGGAAAGATAAAACAAAACACAAGAAAAGCAGAACAGATCAAAAGAACCCACTGCCATCATCAAAACCACCACTGCCACTGCCACGAGCACCATCAGTTCCTCCAAAAGAACCACCACCGAAGCCAGTGTCATCATCATCATCGTCTTGGGGTAGCTCATCCTGAAATGCTCCCCAATTATCAATCTGGCGATGTAAGGACTGAAATTGATTGGTGCACAAATCTGTTAAAGCTTTGATGTTGGCATCGATAGTATCCAATCGCCCATTAATTGCAGTCTGATCAGCACGAATATTTTCAACCTCTCCCTCAAGTCGCAACAAAGACAAAGACATGGAGTTCATAGTAAATGGACGTGTGCTACGACTAGATTCAGCCTCGTTTGGTGCATCAAGTGTATCATCCACAGCCTGACTAACGGATTTCCTGGCAGTAAGGCGGGTAATGGGTGTAGGCTGTGGTGTGAGACCAGAAGAAGGCAATTCAATGTGATGGGACTGTATCATTTTGGTGACAAGAACACCAAACGGAAGAGAATCCTTGGTGCGTTTCAATTGTTGGGCAGTGAACATGAGACGAAACATGAACAATGCAAGATCAAAACGAAGACCCAGCAGTATGGCATACATGACACGACCTCTTCTAAGTGTGACATCAGAATAATGTGAGGTAGGATCTATGGATGCAGACACAAAGAGATTAAGCATGCGATGATCGGTTTTGAGATGCCCATGAACATAAGTTTCACCACGCCAGGATGGTGAGCCAGTCATAATACTGAAGACATTGGTCAGTTCTTCTTTGGTGGGAGACACACCATCTTGAGTAGGATAAAAGAGTGAAGACCGTTCCTCAAGAGTAGGTCGAGCAATGCCCAAAATGGAAGCAATAAAATCAGGAGTGACAGTAATGGACACACGATTAACTGAAGTCTTAAAGATGGCATTTTCAAATCAGTCTCACAAAAATTTGAGTAAAATTCTTGTACCAACTTCACAGGAACACATGCAGATAAAGAAGTAACAGACTCCCAACCTAACTGAGCAAACAAAGGTTGAATCATGGGAAAATCATGTAAGTCTAGTTGACGTTCAATGAGAACAGGGCGTTTGGAAAACAATGTGCGAAATTCATTTTGATTAAGAAATCGATTTCCAGATGAGGAGGAGGACCCAGTTCGAGTTCTTTTAGACATGTTTTTAGGAAAAAGATAGAACCTAAAGGAGAAAGACGTAAAGATTACCTAGTATGCTCACATGCAGACACAGACTCTGGAGAGGAAGCTGGATGGTCGCAGGTGCGAGGAATGACACGTGCTTGAAAATGACCCGTGAACTGTCCAGGCCCCATATATACCCCACATCGCTCCCGCGTGCATCCAGCGGGTAGCCTGCGCCATGGGCGGCGAAGGTGCGTGCATCATGCGTATTGCCTGCGAGGATTTGGCGAGGGAGCGCGTATCCTGCGTCCTTCCTGCGAGGCTCTCGAGAAAATCTTGTAAGTGTAGATTTGGACACAAACAATCAAAATCAAAAGAGACAGTAGAAAAATTTATTAAAAATATTAAAAAATTTTAATTCCACTATGCCAATGCATGTACATCAATCTCGCACCCTTCATAAATTCAAAGATTCACATTTTGATTTTCCAAGAAAATTTTCAATTCTGTGTCGTGAGGTGAAATAAGTCATAAAATTGAACAAATGCTTGTGTACGTGTGAGTTTTTGACTATAATATACATATAGGCTCCCCCTCAAACAAATCATAGACTCAAAAAGTTAAATTTGATGTACCAAATGAATTGAGAGCCACTCTTCCCTTTTTTTTTTTTTTTTTTAAACAATTGGCGGCTTTCACACGCTTATGGGCAGGTAGCTATTCCTTAACAAACAACGAGTCATTAAGGGGCTTCTCACTGGTCCCACCGGTAGCCCTTTCCAATTTTTTTTTTTTTTTTTTTTAATGCGTAACTTTGATATGCACAAATTAGGCTCCTCAACATTTTTTAAACACATCAAACAATAACCCTTGATTCGTGGAAAAGAAGAGAAAGAGGTATATGCATGTACTATCAAGTGTAATAGGAAGCACTTCAAAATTATGACAAACTTCACCAAAACACTTCGTATCAATTTACAAGGAATGCGAAAATTATGAACTCATTGAAATCTATAAACTTGGAAGATTTAATGCACATGTAACAGTATAGAAGTCATAAAATATTTTTAACTTAATTAATAAACTTCTAGCTAATCTTTTAGATTTCAATGATGTGCACAAATGCCTACAGATTTTCTTAGAGACTCGAAGCGAAGGGCATCCAAGGGTTTTGTGAAAAAATCAGCAAGTTGATTTTCAGTTTGCACATGCTCCAATATGATGATGTTTTCCTCTACCAGCTCTCTAATGAAGTGATGCCTAATTTCTATATGCTTGGTGCGAGAATAAAAGACAGGGTTCTTAGATATACTAATAGCACTCATGTTATCACAAAACAAAGTAATAGGGCCTTGCTCTATTCCATAATCAGCAAGCATTTGCTTCATCCATAAAAGTTGGGTACAGCAACTACCAGCAGCAATGTATTCAGCCTCTGCAGTAGATAATGAAATGGAGTTTTGTTTCTTACTGTGCCAAGAGACTAAATTATTGCCAACATAGAAACATCCGCCAGAAGTGCTCTTGCGATCATCTGCACTTCCTGCCCAATCGGCATCAGAGTATCCCGCAAGATCAGAATTGGTGTCACATGTAAACCATATCCCAAACTCTAGTGTACCACTGACATATTTTATTATCCTTTTGACTGCATGTAAGTGTGATTCCTTAGGATCAGCTTGATATCTAGCGCACACACCCACACTAAATGCAATGTCAGGTCTACTAGATGTAAGATATAACAAACTCCCTATCATACTTCTATACATGGTCTGATCAACACTTTTTCCACTTGGATCTTTATGCAGTTTTGTACTTGTGCTCATGGGAGTTCTAGCATGTTTTGCACTTGAGAGGCCAAATCTCTTCACTAAGTCTCTAGCATACTTGAATTGTGAAATGAAAATCCCATTATTCTCTTGTTTAATTTGGAGTCCAAGAAAGTAAGTCAACTCACCCATCATGCTCATCTCAAACTGTGTAGACATTAACTTACCAAACTCAACAGCATAAGATTCACAAGTAGAACCAAACACAATGTCATCCACATAAATTTGTGCAATTAAGATGTGCTTAGAATCCATGTGAAGGAATAATGTCTTGTCTACACTACCACGAGTAAATCCAGATTCAATTAAAAATGTAGCGAGTCTTTCATACCATGCACGTGGAGCTTGTTTCAAACCATAAAGAGCCTTTTTCAATTTAAAAACATGATTTGGAAATTTAGGATCCTCAAACCCTCTGGGTTGTTCTACATATGCTTCTTCATGAAGAACACCATTCAAAAAGGCACTCTTGACATCCATTTGAAATAATTTGAATTTCAACAAACATGCAACAGCCAAAAGTAACCTAATGGATTCAAGTCTAGCAACTGGCGCAAAAGTCTCATCAAAGTCAATTCCCTCTACTTGTGTGTAGCCTTGTGCAACAAGTCTGGCTTTGTTTCTAATGATATTTCCAAACTCATCACTCTTGTTTTTAAATATCCATTTAGTCCCAATTACATTAGTGTTAGTAGGTCTAGGTACTAAGGTCCACACATCATTCCGAACAAATTGATCTAATTCTTCATGCATGGCATTTACCCAATTTTCATCAAGCAAGGCTTCTTTAATATTTTTGGGTTCAACACAAGAAACATAGCATACATAAGTTACCTCATTCCTTAATTGCATGCGTGTTTTCATCTTATCAGTTACCTCACCAATGACTTGACTGACTGGATGATTCAACTTTACTCTGGATGATGGTTCCAACTGCTTTGTGGTTTGTCATGTTCAACTTTATCTTCTTTACTCAATCCAGTGTTTTTCTTCTTCAATACGATCTTGAGCTTTTTCAATCTCCTTTATATGTTCATTATCTTCTTCACCCTGTCAAGGACAGTAGCATTAGTATTGTCATCAACAATTACATTGGCAGATTCCATCATAGAAGATGTATTTAAATTATAAACTCGAAAAGCACGACTAGTAGAAGAGTAGCCCAAGAAGATTCCTTCATCGCTTCGGGAGTCAAACTTTCCAAGATTGACCCTATCCTTGAGGATGAAACATTTGCTCCCAAAAACTCTGAAATACTTAACATTGGGCTTCTTACCATTCCATAGCTCATAGGGTGTTTTAGATGAATTAGGACGAAGATACACCCTATTTGCTATGTAACATGCTGTGTGTACCGCCTCTGCCCAAAATTTTGTAGGTAGTTGTTTCCCATGTAGCATAGACCGCGCCATTTCCTGCAGAACTCTATTTTTTCTCTCCACTACTCCATTTTGCTGAGGTGTCTTTGGAGCTGAAAACTCGTGCTTAATCCCATTTTCATCACAAAAGTCAGCATACTTCTGATTTTCAAATTCTCTTCCATGGTCAGTCCTGATTCTAGTGATGCAACCTATCACACGTTGCTTTTCTTGTTGTAACCTGAAACACAAGGACTTAAACGCATCAAAAGTATCTGATTTTTCACACAAAAAATTTACCCATGTAAACCGAGTAAAATCATCTACAGCCACAAAAATATATTGCCTACCTCCAAGACTTTTAGTGCGTGTGGGTCCCATTAGATCCATGTGGACTAGCTCAAGAGGTTCAGTAGTGTTGATAGATTTTATCTTTCTGTGAGCCTTCCTAGATTGCTTTCCCAATTGACAAGGACCACACACACTATTTTTCTGCTTTTTAAGATTAGGTAAGCCTTTTATGAGTTCGGATTTGGACAATTTGTGTAAATCTTTGTAGTTAATGTGTCCTAATCTTTGATGCCATAACTCAGTTTCATCTAAGGTGACTGAATTGCAAAGAAAGCCTTCTGAATTTGCTACCCCATAGCAATTATCAGATGTGCGTATGCCATGTAAGACTTGTTGTCCCTTTTTGTTGAAAATACTACATTCATTTTTAGAAAACTGGACAACATGGTCAGCATCACACAACTGACTAATACTTATAAGGTTAGCTTTAAGTCCATCCACATATAAAACATTTTTCAAACATTTAAAAATTGTGGACTTGATCTCACCTTTCCCTTTTACCTGAGATGTGCTACCATCACCAAAAGTCACTACACCACCCTGACAAGTTTCTAAATTTGAAAATAGGGATTTATTCCCACTCATGTGATTAGAACATCCACTGTCAAGATACCACATGTTTGAGTTCAAAGCTTTCAAGGCAGTTTGTGAAACAAAACAATTTAAATCTGACTTTCTAATCCAAATAGCTCTAGTTTTAAGATCAGTAGTCTTGACAGGTTTTTTCTCACGTTTTTGACTTTTATGAAAATTCTTTCTCTCAACAAATTTGAAATTTGTACCTCCTCGAAATATTGGACTGTTTTGTTTTTGAAAAGAACGTGAGTTTTTGTAATAATCTTCTGAAAACACTTGAAATTTATTCTTCACAGGGACATAGTTTAAAGGAAGACCATAGAGTTTGTGACAGTTTGGGCGTATATGACCTTTGATTCCACAATGGTGACAAACAGGTACAAAGGATTGGGATCTAGCAAAATGCATACCTTTCACTATGTGAGGAGAATGCTGATAGTG
The DNA here is from genome assembly GCA_019916065.1 of Vitellaria paradoxa. Lineage (NCBI taxonomy): Eukaryota > Viridiplantae > Streptophyta > Magnoliopsida > Ericales > Sapotaceae > Vitellaria > Vitellaria paradoxa. The sequence goes on along the minus strand of CM034237.1, from coordinate 36,752,142 downwards.
TTTATTCTTTCAAAACTCTTCTTTGGTGGTGCAATAGACTTATGGAAGGTCTTGGGATTGGCTGCAGGTTTTGAAACAACCTCTTCTACTACTGAAGGCGCTGATGATGATGAAACAATTGTATTTTTCCCTCCAGTGTAGCCTAAGCCTGCTTTGTCTCCATGTGTTCGTTGTTGGCTCCAAATTTCTTCAAGTTTTTGTGAACTGGAGTTCATTCTTTCAATTATCTTCTCATCACTCTTGATCTTTTCTTTCAGCTTACTGACCTCATCCTGAAGTTCTTCAACAGCTTTCTCCAATTCATCAATCTTTTTATTCTTTTCTTCAAGTTTTTCTTTGAACTTTTCTGCACTATGAGACTGAGAAATTTTGTCAGATTCCAAAATAGATATTTTACCTGTGAGTTTTTCATTCTCTGTCTTCAAGGAATCTCGTTCACTTCGGAGTTTACTGTTGCGGGTATGTTGGGCTTGTCTTTGTTTCTTTACCTTACTGTATTCGACAATGAGAGCATCATAGGCCACTTGCAAGTCATTATTGAATTCATCCTCAGAGTCATCATCTTCATGATTAGATATATCGGTGTCGCTTTGAGATCCAGATGGAGTCCCTGCAGACGAAGAGTGAGATGCCATAAAAGCAACAAAGTTACCTTCATCGTTTGAGGATACTGCTGAAGATGATTCATCTGAACTGGATTCATCATCTAATGTAGCATTCATGACTTTGACTTGTTTCTTTTTCATCTTTTTGTTTGCACAGTCTTGAGCAAAGTGTCCATATCCATGACACTCAAAACACTTGATCTTGTTCTTCTTGTTTTCTTCCCCAGATTCAATCTTCTTGATCTTCTTTCCTTTTTCTTGAGATTGTGACTCATTCTTGTTGTTCTTATTAAATAAACCCTTCTTCCTCATATATCTTACGAATCTTTTAGCCACAAGCGCCATTTCTTTATCCAACTCCTCTTCATCACTTTCTTCTTCCACTGTCTTTAGAGCAATACCTTTTGACGCTTTGCGAGGTTTCACCATATTTGCTTCAAACGTTTGCAAGGATCCCACAAGGTCTTCTATTCTCATAGAGTTCACATCTCTGACTTCTTCTATTGCTGTAACTTTAGAATCAAACACTCGTGGAAGAGAACGTAAAATTTTACGTACCACTTTGTATTCTGGAATAGGTTCTCCAAGGTTGTGGCATGAATTGACAATGTGACTGAGCCGGACGTAAAAGTCATCAAACCTTTCGTCTTCATTCATCCTTATTCCCTCAAACTCAGAAGTGAGTTTTTGAAGCTTGCTGGTTTTGACTTGTTCGTTCCCTTCGTGTGTACTTTGCAGAATTAACCATGCTCTTCGGGCACTCGTACAACTGGAGATGCGGCAGAATTCATTAGGGCAAACTGCAGAAAATATGGCACTCAAGGCTTTGAAGTTCCACTCCGAACTCTCTTGCTCAGCTTTAGTCCACGTCTGAATTGACTTTTGTTCGATTTTTCCATCAACATCATGAGTCGGTTCATCCCATCCTTGAACTATTGACATCCAGACTTTGTAATTCATTCCTAAAAGGAAAGCTTGCATTCGTACCTTCCAGTATGAATAATTTGAACCGTCAAACCAAGGGGGTCTGGTGCTTGAGCCTCCTTCACGTGGTGGATCCATTGGTTTGGATGAAGATCTTCACTCAAGAACTTAGAGTGACCTGCTCTGATACCAATTGAAAATTCCAAACCCACACAATCACACACACAATGAAAGTAATCACCCAAGAGAATAACGAGGAAACCCTATCACAGGGAGAAAAACCTCTATTTACAATCCCACTATTAATGGGTTACAAGACTCTACTCAGACTCTCTACGAATCACTCGCACGAATCCTTTCGTCACTCTTGCTCGAATCACTCGATAAACCCTACAAGTAGGCTTTCTGCCTCACACAGAAAGTGAAAAGAAAATACAAGATGAATTTAGAGAAAGAACATGAAAGCTCTCAATCCTCAAAGACTCTTTCTCTAGGTCCCTATAATATGTTCTCCCCCCTCTTCCAATTACAGAGTTGGTTTCACATATATATAGGATTACAAAGTTGCCCTAGTTTGGCAAAATAGGAAATTGAATCCGAACAAAATATTCATAGCTCGATCCCTCGCGCTCCCATCCTCCAGCCTGCGACCTGCACTGGAATTTTTGCGCTTTAGGAAATAACACTGGCGCAGCCTCGCTCTCCCATCCTCTTGCCTGCGTACCTCACTGGAATTTCTGGAACACTTGGCGCAGCCGCGCGCTCCCTGCGGTATGCCTGCGTGCTTGGGGCGCACCCGCGCGCTCCCCGCGCCGTGCCTGCGAGGTACACTGGAATTCCATTCTTGTTCCTGCGTGCTTGGGGTGCACCCGCGCGCTCCCCGCGCCGTGCCTGCGAGGTACACTGGAATTCCATTCTTGTTCCAGAAAGCTGCGTCCGAATTCCATTGGGTTTTGTAATCCTTCACACCAATTAGAATTCTTCAAAATCTTGGTCAACTTGATTCATTTTATCTCCTTAAATGTTTAGAATTCTTCAAATCTTCAATTTGCATCACTTTAGGAAACTTGAATAGCATTCCTAATTTAACTAAGATTTTGATTGGATTTGCCACAAGACTTTACAAACATAATTTATTATAATGATTTTTGAAAATCAATTTAATAAAATATATTTCATTTCAATTAAATTAATTAATTTAAAGAACTTAAATTAGTTTGATTTAATTAATTAAATTTAATTATTTTCATTATATTATTTTTTCAAAATAATTTAACTCAATGAAAATAAAATATATTGAATATTATTTAGTTATGTTATTCATTAAAAATAATTTAATATAAATTATTTTTTCTATTAATTTAATTAATTAGATTTAAGTTAATTAAATGTACTTATTTTAGTTATTTTTTAGTAAAATAATTTAATTCAATAAAAATAAAATATATTAAATATAATTTATTATATTACTTATTAAAAATAATTTAATAAAATATTTTCTATTAATTTAACTTATTAAATTCAGTTATAATAAATATAATTTAGTTAATTGATATATTTAATATATTAAATTAACTATTGATAAAATTAATTATAAATTTTAATTATATTTAATATATTTTATTATAAATAAAAATAATATATTATTAATTTAATATATTAATATATGTTTATATTAATTAAATATTTTTATATTAAATAATAATATATTTGGCAGTTACTAGAGATTGATGGAGGTACTGGTAGTGAGAGGCAGTGGTTAATAGTTGTAACTAGTATTGATTGTATAAGAAAATGAAAACTAAAAATAAAAACTTAAGAAAATACTTTTTCTCTATTTTCATAATTTTTGAAAATTTTAAAAACAGTTTTCATATTCTTGAAAATTGAAAACAAATTTGTCAAACGAGTTTTTATATTCAATTTTCAAAAAAATATTATTGAACCCATTTGCTTTTGTCAAGAGTGGCAAAATGTGATAGAAATGGATTTGAGGGCCCCGTGACACGTGATCAAGGATCATTAAATTAAAATTAAAACAGTTCAGATGTATTTATATTTTTTTAATTAAAAAAAGTGTAAATATATATGAATCATTAATTTTAATCCAATGATCCCAATGATGATGTCGCCGAGCTAAGATATGTCCTTTTTTTGAAATATAGTACTTTTGTTTACAAATTAAGGCCAAGTATAATATACACACCACTCATTATTTAGGGGCCGTTTGGTAACGCTGTCATTTTTCTGTTTACGTTTACAAGTTTATGTTTTATGTTTTTTGTTTTCTGTTGTCGTTTTCTTTTTCTAAAATGAAAACTAAAGCTGTGTTTAGAAATACAATTTTGTTTATAATTGTTAATTATTTTTATAAAATATTTAATTTGTTAGTTTCTTAAAAATTAATTGGATTTAATAAATATATTTTATTAATTTAATTTAATTATATTATTTATTAAAAATAATTGAATAAAATATAAATATTATATCATTTAATCTAGTAAATATAAAATATATTAATTATAAATTAATTACATTATTTACTAAAAATAATTGAATAAAATATATTTTATAATAATTTATATAATTTAATTATGATATTTATTAAAAATAATTTAATAAAATATAATTCATATTAAATAAATAAATTAAATTAAATTAAATTAGTTATGATATTTAATTATGATATTTAATAAAATATATTTAATATTATTAAAACTAATTATTAAATTAAATTAAATTAATTTAAATAATTAATTATAATATTTATTAAAAATAATTTAATAAAATATATTTATCTTAATTAATTTATTTATGAAATTAAATTAAATTAATATATTTTATTTTATTATTTATTAAAAACAATTTAATAATATATATTTCTTATTAATTAAATTAAATAATTTAATTGAATTATTAGAAATAAATTAATAATAGATATTACGTGTTAATTTCATTAATTTAATTTAATTATATTATTTATTAAAAATAATTTTAGTTTAATAAAATATTTGAATAAGATAATTTATTTTAATATGATGTAACGAAATGGATAAAGTATTAGAATTGGCAAAATATTTGCGAAAGAACAAAAAATAGAGTCAAAATACTTTTTTTCTGTTTATGTTTTTCTGTTTAAGTCTTTACTTTTTTAGAAACAAAAAAATGTAAACAAATTTAACAAATATGTTTCTGTTGCCAGTTTACAAAATTTTGAAAGTATAAATAAAAAAATAGAAAACAAAAACATTACCAAACGGAGCCTTAGCAAATCCTTATCTTGTCATCAATGGACCCATACCAAGCGAAAACGCTTGACTGACTCTGCAGTGAATGTATCGGTGCTCGACGTTTAGCATTCTTCTTGAATTGTGTGCATGGTATCTTAAGCTTCTCCTGCACATACAATAGTAAGCTTTAATGAAACTTTTCATGGCTAAACTTTGATGAATAGAATCTAAAAAATTTCGAACCAAACAATCACCCACAAAGCAAAAATAATAATATCAAAAAGTAAATAGAAAATCCTCTCATAGGGTGAAAAATCTCAATTGTAAATCCCACTATCAATGGATTACAAGATCCTACTTGAATTCACTACGACTCACTAGCACAAATTCTTTCGCTAATCTTCGCTAATCTTGCTCGACTTATTCGACTAACCCTACAAACGGGCTTTCTGTCTTACACAAAAAATAAAGAAAGAATACAAAGAAAAATAAGAGAAAAAGACCTATAAGCTTGCAAAGAAAAAATTCTCTCTCTCACAAGACTCTATAATATGCCTCTTTAATTCCACTCTTGTACATTAAGCTTGGGTGCACATATATGGACTTACAGAGTTCTATTCTAATTAGAATTCAAATATATAAACAGATTTCCTAAACAGAAATAGAATCTTCCATAAAATAATTTGCTTGAACCATTGCACTCCCATCAGCCAAATTGCGAGGTCTACTAGAATCTTTTTGGGACCAAAAATTAACATGGGTGAACCCTCGTGCACCCTGCGATCCCAATGTGGCGCAACCACCCGCTCCCTGCATGCTGCTTCCGATGCGTACTGAAATTTTTAATGTATTTCCTAATCTGTGCAGTCTTGTTCTTCACTTTTAGTTGGACTTGGATTGTAATATTGTGGTTGTAGTCTTTTGGAACTTGCCAATTTGAAAAATTTTCAATTTAGGAAATATGCAAATTTTCTCCTCTCTTCAATTTAGGAATTATTCAAAATTTTCATATTTAATTTAAGATTTTGTATGAATTTGCCATTATAAAACCTTACGATCCCCCGTTGGCAATTTTATTTCAAAATTTAAATTAAATTTCAAAATAAATTTGCAACACTTGAACAAACACATCAAGGCATCATATGACAAAAATTTTAAAACAACATTCAAGTTTAATTTCCAAATTTATAGGACCACAAGATGTCTACAAAATAACATCACAGAATTTGAAATTTTCTACTCTTCTTTTTGATAAGAATTGACAAGCTATCAAAATAATAAAAGAAAATGAAATTGATAAAAAAATAGCCAACAGCTTCCTTGCGAACCTCTCTAAAAAATTCTTATAGGGCCAATTTTGTGCACAAGAAAAAAATTTAAATAAAATAAACATGTAGAAAAAGGAATGATATGGAAGTTCACTAAATACGTTAAAGAAATTTTACTTCACTTATGTCCAAATATGTAAATCAATCCTTCAATCTTTATAAATTTAAATGAACAAAAATTCATCTTTCTAAATAATCTCCAAGTCTGCGTCATGAAATGAATTAAGTCATAAAATTGAAAGAAAATGCTTGTGCACATGTGAAATTATGACTAATAATACATATATGCTCTCCCTCAAATAATCACTAGATCAAGATATTACATTCGATGCACCAAATGAATAGAGAGTCAAGCTTCTTCTTCTTCTTCTTTACATATCATATATCCCTTTCAAGGTCTTGGCAGCTTTCACACGTTTATGGATTGGTAGCTTTTCTCTTAACAATCAACGAGTCATTAAGGGGCTTCTCACTGATCACACCAGTAGCCTTTTCTAGGACAGGATATTTTTCTTTTTTATCAAGGAGGCTCCTTAACATTTTTTAAACACATCAAATAGTAATTCAAGATCTACGAAGGAAAAGCTATATGCAAAATCAGCTAAGTGTTTAAAGATGCATGTCAAAATTATGCAAAGTTCATCAAAACACTCTTTTTCAATTTACAAAGGAGTATGAATTAATTATTCATTGTAATTTATTAGGTTGAATGATTTAATGTACATATAAAGAGATAAAAGTCAAAATATCTCCAAAACAAATAACAAACACCTATTTTTTGTATCCTTTTTTTTTAAATCAATTATATACACAAGTACCTAAAGACTTCCTAAAAGATTCAAAGTGAAGGGCATTGAGGGGTTTTATGAAAAGGTCAGCTAGCTGATTTTTAGTTTGCACATGCTCCAATGTAATCACATTCTTCTCAACCAGCTCTCTAATGAAATGATACCTAATGTCTATATGTTTGGTGTGAGAATGCAAGACAGGATTCCTAGAAATGCTTATGGTACTCATATTATCACAAAACAGTGTAATATTACCCTGTTCCAACCCATAGTCAGCAAGCATTTGCTTTATCCATAGGAGTTGGGAATAGCAACTTCCAGCCGCAATATATTTAGCCTCTGCAGTAGATAAAGATGTGGAATTTTGCTTCTTATTATGCCATGAGACTAAATTGTTACCAATATAAAAACAACTACTAGAAGTACTACTGCGATCATTTACACTAGCTGCCCAATTAGTGTCCCGCAAGATCAAGATTGGTATCATAAGTGAACCAAATCCCAAAATCTAGTGTGCTGCTGACATATTTTATGATTCTCTTAACTGCATGCAAGTGTGATTCTTTAGGATTAGACTGATATCTAGCACACACACCTACACTAAATGTAATGTCAGATGTAAGATACAACCGACTTTCTATCATGCTTTTATACATGGTCTGGTCAACACTTTTACCGTTGGGATCCTTGTGAAGTTTAGTGCTTGTGCTTATAGGTGTTTTAGCATGTTTAGCATTAGAGAGACCAAACTTTTTCAATAAGTCTCTAGCATATATTGATTAGGAAATAAAAATTCCGTGACCTTCTTGTTTGACTTGAAGACCTAAGAAATACTTTAATTCACCCATCATGCTCATTCAAATTGAGTAGACATCAATTTTCCAAATTCAACAGCATTTTATCACATGTAGATCCAAATACAATGTCACCAACATAAATCCGTGCAATCAGAATATTCTTAGAATTGGTGCGAATAAACAAAGTTTTTTCTACACTCCCATGAATAAAACTAGACTCAAGTGAGAAAGTAGTGAGTCTCTCGTACAAAGCACATAGTGCTTGTTTCAAACCATAAAGAGTCTTTTTCAATTTAAACACTTGGTTAGGAAACATAGGATCTTCAAATCCTTTAGGTTGCTCTACATAGGCCTCTTCATGAAGAAAGCCATTCAAAAATGTACTCTTGACATTCATTTGATAAAGATGGCCAAAAGCAATCTAATAGATTCAAGACGAGCAATAGGTGCAAAAGTCTCCACTTGAGTGTAACCTTTTTTTAGTAAGTCACTTGAGTGTAACCTTGAGTAATAAGTCTAGCTTTATTTCTAATGACATTACCAAACTCATTCCTAACAAACTAATTTAACTTTTCATGCATCGCATTTACCCAGTTATCATCAAGTAAGGCTTCTTTTACTTTTTTAGGTTCAACTGATGAAACATAAAACACATAAGTTACCTCATTCCTTAATTGCCTGCATGTTTTTAGTTTATCAGTTACCTCTCCAATGACTTGACTGGCTGGGTGGTTCAGTTTCACTCTAGATGAAGGCTCCAACTGCTTAGTTGTATCAGCAAGATCATGGTTTTCATTTTTTCTATCTCTAATATCCTCTTCTTCAACTTTTTCTGGTGTTTTCGCAGTCTCTATCATAGGTCCATCATTTTCTTCCACCTATTGAAATACAGTGGAGTCAGAATTATCATCAACAATAACATTAATGCATTCCATCATTGAAGAAGTTTTCAAATAAACACGAAATGCATGACTAGTAGTGAAGTAGCCCAAGAAGATTCCTTTATCGCTCTAGGAATCAAATTTACCAAGATATTCTTTATCCTTGAGAATGAAGCACTTACTCCTAAAAACTCAAAAATACTTAATATTGCATTTCTTACTGCTCCACAGCTTATACGGTGTTTTTGAAATACCAGGATGAAAATACACCCTATTTGCTATGTAGCATGCTGTGTGTATAGCTTTGGCCCAAAACTTCTTTGAAAGTTGCTTTCTATGCAGCATTGAACACGCTATTTCTTGTAAAACTCTATTTATTCTTTTCACAACTCCACTCTACCGAGAAGTCTTTAGAGCTGAGAACTTGTGCTTTATTCTATTTACATCGCAAAAATTAGCATACTTCTGATTCTCAAACTCCCTTTCATGATCAGTTCTGATTCTTGTGATACATCCAATCGTACACTACTTTTCTTGCTGTAGCCCGAAACACAATGATTTAAAAGCTTCAAGGGTATTAGACATTTCACATAAAAAGTTAACCCATGCGAACCTAGTGAAGTCATCTACAGCAACAAAAATATACCGCCTACCACCAAGATTCTTAATGCGTGTGGATCCCATTAAATCCACGTGAACAAGTTCAAGAGGTTCTAAAGTTCTAATTGATTTTGTCTTTTTATGTACACTTCTAACTTGCTTTCCTAATTGACATGAACCCCACACACTATTTTATGCTTTTCAAGTTTTGGTATACCCTTGATGACTTTAGATTTGGACAATTTGTGCGAGTCTTTATAGTTCATGTTCCCAAGTCTTTAGTGTCACAACTCTATCTCATCTAGGATTGCAATATTGTGGTTGTAGTCTTTTGGAAACTTGCCAATTTGGAAAATCTTCAATTTTGAAAATATGCAAATCTTGTCTTCTCTTCAATTTAGGAAATATTCAAATTTGACATATTTAATTTAAGATTTTGTATAGATTTACCATTATAAAATCTTACAAAATCATTTTGGCATGTGTGCTAGAAGTTATCCCATATCAGCTCATAAGAAAAGTTATTCTCCTATATAAGAGATGAACTTTCCTCATTTTAACATTTAAGTTTTGAGGTTGAGACCCCTCTTCTTATATATAGTTAGGCTTCTTTACATGGTATCAGAGCTGGTTTTTAATTGGATCACGCCACAGTCAATGCTATGCCTATATCCATGCGGGCTCGTGTGAGAGAGGTTATTAGAAGTTGGTCTCACATCAATTCATAAGAAAATTTATTCCCCCTATATAAGAGATGAAGGGGGATGCTAGAAATTATCCCACATCAGTTCATAAGAAAAGTTGTTCCCCTTATATAAAAGATGAACACTAATTACTCTAAAAGTTTAAGATGCATGTAATACCTCGGACTTTTGTGTTAACATGAATATATGGTTTTCGATACATTTTTGAAGTAATGATATGTTGATTTAGTAGTATAGATCATTAATGATACTTTAGAGTTGAGAACTTTGAAAGAGATAAGCCAAACATTCAAGAGTTAGAATTTTGACACAAGTGCTAGAATGAGGCACCTTGGGCACACAAAGGGTCAATTCTTGGGTGCCCAAGGCTCGGGTGCACAAGGAGGAACTCAGTTGGGCACTCGAGATATAGCAGAAATGATAGGTATGGTGTGTTCTGACTTGTGTGGTCGAACCCTCACCCCTACACACCTATAACTAGCTAGGGGAAGGGGAAAATCTGGAGATTACTGTGGGGGATTAAAATATTAACCAATTATTATATATATATACATATGTGTGTATGGTGTAAGAGAGAGAGAGAAATGTGTGGATTGAAAGAAAGGACCCGGGAGAGGAAGAATAACACAAGAGGAACTGGGTGGAGTTTTGAATGGTAAGTCCTTCTAGCCTTAAGTAAAATCAAATTAACTTTGTAAAGATGCAATTGAGCACTCAAGGAACCTATCCATGTAATTTGTTTGTCATTTAGATTAAAGGATGGAGTGATTGAATCCATCAAAGTTGGAGCTTGAAACCGAGAAGAGACCACCTCTTGTTCTTCATCTTTATTCAACTTGAGGTAGGGATTTTATGCTACATTCTTACATATATGATGTGTAGCAAGTATTAGAACATCATGTAGTCCATTGTAAGTTTTGATTTCATTTATGGAAAAAAAAGAGAGTTATATACACATATATATGTAGGTATAGGTTGAGGGAGAGATAAGGATATTTGATCCATAACTTGGCCCATAGTTAATGAAAACTCAAATTGTTGGTTTCTTTTGATGCCCATAAGCTTGGTGGTAATGTTAGAAACAAGAGATTTTAAGTATTTTTCCCTAAACATGGTCAAATTGAGGTTCTAAGTGTGGAGGATGTTAGACTCAGAAAACAGAGCATGAAACGAACCAATCTGTGGGCACATAAGGTGTTATCAGTTGGACGCCTGTCCTCTTGGGCGCCCAAGACCTTGGGCGCACGGGCTATTGACATTTGGGCACCCACTGAGGCTAGTGTAGTTTCCTGACTTAGTTTATTTTGGACATTCTACCCTAGTTCCATAAAGAGTTTAGTACCATGTTCTTGCATAATGTTTTATTTGTCTAAATATATAAATTGAAGAAGTATTTCATGCTCCAAACATGTTGGTAAGTATGGTTTACTTGGTGAGATAAGAATGCATGTATTGAAATGTGAACTTGTATTGATAAATGAAGGTAAATGAATTAAACTTTGAATAAGTGAAATGAAAGAGATGAAAATATGATGAGTTTTATGATGGATTGGAATATGGTTATGCATTGATAGAAAGCATTTGATGATGAATGTGAACTTATGGTAAAAGAGAATTGAATGTGAAGAAATGATTAATGTGTGACGGGGGTCGTGGTGGGGTATGGAAATAGGAAGGGTCATGAGATTACCCTTGGGTTGAAAGTCTCGGAACCTGCACAGGGTTAGGTATTCATGCCAGTGGGTTAGTAGGCCACAACATGACGTGTGTATTGGCTCCTCGTGGCCCTAGACTGTGATCCTAAACGACGACGTCAGTTTATTATTTCTGTTGGGTCTGGACCTATAAAAGACAGTGTTGTGTATGTACCCAACCCCCGATGACTTGTGTGACTATGGTTATGTGATTGAATGATGAATAAGTGATAATGTGGATGTGGTTATGTGATCGAATGATGAATAAATGATAATGTGGATATGGTTATCTGATTAAATAATGAATATTTGATAATGTGGTTATGGAATGTGATTGGTTTTAATGTTGGGAAATTCAATAATGAAAAATAATTGGAATTGTATGTAATACTATGATGATGTTGAATGATAATAAATATTCACTTAAGTTGAAAACTATTTGATATTGATGATTTGTTATAGCTTATAGAAATTGTTGAAGTATCTATGTATGTATGATGATAAGCATGCATGTCTAGTTTACATACCATATATGTTAGTATGTAGCATCGTGGGCACAAGTGGACCCATGCTCACGTCCCTACAGATTTTGTTACAGGAACAAAGCATAATAACCAGGTGGGCTAATAGGGGTGGACTAGAAGTGTATTTGCATGAGCCATTCCAGACTTAGCAGAATTTTTAGTTACTTAAGTTGAATATTTATTTGAAGGTTGTAATATTTTTATTCTAAGAGTCTCATTCGATTTGGTTGTAAAGGCCCTAAGGCCTATGAAATATATGACCAGGAAGGATATGTTGCAGTTTGAGGCCTGGCACTAGCTGAGGCGAATTTCATAATTATCTTAATATGTGTCATGGCTCACCAGGAGTTGTTGCGCTGCTCTGATCATGGGATGGTAGTGTTAGTGCATATTATGTGTGTTTTTTATCACTCACCCCTCGGATCACGAAACTTGGGGCGTCACAAGTTGGTATCAAAGTCTAGGTCAAAATACCTAAGGGACAGTAAGAGTCCATCATTGCATGTTACATGATAATGTGCTATAATTGACATGTAGTCATTTTCGTTGGAATGGACTTATTAGTATTTTGTGGTAGGGTTTGTAGTGGAGATAGTTAGAACTAAATATTACTGGGACATTGATTTTAATGTTTGGAGACATAAAAATTTAGTAAACATCTTTGGCTGATGACGAGTAAGGTTGATATGCGAGTAAATGGTGTGATTACTTGAGGCTAGTTGAACCCAAAAATAATGTTTGAAAGATGTTTTAACAGTAGATTGGGCATGATTAATGATGATTAGAAGCGATTGCGGATATAATAGAAAATTTTTAAGTGTTGAGAGACTTAGAGAATCTAAGGCTGTGATTTAGGGATTTATTGAGGTTGCCTCTTATTGTTGAAAAGTGTGTGATTATGGAATGATTTATTTATATAAATGGCAATGGTAGAGAATTAAAATCTTAAGATGGACAAGTTACCAACTTGATAAGTGGTGATTGATCATTATAATGGATTGGTGATAATTAGTTATTTGATAATATGGTGGTTCAGATTTGTGACGAGGTAACCTTTTTAGTTAAAGATATTAGGCATATTGGGGGAAACCTCGTGTTCAGATGGTCAATTGGAGGTTGAATAAGAAAGAGTCTCAGTGTTGTTTTTGTGAGTGAGGTGTGGATTATGGATGTGGTACTTGGGAATGAGCGAGATTAATTTCTCAAGCGTTGGATTGACTCTCCTAGATTCCATATTAGGTGTCACTTTTATTTATTTTTTCTTTTTTTTCTATTAGGCCATATTCTATGGCACCAACTAAGTTTTAGAAGTTTGGAATTCAATCAAATGATTGTGAGTCCATGATTTTGTATAATATAGCATTTGACGCTAGGACATTTGAAATACTTGTTACGAAGAATCTTAGCAGACTCCAAACAATGGCTAATGAGTTATTTTTGTCAATTAAAATTTTATACGATGACTTTTTGTTTACAGAAGTCTTAATAAAAGCATTTGTTCATAATTTTTTTTTTTATTTCACACGCACATTAAAAATTTTATTTTTTTATTTCACATGCATATTATTTGAATAAATTTTGTTAATATCAGAATTATCAATGTGAAGAATAGGCAAGTAAATTATTACAAATTAATAGTTTATGGGGTCAATAATTAAATTTTTTTAGTTTAAGAGTATAAAATGATATTGATTGGATGCACTTGCAGCTCATGTATCAGATGATGAAATCAAAGAGACCATTTTCTCTCTTCCAAATAACAAAGCATAGGGTCCTAATGGTTATACTACTTACTTCTTTAAGCAAGCATGGAGCATTGTGGGACCTGACTTCACAGTTGCCATCAAGGATTTCATCAATTTAGCTCGTATGCTTAAAGAAGTAAATGTAACAGCACTTGTCCTTATTCCTAAGGTCCCTAATCCTAGTACAATGAATGAATTCAAGGCCATCTCATGTTGTACCATAATATGCAAATGCATTTCAAAGATTATGGCCAGCAGACTCAAGAAAATCTTGCACCATGCCATTGGTCCAACACAAATAGCTTTCATAAAGGAGAGGTCAATCTCGGATCAAATATTACTTATGTAAGAACTGGTAAGAAACTATCAACTATCATAGAGCTAGAACTTCACCCAATTGTGCTCTTAAAATAGATTTAATGAAGGCATTTGACTTAGTCTCTTGTGAAAATACGTAATTCCTGCTAATGATCCCAATCAAGCAATCACACACAAAAGAATGTAGAAGGCAGGATAAAATGAACGAGGAAACCCACACAGGGAAACCTCAAAAAACTTTCACTAAAAACAAATGTTGGTTACAAACTCAAACTCTCGATAGATCGACTCCTCGACTCTATACTTTGTTGATGTTTACTCAAATCCTTGATTTACCAACTCCTTTTAACGAAAGCCCTCTGACTCCTCGAAGGCACGATACTAACTCCTAAGTAGCTTTGCTGAATCCTCAGCGTTCACAAACCTCGAACCCAAACTCCTTCGGATTGAACACGAACATGTTGTCTAAAAGTTTGAGAGAATGATAGGATATTCTGGCTCACGAACTGTTGTGTTTTCTCTCTTTGTGTTTTATCCCTAGATGCGTCCTAAGGATATATATAGTAAAACCTGGGACTTTTAGGATTTAGGAAACAGAGCTTTAGTGTGCTGGAGATTGTCCATCACAAGAAGATTGTACCCGCGCCCAACCCGCGGCCATCGCACGGGGATCCCGAGAATTAGTGCGAGCTTCTTGCACAGCAAAATTCCTAAATTCTGCTCTGGGCTTGATCCTACAGGTACCGATAGCCTTCTTGTGTTATACTGCTTTGGCTCTATTTAACTTTTTTCAAACTTCTAATATTATGCAAACACAGCTTTCCTGAGGCCTTTAAACTTCTATATGACTTAAAACTCTAGTGCCTTAGCCTACACTAAGTCTAAAGTTACAAAACTCTTTGTTTGATCATGGATTTGCCAACTTACAGTTTTAGCCTTAACAATTCCCCCCTTTAGCAATTCCATGTCAAAACTCAATATGTGAAATTATAATTGAAATCAATCTAAATTAAGGCCTCAGTACATGTTGCAATGATCAATATGCTTTGATTATTAAACCTATTTGCTGCACACTTAAACAAAACAATCAAGGCACCATGTGGAATAAATAAATAATTAAAAAATTAAATAAAACATTAAAAAATGAAACAAAATATTCTCCTCCTTAATTAATCGACACAAATATTAACTATCAAAAAGTTAATTACTCTTCCCCTTAACTAACTAACTTCTTTTCAAGCATTCTCCTCCTTAATTAACTATTCTTTCCCTTTTTGACATGAATTGACAAAAATAAGGTACCATGTGTAATCTTGATCAATTCATTCCAAGTTCTATTTTCTCAAACACAAAATTAAATACAGTTTCAAATTTTGACCATACATAAATAGTAATAAATAAGAATTCTAATAATCACCCTACTTTTTATGTCATGAGTTGTTCACACGTCATACCAATGGTCAAATGCCTGTGCGGTGTGTGAAATGAAGTTTAAGTGTAACATGATTAATACTTTTCACATACTCGCATAAATTTTAAAAATGTCCCTTTTAGACTTTGAATTGAATTGAGTAAGATATGCAATGTTAGCTCTTCAACTAGTTTCTCCTCAATTCATTATTTTCAACTATACACCATGATATATATATTTTTCCATCCATTTTTTTTTATTTTTAATTTTTACTTTGCAGCTTTCACACACTTATGGGTAGTTAGCCATCTTCCTGTATCGTCAAACCCAGAGGGTGGTTATTTTGATAACCTGCACGTCAACAGGCTAGTTGCCTTCTATCCCATTGGTAGCCCTTTCCAAGTGATTTTTTTTTTTAATCTTTGTAAGAACTCAAGAGCAACCAATAGTCCAAAAATGAGAATTTATTAAAACCATTGAGTAGGGGAAGAGAATTTTCATGGTGTAGTAAACTTCGTGCAATTACAATTGGCACACCACTATATGACAAGGAACAACAAAACATAGGATTCAAGTTCATCAAGCAATTCAAATTTATGGCCACTATTTATATCAAAAATTTTAATCCTGTGATTTTGAAGTGTGTATGAGGTAATAGAACATGCAAGAATATCACAAATAATAGCATTGCACCAAAAAATTTTTAATTATCTAAAAAAAATTAAAAAGTATCTAATCTACAAGATGTCATAGAACTAAGTAAGAATATAACAATGATGCATAACCTAGTTCATGAAAAAAAATTGCCTCTACATATCAAGGCTCACCCTTTCAATACTCTTAGGGATGTGGGTGATATATAGGTCATTCTTTCTAACCCAAACAGTTCTCATTTTTGGAAAAATATTTTGAATCTTGGGTTTGTTAGATTTTGGACCAATGGGTTTTGAAAAATTTTTCTTTTTGTTTTTCCTTACTGGCCAAGTCATGTAAGGTATAGAATTAAAACGTGACTTTTGAAACCTTAACGGATTAAACCTATTTGACACTTGAAAATTAGGTATCAATAAATTCCTAGTGTTAACATAAGATAGGGGAAGTCCATATAATTTGTGACAATGTGGTCTTATGTGACCAGTTATACCACAATGGAAACATATAGGAACAAACTTAGATTGCAAGTTATGGGGCGTACCTTTGGGTTTTTGAAAATAGGCTTTTGACTGATTACCTTTCTTGGGTTGAGGAGCTTTAACTATTTTTGAAGCAATTGTCTTTGAGGATTAAAACCAAATCAGCTTAGGTTTTTCTTGCTCACTTGGGGTAGTTTTAGCCTTAAGATTGACCACCTGCGTGCCAGTGTACCCACGTCCTCTTTTGTCACATGGGCTCCTTTGCATCCTAAGTATGTCATCAAGTTAGGAAGATGTAGTATTCATCTTGGATTTCACGGTTTGTAGCTTTGCCTAGGTATCTTTCAATTCATTATCTTTTTGATCCAGTTGATCAATTCATCGTAAGTTTTCTTGCTTGCTTCAAGACCATCAAATTTTCCTTGCAATTCTTCCAGGGTGATTTTCAAACTGTCTCTTTCCCTTTCAATACCTTGTTCTTTACAGTCAATTTTTCATTTTGCTTGTGTGGTTTGCGACAGTCTTAGTATAGTTGTTCCTACGCCTCTTCAACATCTACTTCCTCATCTAAATTTTCTTTAACTTCACTTTAGAGGATTCTTCTTTCTTATGCGTAGAGGAGGATGACTCTACTGAAATTGAGGAAGGCACTTGCTCTAACCATGAATGTAATATAATTCTTTGGAAAACCTTCCGAAGAATAGCAGTTACTTGACTGATCATCTGAATCATCAAGGCTTGCATTGAAAACTTTCTTCTTTCTTTTCTTATTTCCACAGTCTTGAGCTAAGTGACCATAATCCTGGCACTCGTAACACTTCACGCCCTTAGACTTGTTCTCCTTCTTTTTCTTCTCTAAAGATTTCTCTACTTTAATTTTCTCATTCTTCTTTGTCTTTCCTTGCTTGCTATCCTTCTTTTTGAAGAATTTTCTAATTTTGTTGGTGTAAATAGCAATTTCTTCGGGAGAGGGGATTGACTCATCATTACTTGAGGAGGACTCATCTTTCTTAACAGTTTTTAGCGCAACTCATCTGGATTTTGGTTTAATCGTGTTGACTTCATAAGTCTGCAGAGAGCTAACTAAATCTTCTATCCGCATCGGATCAACATCCCTAGCCTCTTCAATAGCTCTAACTTTTGCTTGAAAAAACATCGGTAGGGAGCGAAGAATCTTATTTACAATCTTTCAGCTTGGAATTTGTTCTCCAAGGTTGAAGCTGGTGTTGACAATATCGCTTAATTTCGCATAAAAACTATCAAAAGATTCATCCTCAAACATCTTCAAGTTTTCAAACACTGAAGTTATTTTCTGCAGTTTAGATTTCTTTACTGTGGAATTGCCTTCATGAGTTAACTCAAGAATAGTCCATGCTTCCTTGGCAATCTCACAGCTTGATATCTTTCTAAATTCATCAACAGACACAGCACAAAAGATAGCACCTAGGGCTTTGTAGTTCCATTCAGCCATTTTTTGTTCTGTCCTAGTCCATATATTCATTAGCTTTTCTACTGTTACGTTGTCAATAGTGTAAGATGGTTTTACCCAACCGTTTTCAATCGACAACCATACATTTGACATTTAAAGAAATTAGATAAGCCCTCATACAAACCTTCCAATATGCATAATTTGTGCCATCGAACCACAGAGGTCTAGTACTCGAACTGCCTTATCTAGGAAGATCCATCAACAAGTAACAAGATCACTTTTTATTCTCAAAAAATGAACCTGCTCTGATACCAATTGACAATACGTAATTCCTACTAATGATCCCAATCAAGCAATCACACACACAAGAATGTATAAGGTAGGATAAAAGGAACGAGGAAACTCACACAAAGAAACCTAAAAAAACTTTCATTAAAAACAAACGTTGGTTATAAACTCAAACTCTCGATAGATCGACTCCTCGACTCTATACTCTATTGATGTTTGCTCGAATCCTCGATTAACCAACTCCTTTTAGCGAAAGCCCTCCGACTCCTCGAAGGCACGATACTGACTCCTCAATAGCTTTGTTGAATCCTCAGCGTTCACAAACCTCGAACCCAAACTCCTTCGAATTGAACACAAACATGTTGGTTAAGAGTTTGAAAGAATGATAGGACTTTTTGGCTCATGAACTGTTATGTATTTTCTCTTTGTGTTTTATCCCTAGACACGTCCAAAGGATATATATAACAAAACCTAGGACTTTTAGGATTTAGGAAACAAAGCTTTAGTGTGCTGAAGATTGTCCATCATGAGAAGGTCGCACCCGCACCAAACCCGCGGCCTTCCCACGGCCATCCCGTGGGAGTCCCATGAATCAATGTGGGCTTCCCGCACAGCTAACTTCCTGAATTCCCCTCTAGGCTTTATCCTGCGGGTACTAGTGGCCTTGCAGCGGTCTTCTTACGTTATACTACTTTGGCTCTGTTTGGCTTTTTCAGACTTCCAATACTATGCAAACACAGCTTTCCTAAGGCCTTTAAACTTCTGTATGACTTAAGACTCTAGTGTCTTAGCCTACACTAAGTCTAAAGTTACAAAACTCTTTGTTTGATCATAGATTTGCCAACTTACAGTTTTAGCCTTAACATTATGGAACCTAGTGGTTAAAATTTTAGAGGCCTTTAATATGCCAGTTTTGTTTTGCAGTTGGATTAAGTCATGCATCACTACTCCTCAATTCTCAATCTCTTTAAATGGATCTTTGATTGGTTATTTCCCAGGAGCAAGAGGATTGTGGCAAAGGGATCTTATTTTTCCATACCTCTTTATTCTGATCATGAAATTCTTTTCCAGACTACTAAGAAGACACATAAGCTAAGGAAAGTGTTCATATCATCCAAAATGTGAAATATTGAATATAAGCCATCTCTCTTTGCTGGTGATTTATTCATTTTGTGCAAGTTGGATGAAGATTCTTTGCTTATTGCCCAGGATGCATTCATGAAATTTCATAAATTCTCTAGTCTTCTTCCTAACAACTCAAAAAGTAAAGTGTATATTGCTGGGGCACAAGGGCAACTAAAGTAGCAATTATGCTCTATCATTAGATTTTAGCTTGGTGCCTTGCAGGTTAAGTGTCTTGGTGTTCCTCTAATATCCACAAAGCTCAAGTATAGGGACTGCTTGCCACTAATTAATATAATGCTAGCAAGAATCAAGAGTTGGGCCAACCAAGCTTTATCATATGTAAGGAGGCTAGTTCTCATCAAATCTATTTTATTTGTCATCCAAGTTTACTAGAGTCTACATTTTATATTTCTGAAGAAGGTATGTGATACAATAGAGCAGGTATTAAGTAGATTTTTGTGGTCAATCCCTAAGCTCAAAAAACATGGAAGCAAAGTAGGTTGGGAGGATGTACGCCAACCATTAGAGGAAGACTATGGCATTAAAAGACTATATGATCGAAACAAAGTAGCAATGTTAAGGCATATATGGACATTTTGCTCAAACAATCATTTTCTTTGGGCCTCTTGGTATTGTGAATACTTGCTTAAAGGGAAGAGCTTTTGGCAAATTAAGGTTCCAAACAATTCCTCATGGACTTGGCATAAACTTCTTAAGTTGGGGGAGATTGCACAAAAAATCTCTAAGTACACAATTGGACATGGTGAAACAACTTCATTGTGGTATGCTAGCTGGCACTCATAAGGTCCTCTCATCACTAAGTGTGGGTAGAAGTTAGCATATAACTCAGGTCTTCCACTCAGCTCAAAAGTTTCTTCTGTTATACGAGATGGTAATTAGGCTTGGCCCTCTCCAGCAACATGGGAGTTGTAGGAGATTGTCAGTTTACTAGATCCATCTCCCAATAGTACTGAACGTGACATCTTTGTATGGTTGCTGTCCAAAACTAAAGCCTACACCTCAGCTTCAACTTGGAATGTAATTAGATCACAGCATCCTAAAGTTATATGGCATAAACTAATTTGGTTTCCTCATAACATTCCAAAACATAGCTTTATTCTTTAGATGGCTATCATGGAAAAGTTAAACACCAAAGATAAGTTATTGCGCTGGGGCATGCTAGATGATGCAAAATGTAAACTCTACAAGCAAAAGGATGAAGTAATAGATCTTCTATTATTTGATCGTCCATACTCACAAGAAGTGTGGCAAGAAGTCAACAGGTTATACAATATGCCAAGAGACAAAGGTGGAGAAGTGAAGTTGAATGGGCTGTTGGGAAGTTTAGCCAGAAGTCATTTATGAACACTATCAACAAATTAGCATGGTCCTCAATGATTTATAATATATGGATGGAGAGAAACGCAAGAGTCTTCAAAGGGATATCAACTTCACCAATAGGAACATTAGAGAAGATAAAGCATGAAGTCCGCATAAAAGCCTCCTGAGTTGCAAGGATCTAATCTACTAATGTCAATGTTAAAATTTGTATGAAATGGGGGATTCCTGTCTTTGTATGGCTTATCATTCTTTTGTAATATAAGGGTATGCCCTCAAAACTTTGTACATTTTATCCCATTAATCCAAATACAATACTTACTTATCAAAAAAAATGATACTGATTAGTCATAGTTTAGAGGTAATCTTTCAATTAACCCTTAACCAAATTTTATAAACTATTGGAGTAGTGACTTTTTTCAACCAATTTTTCTCTAAAATAAAAACATATTAAAATAGTATTATGGCAGCAACAAATAAAATTGATCAAATCCAAAACCATCTACGTGGGAGTTAAAATTCATATTCATTAGAGTATTCTAAGGGATAACTAAAAAAAAAAAAAAAAATCAGTAAAATAGTTTAAAGCAAATAAAGCTAGCTAGCAACTTTTGGAAACAAGCAAGAAAAAAGAAAAAGAAAAAAGATAGGTACCTGCCTAAATTGATAAATAAAACCCTTCAACTCGTGTTCTTTTTGTACAACTAAAAATAAAGACAAAACCTAAAAATGGCTACATGTATATGTATAAAACATCGTTCATATTTTTTTGTCAATAAGAGGACAAAAAACTGTATAAATTATCTATTGACGTGAGTTGTAAATTAAAAGGGATTATAGGGATAGCACCTTGTCAATTAAGAGAGATTATAGAGATAGCACAAATCAAGGATTGTCAACCATGATTATAGCCATAAATTCTGTATAAGCCATAGGATTTCTAATCTCTATATCTGTGTATAGAATCACTGTGAATATATATGAATGAAAGATTGAAAAGTAGATATGGTATTAGAGCATCACAATCTTTGACTCTTTATTCACGTTGACCCCTAAACTCTCACCTCCTACCACCTACTTCCTTATCTCATGACAGACACCCAAACCATGAACAATTCCGACAATTTGCCCACCGACCTTGTTACCTTCCTCTCTGACTTATTTATTACAAAAATGGTTGGAGCTTTGTCAAAAGCTCAGGCCTCGACCATGAACTCCAAACCAATGGTTATCCCAATCGGCATCAAATTAGATTGTTCCAACCATGCTTCATGGTCTCAACTTGTCGAGACGTACATCTCTGGCAAAGACAAGTTAGGTTATATCTATGGCAAACTCCCTTAGCCATCCCCGATCGACCCATCATTTCATAAGTGGTGCATCGACATGTTAAAGGCTGGCTTATCGATTCCATGGCTTCAGAATTAATTGGTAATTCATTTGATATCTCATGGCCAAACTGGTTTAGGATTCTGTTGCCACCACCTATTTTGATGGTAGATATACATCTCAAGTTTATGACCTCTAGTGCTGTGTCTCTTGTCTATGATAGACGATGGCCTTTTAGAAAAATACTACACCAACTTCCAAGGTGTCTGGCGTGAAATCAACTTTCGTCATCCTAATCGATAATGTATCGTACCAACATTCAACTCTATAATAATCTCCTTCAGGAAGATTGGGTCTATGTATTCTTGGGTGGTCTTGATGATAAGCTGAACAATATTTATGGAAATGTATTGGAGCTACATCCTTTTCCTACTTTAGAACAAGCATATGCTCATGTACACGGAAAGGCACTACATCAGGTGGTAATGAACACTAGTGCCCACGAAATAGCATCAAGAGTGGTGCTTGCTTCAAGAGGACTCAAGATTAGATCGGTTCAGCTCTTTAGCTCAGATTCACACCATATTGAGAAACCCTCATCGAAGGCCCATGCCAAAATTAGTAGTAATAAATGCTCTCACTGTGGAAATGGGAAGCACATGTGTGAAAATTACTTCAAATTACATGGATACCTCGATTGGTGGCATGAACTACAAGCCTAAAAAAAAAAAAAAGAAAAAAAAAAGATGCTATTGGCGCTGCTGAAAGCTCGGGGAAGGTCGCAGTGGCAATAGCCAACCCTCATTTTTCTCTCATTCTGCATACTGTTTCATCTCAACTGGATTCTCCACCTACAGATTTAGGTAATTATGACTATGTCTTGATTTGCTCTTGCTGAGATGTGGATAGTGGTGCTTAGCTCCATGATTCTAAAGCCATGGATCATATACAGATTTCTCCTACCACTCATCTCTGAGATGCACCAGCATTACGAATGCTAATAGAGTGGTCTCACTAGTCATAGAGGCCAAAATTGTGACTTTCTCACCCTATCTTCATTTACCCAACACTCTCCTTATTTTCTCCTAATCACACAAACTATTATCTATTAGTCAAGTTACTACTGATTTATGTGGGGTGGTGATTTATCCTATTTTTTGTCTTCTTTAGGATATTCTCACCAAGGAGATAATTAGGCATGGTACTAAAAGAGAGGGTCTGCACTACATAGAAGATTTTAGTTTGGGTCATAAGCATCATATTTATTCTTCACTTGATTCCAAGACCTGACAGATTTAGCTGTGGCATCGTTGGTTGGGACATCCTTCATTTGGTTATTTATGACATTTATTTCCTAATTTATTTTCCAACATGTAGATTTCTTACTTTAAATGTAAGACTTGCATTTTATCCAAAAGTCATAATGTTCCCTATTCACCAAGCATGAATAAAAGTGATATACCTTTTGCTTTAATTCATTGGGATGTATGGGGACCCTCTCCTTTATCTATTATGTCTGATGTCCGTTGGTTTATGATATTTGTTATTGACTGCACCTGGATGACATGGCTATATTTGATGAAACATAAGGATGAAGTATTTAGTGTATTTAAGTCATTTTATATTATGGTTTAAACTCAATTTTCTGCTAAGATCTGGATTATCTTGTCTAATAATGGTAGAGAATGCAATAATTACCACTTTCAGGACTATTTTCAACACCATGGCCTTATCCACGAGACTTCCCATACTTAGTCACCTCTACAAAATGGTGTCGCTAAAAGAAAGAACTAACATATCCTCAAGATTGCCTGAGCTCTCTTCATTGGTGCTCATACCTACCTGGCATTGGCCTGATGTGGTTGTTAGCATTGTGTACTTAATCAACCATCTTTCATCAAAAGTCTTAAATCCTCTTCAGTCCTTATCAGTCTAGGTTTCTTTTGTTACGGCACTTATGTTTCCACCTCACATATTTGGTTGTGTGGCATATGTGCATCTCCATAAGAATCAATGCACAAGACTAAATCCTCGTGCCCTTCGGTGCGTTTTCTTAAGGTATGCTATGCACTAGAAAGGCTATCATTGCTATGATCCCACTACCAAGTGTACCTATGTGACTATAGGTGTCACCCTCCTTGAGTCTGAACTCTTCTGGCACCATTCAGCACATAATTCTTCTCTTTAGGGGGAGCCACTAGATGAAGAGATGAATTGGTTAAGTTTTGACTGGCTGGAAGCTCAACATGATACTCTGAACATTGAGAAAGAATCAAATGAGCCACCGGATATGTCTTTAAGGCCAGAAGGTTAACATGACACTTTGAACATTGAGGAAGAATCAAATGAGCCATCGGATATGTCTTCAGGTTCGATCATACTCTTTGAACCGAATGGGCCATAAGAAATTGAACCCACACTAATGGAAACAGAACTAGAATCACCACATATCTTAGAACCTCTAAACCAATCTCCTAAGAATAT
Source organism: Vitellaria paradoxa (assembly GCA_019916065.1). Taxonomy (NCBI): domain Eukaryota; kingdom Viridiplantae; phylum Streptophyta; class Magnoliopsida; order Ericales; family Sapotaceae; genus Vitellaria; species Vitellaria paradoxa. The sequence continues at coordinate 36,727,467 of CM034237.1, read as the reverse complement.
TCTTAAGATAAGCAATTCTACCATGAACTCTATTATACATAATGGCAATACTTCTACTAGATACACCTTACCTTTCAGGTATAATCGTGGCAAGCTACCAAATAGATACTCTCTGAATATTGAGGAAAGGAGGTCAAGATATCCATTTGCCAAGTATATCTACAATGTAAAGCTACTTGAACCACTTAAGACATTCGCACGTGAACTTTCCACATGCCACTTCCCTACTACTATTCAAATAGCATTTGCAGACCCCAAGTGGACTCAGGCAATTAAGGAAGAGATGGGGGGACTACTGAAGAATCTAACCTAGACCTTGGCTCCATTACCCAAAGGAAAGAAAATAGTCAAGTGGAAGTGGATCTTCTCAGTTAAACACAAGGCAGATGGATCCATAGAACGTGACATAGATCTGACTACAATAAGTTTCTCAGTCAGTTGGACCGCCAGAAGCCCAAGATGACTTGTAGAAATTAGTGGGCCTGATGACATGACAGCTAGGGTGATCGAATAATGTGGGTGTTTTCATTTCAAATATTTTTTATGAGAAGGCAATATAAATTGGATATGCTGATTTAGGAATTGAGAATTTTTTGGAAGATAATTTTATTTACTTTCCTTGGATAATTTTATTTAGTTTTCTTAGATAGTTAGATTTTATTTTATTTTATTTTTTTAGCCATAGCCTATATAAAGGTTAGGAATTATAAAAGATTAACGGTTTTTATTATTAATTGAATACAAAATTTTCTAAGATTTTACTTACCAAAAAAAAATTCTAAGATTTTATTCTCTCTTTAACTTTTGCCTAAAAGATTAGGATTTTACACGCTTCTGGTTGCATCAGGTGATATCAGAGTAAGGTTTTTCCTAATCTGATGGTGCAAGACATACTAGTAGTTACGCAAGCGCTGGCAAAGTACAGTAATTACACAACAAGATGGCAGCAATGTCTACTCATCTCAAAGAACTGATGGGAATGCTGAGAGGTAATGGGAGGCATGCCAGATATGTAGCTCGTGGTTAGCCCAAAACCTTGCGGCTGGAATGTTGTTCGCGATTAGCCCTATGACCCTATATTTGATGCTATTACGAACCCTCATCATTGTCCAATCAACAGGACAGATGAGTCATCCACAGATAAGGATGAGCAAGAAGATGATGCTGCAGGTGGGCCAGATGGAGACAGGGATGAAGAGATAATTATAGAATCTTTAACCAATGATAAGTTTCAAAAAAAAGTATTGAGGAGGAGGTTAAAAATTCTAAAAATATTGATCTTTTTGTTGATGAGCACTACAATTTGGATTTATTATTCATGATAAAGAACTTAGTGGTTTCATTAATTTTTAAACTGTGGAAGTCAAAGATGAAAGTACGTTGAGATTTATTAATTTTACTAGGGTGGATAAATATTATGTTGAAAAAGAATGAGCTGATATGACTAAATTCTTAAACCATGAAAAATTGCTCCAAAAATTATTCACAGAAAATAAAATCAGATCACTATAACATGTGAAGATAAAGATTATTCCCAGGTTAAAATTATACATAGTTTTGTCAACAATCAAATTTCATTAAAGGTGCTTACTCGTGGTGGTCCTCTACTTTTTTTTTTTTTTTATCTTACCTCAAATAAGTCAAGACTGTGTTATTTTTTTTAAGTAAAGAAGAATGATGTGGACGTGACTACAAACAAATTCCTAGGTCAATTGGATTGCTAGAATCCCAAGAAGACTCGTAGAAATAATTGGGCCCGTCGGCGTGACAACTAGAGTGATGGGATCATGTGGGTGTTTTCATCTCAAGTATTCCCAACGAGAAGACAATATAAATTATATATGCTGAGTTAGGAATTGAGAATTTATTGGGAGATAATTTTATTTACTTTCCTTGGATAATTTTATTTAGTTTTCTTAGATAGTGAATTTTATTTTATTTTATTTTATTTCAACCCTAGCCTATATAAAGGTTAAGAATTATAAGAGATTGGCAGTTTTTATTATTAATTGAAAATAAAATTTTCTTAGATTTTATTCTCTCTCTAACTTTTCGCTTAAAAGATTAGGGTTTTACATGCTTTCGGTTGCATCAAAATGATATAAAGTAAGGCTGGTAGCGAAGGGATTCACTCGAACCTCTGGTGTGGATTATCTGGTGACTTTTGTACCGATAGCTAAGTTAAACACAGTTAGGGTACTGTTATCCCTTACAGCTAACTTGGACTAAAAACTACACTAGTACGATGTAAAAAGTGCATTTTTCCATTGTGACCTTGAAGAAGAAGTCTAGATGGATACCCTTCCAGGCTACACGGCATCCTAAAAAAGTAGAGTTATATGCAAGCTACAGCGAGCACCATATGGATTAAAGCAATCACTTTGAGTATGGTTTGGATGGTTCAGTCTAGCAATGAAAAAGTATGGCATCTGCTAAAGTAATTTAGATCATACACTATTTTTGATCATATATGCCGATAATATGATCATCATAGGAGATGATATGGAGGAAATCACTATGCTTCAGAAATAATTGGCGATTGAGTTTGAGATGAAAAATCTAGGAGGACTTAAATATTTCTTGGGAATCAAGGTTGCTAGATCAAGATGAAGTATATTCCTTTCCCAGTGAAAATATATATTAGATTTGCTAACAGAACTAGGAATGTTAGCTTGTAAGCCAGCCGAAACTTCATTCATTCAAAATCACAAGCTTAGGATATATCCAAACCAAGTGTCAACAGACAAAGAAAGATACCAAAGAATAATTGGAAAATGTATTTACCTCTCACATACTCCTCCAGATATTACTTATGTAGTGAGTGTAGTGAGTCAATTCATGCACCGGCCTAGAAAAAATCATATAGAAGCAATGATTCGATTTTACGATACTTGAAGTCCTCTCTAGCGAAAGGGCTTATGTATTCAAAAAATTATCATCTTGCAATTGTTGGCTATAGAGATGCAGATTGGGTAAGAAACACCACGGATAGAAGATCCACATCAGGCTACTTTATGTTTGTAGGAGGGCATCTTGTTACATTGAGGAGTAACAAACAAAAGGTGGTGGCCTTATCAAGTGCCGAAGTAGAGTTTTGTGGAATGGCGAAAGGACTATGTGAGCTTCTGTGGCCCAGAAGACTCCTAACTGAAATGGGATTTACTCCCACCTCTGAGATGGATCTCTTTTGTAACAACAAGCTAGGCAACTATCACCATTGCTCATAATTCAATCCAACATGACCGGACCAAACATGTGGAGGTTGACAAATGCTTTATCAAAGAAAATCTCAAATCTAAAATAATTCCATTTCTATTCGTAAAGTCCAAAAACTAGCTAGTAGATATTCTTACAAAGGCTGTGTCAAGCAAGGATGTCTACAACTCACCAGACAAGTTGTGCATTCGAGATTTGGATACTTCTTCTTAAGGGGGAGTGTTAGCGTGAGTTGTCAATTAAAAGAAATTATAGGGATAGCACCTTGTCAGTTATAAGAGATTATAGGGATAGCACCAATCACGGGTTGTCAACCATGATTATGGCCATAAATTCTGTATAAGCTAAAAATAGGATTTCTAATCTCTATATATGTGTATAGAATCATTGTGAATATATATGAGTGAAAGATTGAAAAGTTGATATGATCTATAAATAAATAAAGACTAGTCTAAAATTTAAGGTTAAAAGATGCAAATGCTAAGCAAAATAAAAAGAACCATAACTTTAGAGAAAAGAATTACAAGTACTAATTAATACATAGGAAATAGTTAAAATCTAGTTACCCAAACAAAAAAAAAAAGGAATTTCAGTTAATATTCTCTATTTATTATGAATAGTATGGAAAACATACCTTACTCAAAAATTCTACACAACGGCAAATAGGAGAGACCAAGAGAAAAACAAAAATTTGAAGAGAATTTTAGTTTTCCTATTAAATGTATAGTTCATTATTTAGGTGTATGCTAAATGTGATAGAAAATGATTGGACATGGTTTATTTTGAATCTTTGAACCATGTAATGGCTTATTAGAACATAAGAACTAGGTGATCTCATGTTTGTATGTGTGGAAGGTAAAGATTCTCATACTATGTTTGAAGAAAACTTTACAAGGATGTGATGGAGTTTATATGGAGTTCTAGGAGTGTTGATTACACTTGTAATGTGTAATTCTAAATCCTAATTTCTATTGTTATTCACTGCAATTTCCTTCATAGTGCATATGTTTTTCTTTAATTTTGAGGTACTTATAGATTTTTTTTTTTTTTTTGTGGGCAAATTTTGACCAAAAACGTTAAAAAAATGTTGGAAATAAATATGGATGGAAAAGGCAAATAAAGGCAAACAAAGAGGAGAAAAAGCCAAAAAAAGAGCCTGGCATTCGGACACTGTTGCATGATAGCCAACACTTAACCAATTTTTGAGCCTAGCATCTCTTCCTGTCTAGACACCGTGACCTTGCTAGTAATTATTTTAGGGTTTAATAGCAGTATATAAATACCCTATTAATGTACAAACTAGGGGGGTCATTTTTACTTTTAGTCTTTTCTTTTCTAGAACTTCTTACGATTTTAGAGAGATTCTTTTTGAGTTTTGCATTCAAGTTTTTGGATTGAAGAATTGTTTGAAGCATTCAATACAACTCTTAGCTTTTATTTCACTACAATGGAATTTTTTTTCTTTTACTTTTATTTCCTATCTTTATTTAATTACTGTGGTAGTGTAGATCTTTAATCTTGATCCAACCCATCAATGATGGGTGGACTCTTGTCTTTTGCTTCGATGTGATCAGAACCTGGCATGTAACGTAAAAACTACATGCTAGGGTTTCCAAATCTTATTTTCAATTATTCTAAAAGCTTTCGAAAACACGTTTTCTTGATCATATTTCTCTAAAATCCCTAATAAGATCACATAATTAAAATTTTCAAAATAATTTAAAATAATAGAAAAATGGTTTAGACCAAGGATATATTAATAGAATAACTTCAGATTTTCTAATCCTAAATGTGATCCTAAAATTGTGCTTTGGAATTAAGTATTCACGAAAATATTTTCCATTTTTTCTTTCTTAAACATGAATTTCAAACTGCACGTTGGCATCATATCCATTGCTAGGACAAGAGATTCACCTGAAGTTGTGGGTTGGAATCAAGCATTTTAATCCCATGATACTTTGATTCTTTTTATTATTGTTTTTGAACTTTATTATTGATTAGGGTAGAATAGAACAAATTTAGATTTTCTGAATTTTAGTTTTTTTTCATAGTTGCATCTAAATTTAATTGTTAAGTAGTTAAATCAATCACCTCACCTTAAAGCCCACTTTAATTTTCTTATCTTAATCAAAACTAGTGGAAAGTTCAATTTAAAAAAACCCTAGTGCTCAATTCGCATAGGTTCCCTGAGGATTTGATCATTCTTACTGAGTAAAATTACACCGCACACTCTTACACTTGGGAGAATAATTATCTTATTTTAAAGCAGTTAAGGATGTAGATGGTGTAGGATAATGTTCATCTGGTATGGTTTCATTCATTGAGGGGAGCAATTTATGCTGGAATTAGTTAATTATGAGTTCTTATTCTATTGTTATGGCTACATAACAGTTTCAATGATTAGCACACAATCTCTAAAAGGGTTAGAATGTTCGTTAAATGATAATGTTGTTATTCATTCAATGGATGATAAGGTTGAAATGATGGTCATCAGTCTTGCTTGGTTTATATTTGTAATTGGCAAATTATTGAACAAAATAATAATTTCAAATTTGTACTTTTAGCCACTTGGCTAAGTTGTCAAAGGTATAGATTTGAAAGTATTTTGGAAGGTTTCCCAATGTTCAAAGAGGTTGGAAAATTTCTGAAAAGAATTTGGAAATAAGAAACAATACAATCCTATGTGAAGGATTGGATTATTTGAGTATTCTATAAATAAAGACCTTCTCCTAGAATCTTGAAGCACATCTAGAGAGAGAAGCATATTGTTTGTGGGCTTATAATTTATCAACTTAGCCACAATAATTTTAACTATCAAATTCTTATACGTAAATTCTTCGAAAGAGTACAAAGGCGTGAGTGTGTTCTTTACCAAGTGCGGGGTGAAATTTTTCTTCATGTGTTAGAAAAGGCGTTCATTATAATTGATACAATGATATTAGAAGAATAGATTGTGTATGCTGCCGTGGTTCTCTTTGTCATTGTTTATTCATAGTGAAAATTTTGGTCTTTGTGTCCTTAGATTTTTTCTCCCTTTTTTGAGAAAGATTTTCCTCGTAAAAAATTGTGTTCAATCTCTTTTATTTATCCGCATTGTGAGATTGTTTATTATTTGATTCACATTTCATAACTAATAAAGCGTGAAATTTCAGGACTTATTTTGAACTGAATTGAACATAATAAAAGGAATTACATGGTAGCTCTTTTGCATGTTTGGCTACCCTTTTTCTGTTCATTTGGTTGGAAGTTCACTGGTTGCATTGTTGTTTGCATTTGGTTGGAAGTTCATGAGGTGTGGAAGACACCTCTGATAGGTTTAGGAAGAGACCTGCTGCTGTATGTAAAAAGTTAAAAATAAGAAATATTCTGTAGATTTGAGGAAACAGAGAACTGATCTTTTTTTTTATTCACTATCGATGAAAAATTGCAATGCCTATTTATAGGCTTACAAATAACTAAAAAGCAAAAAAACAAGCAACTAGCCGTTATTTATTTTGACTAGATACAAAACAGAAACATCTCCTAAATAGCAGAACGAACTCCTATTTATCAGCTAACAAATCAACTAATTTTGAGAAAAAAATCCTCTAAAAAATTTTGAATCAAATCTCCAACACTCCCCCTTGATTCAAAATCACTTACACCAAGCAATGTCCTAAGATAAGCATGTCTTTGACTTGAGAGAGCTTTAGTGAAGATGTCTGCAACTTGAACTTTAGTATTGCAGAATTTCATAATTATTTCTTCCTTGCTAACCAACTCTCAAATGAAATGAAATCTCAGCTCAATATGTTTTGTTCTTCCATGAAATGCAGGATTCTTTGACTTTGCAATTGTAGATTTATTATCACAGTAGAGTTCAGTTCCCTTTTCTTGCTTTTGCTGCAAATCACATAACATTCTTCTAAGCCAAACACATTGACATGCTATTGTAGTGGCAGCCACATACTCTGCCTCAGCCGTTGACAGTGTTTCTGACCGTTGTTTCTTGGAGCACCATGTGACAGCACCTGATCCTAGTCCAAACACATTCCCAAAAGTGCTTCTTCTGTCATCAACCAAGCTTGCCCAATCGCTGTCAATAAATCCAACCAATCTAAAATTGGTTACATGAGTATACCAAATTCCATAGTTCAATGTCCCAGCAACATACCTCAAGATCTTCTTTGCTACTCCATAGTGTTGCATTGATGGATTGCTCATGAATCTTGACACAACTCCAACCGAAAATGAGATATCTGGTCTTGTGTGTGTTAAATAAATCAAGCCACCAACTAAGCTTCTAAATTGCTGTGGATTTGCTCCTTCAACTCCATCTTCTTGCTGCAACTTTTGATTGACATTCATTAGAGTAGCTACTGTTTTGCAATTAGACATATTAAACTTCTTTAGCAAATCTACTGCATACTTCTTTTGGCAAATGAACACCCCAGCTTCATCTTGCAATATTTCTAATCCAAGAAACTAATGCAACTTTCCCAAGTCTGTCATTTTGAACTTACTCATCATGTTGGACTTGAACTCTTCTACAAGTGTTGAATTTGACCCCATGTAAATTATGTCATCTACATATAAGCAGACTATGATAAAGTCATCCATACCTTGCCTTTTTTAAATAAAGCGTAGGCTTATTTTCACTCCTTGCAAACCCATTTTGTGGATAATATGCATCAATCTTATTGTACCATGCCTGTGGCACCTGTTTCAAGCCATAAAGAGCCTTTCTTAGCTTGAACACTTTTCCTTCTTTTCCATTAATCACAAAACCTTCAGGTAGTGAGACATAGACTTCTTCCTCAAGCTCGCCATTCAGAAATGCCGATTTTACATCAAGTTGATACACTTTCCAATTGAGTTGAGCTGCCAATGCCAAGAGTAGTCTTACTGTTTCGAATCGAGCTACAGGAGAAAATGTTTCCTCATAGTCGATCCCTTGTTGTTGAGTATATCCTTTTGCAACCAACCGAGCTTTGTGCTTTTGAACACTCCCATCTGCATTAAACTTTGTCTTGAATATCCACTTTACACCAATTGGCTTCTTTCCATCCAGCAAATCTGCAAGCTCCCAAGTTGAGTTCTTTTCGATGGACATGAGCTATTCTTTCATTGCTTGTTTCCATTCCTCTTTTTCTGTTGCCTCCTCACACGTTGTAGGATCTGGGACTATGAGAGCAAACTCTCCAGATTCATAAATCTCCCTTAATGATCTGAATTTCCTTGGTGGTGTCTCTTCAGAGGATATACTTGAGCTGCTACTGTTGGAAGTTGCATTTGGAGTACTTTCTGGACTGCGTTGAGATGGAGTTGAAGTTGGTGAAGTTGTTGGGATTGGAGTTGAATTTGCTTCCTCCATTAATGGTATTTGAAACTGATCTTCCTTGTTACCATCGTTGCTACTCCAATTCCAGCTTGCTGCCTCATTAAACATGACATTTCTACTGACAATTATCTTGCCAGTTACAAGATTATACAATTTATATGCTTTGGACTCAGTACAATAACCAACAAAAATACACTTAATTGATTTTTCATCTAATTTTTGGCAATTTTGAGCAGTAATTAAAACATAAGCAATGCAACCAAAAATTCTCAAATGACTCACAGTTGGTTTGATCCCTTTCCATGCTTCATATGGAGTGCGATGTTGAACTGCTTTGGTTGGGGAGAGATTCAACAAGTACACTGCCGTTGCAACTGCCTCTGCCCAATATGAATTTGGTAGTCCTCTTCCTTTCAACAGACTTCTCGCCATCTCTACCACCGTTCTATTTTTGCGCTCTGCTATTCCATTTTGCTTTGGAGTATAAGGTGCAGTCAGCTCCCTTCGAATTCCATTCTCTTCACAAAAATGATTGAACTCTCTCGACAAAAATTCTCCACCTCTATCTGTGTGAAGAACCTTGATGCTTTCACCACTTTGTTTCTCCACCAAAGCTTTGAATTTTCTGAAATTCTGAAATGTTTCTGACTTGGATTTTAGAAAATACACCTAACTCAGCCTACTGAAATCATCTGTGAAAAGAAGAAAGTAATAATTTCCTCCAAGCGACTCAGTGTTTATAGGGCTGCATAAATCCGCATGAATTAATTCAAGACATGTTGAGGCTCTCCAAGCTTTTCCAGTGGGAAATAATTTCCTGGTTTGCTTGCCATAAACACATCCTTCACATAAATCAAAAGCTTGAATTTTTGGTAATCCAAAGACCATACCTTTTCTCTCCAGAAGCTGCAAACCTTTTGCATTTAGGTGTCCGTATCGCAGGTGCCATAGCCTTGACTCATTTTGCTCTCCCGCGATCAAGGCAAAATCATCTAGGGAAGAGACATCAAGTGGGAACATTCTATTTTTGGTCATTAAGATGTTAACAATTGTTTGTCCAGATTTTTTATCCTTAATGACACATGATCCATCATCAAAGGTAACTGAATATCCACTAGCCATGAGTTGTCCAACACTCAGCAAATTATGTGCTAAGTTAGGAACAAATTGAACATTATACAGTAATTTTGTGTTACCTTGGCTAGTTTTGATAGCTATGGTTCCTCTCCCTTCCACCTGCATTTCGTGATCATCTCCCAACTTGACCATCTTCTTTTGAGTCTTGTCAAACTCTTGAATCTCTTTAAAGATTGCTTTGCTTCCAGTCATATGATTGGAGCAGCCACTATCAATAAACCACACTTCACCTTGTAAATCACCTATGTCAAAATGTGCCATGAATAACTTGTTTTCTCCATCAACTTCTTTTGCAAAATTTTCTTGTTTATCTTTGAACTAGCAATCAGCTTTGACATGCCCATATTTCTTGCAATTATGGCATTGGATGCTCCACCTACTGTTGTTGTTATCTTTATGATCAAATCCTCTGCTGTTGCTTCTACCTCGGCTGTAATTGCTTCCTCGAAATCCTCCCCTGCCTCTTCCACGACCTGCACATTTTTCTTGCTCCTTTGAACTCTCTCCTTTTACTTGAAATGCTTTTTCCTCATTCTTCTCCTCTGTTCTATTGATTTTTGCTTCATAAGACTGCAATGATCCCATCAACTCATCCATGGAATAAGTGGATAAGTTCTTGGACCCCTCAATAGCTGCAACCACATGGTCAAATTTTGGAGTTAAACTCCTCAATACTTTACTTACAACAATCTTTTTTTCAATGGTGTCTCCATAGGACCTCATTTGATTGACAATGGCTGATACTCTTGACAAGAACTCTTGAACCAATTCACCATTCTTCATGTGCAGATTTTCAAATTCACGATGAAGTGTCTGCAATTTTACTGTGACTATTGTGGACGAGCCATGAAATGATAGCTGCAAGATTGCCCATGCCTCCTTTGCTGTAGAGGCTGCTGCAATTTTTGAGAAAATTGAGTCATGGACAGCTTCTTGTATGAAGAATAAGGCCTTTGCATCTTTCTTCTTGTTTTCCCTCAACCTGGTCTCCTCATCTTGCTCATCATGGCCATGTTCCACCAAGTCCCACAACTCTTGTGACCTGAACAACATCTTTATTTTGATGCTCCAGAATTCATAATTATCTCCCTTAGAAATTGGCATGGAAGGTTGAGTTATATTCACTGCATTGTTGTTGTTTGCCATGGAGAAACGCCCAGTAAATGAAAGGAACCTGGTTCTGATACCACTGATAGGTTTAGGAAGAGACCTACTGCTGTATGTAAAAAGTTAAAAAAAAAAATATTCTACAGATTTGAGGAAACAGAGAACTGGTCTTTTTTTTTTATTCACTATCGATGAAAAATTGCAATGCCTATTTATAGGCTTACAAATAACTAAAAAGCAGAAAAACAAGCAACTACCCGTTATTTATTTTGACTAGATACATAATAGAAACATCTCCCAAATAGCAGAACCAACTCCTATTTATCAGCTAACAAATCAACTAATTTTGAGAAAAATCCTCTAACAGATTTTGGATCAAATCTCCAACAACCTCAACCCAGTTTTACAAAGGCTCATCATTACTGACTTGGATAATGGAAATAGTTTCGATCATTTATAATGCGAGGTTCAAGTTTCTGCTGATGCTCAGATCACAGCTGACGGAACACAGAGCACCATTTCAATCAAAGAAGAGTATATTGAAGTTCATCATCACCATCATCCAAGGGTTCTGTTTCGTCACTTTTTCGATGAGGTTTATTGATATACCAATGCAGCTTGCAGAGATCGTCAACAGGATAGGTGGAAGATCAATGTATCATGGAAGTTAATAAGCTCTCTTTGAAGACGGACTTTGGAGGCTTATCAGGGTGGAACTGATGCAATACTACCTTACAATCGAGGATGGAGCTCATCACCGAGAAAGCTTATTTACAGAGCAAGGAAAGGACTAGTGGATTGCATAATGTAGGAATGTATGTGGCTGAGTAAGGAATTAGCTTTCAACTGAGTGGAGGATTAACTTGGGATGTAGATTCATTATTTATGTAGTTTGAATTTAACCCTCCTAGTAACTTGGAAACTATTTCCTACAGGCCTATGCCAGTGCTTGACATGGGTTGGATCTCTATGTTTTTTAGGCCTTTTATTTTCAATCCTTGGACATATATATATATACACTGACCCATTTAAGGCCTCGCATTGCATTTTGCATGGTACTCACGCACTATCTTAATTTCATTCATTCATTCATCTTAAATCTTAGTTGTTTCACGGTAAGAACGGAGCTACACTATGACAAAATATATATATATATTTTCAAATATGGCTACTGCACCTTCTACTTTGAACTATTAATAATATATAAAACTTAATTCTTGAGTTAAGTTAATAATAGTTTAATCTGATCAATTACATAATTAATTTTTAAACAAGTTAATAAATGGTTTTTATACATTTACTTAATTTTTTAAACCCACGATCATTAATTTATATTATTTCTTAAAAACACTTAAATAGATTACTTTATTATGAGATTGTATATTAAGAAAAAAATATTAAAATTTAAGGAAATTGACTCCTCCAAACTAAATTATTGGCTCGGTCCCTGATCTCATATTTGAATGCTTTCTTTCAACAAATGGAAGTGTCGGACTCCATTTGACGCACAAAAACTACTAAGGCTCTGTTTGGTAATCTTTTTTTTTCTTTTTTTTATTTATATTTTTACAATTTTGTAAACTGGTAACAGACGCATGTTTGTTAAATTAGTTTATATTTTTTTGTTTCCAAAAAAATAAAAACTTAAATAGGAAAATATTAAAAAAAAGTGTTTTTACTATTTTTTTCTGTTACAAACCCTTTGTTCATTTTTGTTGCATTATATTAAAATGAATGATTTTATTCAAATACTTTATTAAACCAAAATTATTCTTAACACATAATATAATTAAATTAAATTAATTATCTAAATTAATATGTAATATATTTTATTAATTTATTTTAAATAAATAATTAAATTAAATTAATTATTAAATGAAATGAAATTATTTTATTTTATTATTTATTAAAAATAATTTAATAAAATATATTTTATAATTTAATAATTATTAAAAATAATTTAATAATTTAATTTAGTTAATATAAAATATATTTTATTAAACTATTTTGAATAAATAATAAAAAATTAATAATTCATTTATTTTATATAAATTAATAATTAATTTAATTTATTAATTAATTTAATTTAATTTAATTAGTTTAGTTAATATGAAATATATTTTATTAAGTTATTTTAATAAATACTAAAATCAAACTGTCACATCCCCAATTTTTCACAAACCTGGGAGCATGATCAAACCACCAACAATCACCAAACCATCAATCCAAAATAGTCAGAACTAATTATATTTAATAATAATGAACTAATAATATCCAAACTTAGAAAAAATATTTAAATAAATAAATCCATCTCTAGTTTCCCAAACCGAGATATGTACAATAATCAAAATTCAAGAAAATAAAATAAAATAAAATATTCAGTTCTTTTCCTTAAATAACTTCCTAGAATAACATTAACAAACTACTCAAATATCCACTCTGTCTAAGCGGCCCCATCACGACCATCGCCTAGTGCAACACTCGCACCTGCATCTAAAACTGTAGGGATATAAGCACAATATACTAATGTATGTTAATATAATCAATTGGTGCTCAGAGAAAAAAAAATTAAATAAATCATGCACGGGTGTCCTAACATAAATCTCTAACATGTCATGTCAATATGCATCACATATCAAAATATTTAAAAAAAATAATTTGAACACCACAGTAAATAAAATAAATTATTTTAACAAATCATATTATTAATTATTGGGTTAGGTACCACTATCCGGTCAACCTATGCCTCAGCCATATGCTACCAAAAATATCAACTTATCAATACTTCGTAGGTTACCAGCCTATTGGACATGATAACCGAACCCCATGCAAGTTCCTGGTCTTTTACCAGTGGAGCTTTCAACATCAACTACTTATTCCGGTACCTCTCACAACCCATAACCAAAATCGTAAAAATCAATGAATAAATAATTATTTATTTATTCCAATTCAAATCATTCTTTAAAAATATTTATTTTCCTTATTCAATGTTTCATAATAAAACATAAAATTTTTTGTATTAACTTAAATTTAATTCCTCAAAATTAAAATCAATTTATACATACTTTTTCTATCTACAAGACAGTTATAATCACATAATTTATTACATAACAATATACCAAATAATCACAGAGATTCACAAAATTAAATCATACATAATAAATTTAATTTTTATTTAACTCCACTCTTACCTCAAATTAAATCTGAATTTGTTGCGAAAGAACACCCAATTTGCCTTCACCGCTCACTGCCAGCCACGACAAAAAAAAAAAAAAAAATGAAAACCGAATCCAATTTTCTACTGCCGAATTCTGCCAGCCAACAACCCTTTTTCTCTTCTTCTTCTTCTTGTTTTTTTTTTTTTTTTTTGGCCGATTTACTTTACACGGCCATCACTCAAAGTAAGTACATATATATATATATATAGTTATCTTTGCCCAAGTATGCTGTAGGTAGAATTCAATTTTTTCAATAAATTAATTCTTGATTAATCACTAACTTATGCAATATTTATATAATATTAATATTTAGAAAATATATATATATATGTATATATATGTGCATATATATATAAAACACACATAACAACATGAATAAAAAAATATTTTTTATTAACAATTCATCAAAATTAAACTAAAATTTTGTAATTCACAAAAATATTTAACTACCAAGAAAAATCCTGACACAACCCGAGCATCCATAATAACATAAATATTTAATTAATATCTCAACAAAATTTAAATTAACTAAATTCAAGAAAGAAAATTCAAAGCAAGGTTTTAAATTCTTGGGTCATTACATCCTACCCTTTTTAAAAAAAAATCATCCTCGAAATTTAGAAATTACCTGAATCATTGAATAATTCTGAATACTTATTTCTTATCTCTGACTCTTGTTCCCAAGTGGACTTCTCGACACCATGGTGCTTCCATAACACTCTAACTAAAGAAAGGATCTTTCCTTTTAGAACTTGTTCTCGCGAATCTAAAATCTTCACTAGTCTCATTTCGTATGTCACATTTGAGTCAATCTCGAGCTCAGTCCAATCAAGAGCATGTGATAGATCAGCATTATACTTCCTCAACATAGATACATGAAAAACATCATGTACACCCAATAATTGTGGTGGTAAGGCAAGACGATACGCCACATCTCCAATTTTAGGCAAAATCTCATATGGTCCAATAAATCTAAGTGAAAGCTTCCCTTTACAACCAAAACGAACACCCCCTTTCATGGTGAGACCTTTAAGAACATGTGATCTCCTACCTCAAACTCAAGTGGTCTACGTCCCTGGTCAGCATAACTCTTCTGGCGACTCCGCACCATCTCAAATCTTTGGCGAATAACTTTAACTTTCTCAGTAGTTTTCCTAACAAGTTCTGGCCTAATAATTGTAGCTTCTCCTATTTTGGCCCAACAAACTGGTGATCTACACGGCCTACCATATAACGTCTCGAAAGGTGCAATCCCAATACTTGACTGGTAGCTATTATTATATGTAAATTCTACTAGTGGTAAGTAATCCTCCCAACTGCCTTGGAAATCAAGTACATAAGCTCTTAGCATATCTTCTAGAATCTAAATAGTCCGTTCTGATTGTCCATCGATCTACGGGTGAAAGGCTGTACTAAGTGTCAATTGAATCCCCATAGTTGCTTGGACACCCTGCCAAAATTGAGAGACAAAACGAGAATCCCTATCTGAGACAATGGAAATAGGAACTTTGTGAAGTCTTACAGTCTCCTTGATATAAAGTCAAGCAAGAATGTCTAAAGAATCAGTTAAACGAATAGGTAGGAAATGAGCTGACTTTGTCAATCTATCCACCACCACCCATATTGTTTCATGACTCTTTCATGATCTTGGTAACCCAAAAATAAAATCCATTGTCACATTCTCCCATTTCCACATTGATACTGGTAGTGGCTGTAACATACCCGCAGGTCTCTGATGTTTGGCCTTGACTTGTTGACAAGTAAGGCACATACTAACAAATTCCGCCACCTCCTTTTTCATTCCTACCCAAAAAAATTGTTGGCACAAGTCATGATACATCTTCGTACCACCAGGGTGTACTGCAAGTTTAGAGTGATAAAGCTCTTTTAAGACCTTGTCTTTCATAGATGCTAGCACAAATAATCTACCTTGATATCTCAACCCACTGTTTGTATCAAAGGTCCAACCTGGTAATCCTTCTTCACTTAACACCTTTGCCCGATTCGTATCGGACTTAACATCTAACCTTTGATCCTCTATTACACGAGTCACCAACATCGGTTGTGCCACCACAGAAAAAAAAGCGGCATGTTCTTCTTATTCTGTTAGATGTAGATCAAACTCCCTAATTTCTCTAATCATATTCCATTCCTTCATTGCCAGACTGGCAAAACATTACGTGTCTTTCAACTAAGGGCATTCGCAACCACATTTGTTTTCCCTGGATGATAGTGCAATTCAAAGTTATAATCTTCCATGTATTCCATCCATCTCCTTTGTCTCAAATTTAAATCCTTCTGGGTAAAGATATACTTCAAGCTCTTGTGATTTGAAAATACCTCAAACTTTTCTCCATATAGGTAATGTCTCCAACTCTTCAAAGCATAAATTACTGCTGCTAACTTTAGGTCACGTACTGGATAATTTTGCTCATGAATCTTTAACTGTCTTGACCCATAGGCCACAACCCTACCTCCTTGCATAAGCACACACCCTAATCCCTCCTTAGATGCATCACAATACACTGTGTAGCCCAATCCTCTTTCTAGAATCACTAACACTGGTGCAGAAGTTAATCTCATTTTCAACTCTTGAAATGACGATTCACAAGCCTCATTTAACTCCTTTTCGAGTCAACCTGGTCATTGGTGTAGTTAACCTCGAAAAATCTTGAACAAATCTTCGATAATATCTAGCTAATCCCAAGAAACTTCGAATCTCAAATATGGCCTTTGGTTATGACCAATCCATAACTGCTTCTATCTTAGATGGGTCTACTAATACCCCTTCACTAGACACGACATGCTTTAGAAACTTCACTTTTTCAAGCCAAAACTCACACTTACTTAACTTAGCATAAAGCTTGTGCTCCCTTAGAGTTTGGAGTACTAATTTCAAATGCTCCTAATGCTCTTCCTTGCATCAAGAATACACCAACACGTCATCAATGAATATTACCACAAATTTATCTAAGTAAGCACTTAATATTACGTTCATCAAATCCATAAAAGCTACGGGGGCATTTGTCAAACTGAAAGGCATCACTAAAAACTTGTAATGCCCATATCGAGTCTTAAAAATTATTTTTGGTAAATCTTCCTTCTTCACTCTCATTTGATTGTACCCTGACCTCATATCAATCTTCGAAAAGCACTGTGAACCCTTGAGCTAGTCAAACAAGTCATCAATCCTCGACAGTGGGTATTTATTCTTTATTGTCACCCTATTTAGCTTCCTGTAGTTGATTCACATCCGCAACGAACTTTCTTTCTTTGACACGAACAATGCCAGTGCTCCCCATGGTGAAGTACTTGGATGAATGAAACCTTTAGCAATCAAGTCCTCAAGCTGAGCCTTTAGCTCAACCAGTTCTGCTGGAGCAAGTCTATAAGGTGCCACGGATATTGGCTTCGTGCCTAGAATTAAATCAATACTAAATTCCACTTCTCGTTCTGGTGGCAACTCTGTCAAGTCATTTGGGAATATATCTGGAAACTCACACACAACTGGTGGCAACTCTACCTTACTACTCACCTCCTCCTCCTCCAAACCTAAGCTAGCGAACAAGCTATGCAAATTAATCTTTTTCTATCCATCTAGAAAAGGTGTGACCAAAAAGTCTCTACGATCACCCATGAATTGTATCTGGTCACCCTCAGGTGTATGCAAAGTTATTCTCCCTTTGGCACAATCTATTATTTTGCTTGATAAATGGATAGCCAATCCATACTGAGAATAATGTCAAAGTTGTTCATCTCTAATACAATCAAGTCGAATAGTAAACGATGATCGGATGCAGAAATCTCATCAATTATGGTGATCTCGCACCCTTTACAAATCTGAGTTAAAATAGTATGACCCCCAATTAGCGTCTCGACACGCACAGGTAAGACCAATTGTTGTTCCCTAATTAATTTCAATGCAGAAGCAAAATGTGCAGAAATGAACGAATGCGATGCTCCAGTATCTATAAGTATTGTAGCTCTAGAAGTAAAAATAAAAAATGTACATCTAGTCACAATCGGTTCAACAGGCCCATCATCTTGTGTCAATGCAAAAACTCTTCCCTGTGTTTGCGTTGCTAACAATTTGTTACCCCTCTAGCCCTGTTGAGATCCTCCCTCATGAGTTGCTCTCGAAAATTGCGGTTGCACGACCTATGACCCTGATAGTCTAGAACTCTGAAATTGACTGAGTAGGTTCCTGTGGTCGAACAACACTTAGAGTCTCCTACCGTTGCTGACAATCTCTTTGAATATGACCCTGCTAGCCACACTAGTAACATCACCTCAATTTAATCCTCTACTCAACTCTACTTGATCCTTCCCTTTGAGGGCATTCTAACTTTCTATGTCCGGGTTGTTTACACCGGAAGAAAATAATTAAACTTTGTGAGGTTGTTCCCACTATAGAATGAGTAGGAGGTGCACTGCTCTGTTGATACTATGAATCTTCTCTTTGTATCTTTGTCTGGTGTAGGAGCTGAACTCTTACCCTGCCTATTTTTTGTTTGCTGCCTCATGTCATTTAAGTCCTTCTCTACTATCATAGCTTGGGACGTCAACGTTTTGTAATCCTCCAAATGTAGAAGTACTACCCTACCCCTAATGGCTGGCCTCAAACCCCTCTCAAATCTTCGGCATTTGTTATACTCTGTTGAAACCATCTCTGGTGCATATTTAGAAAGAGCAAAGAACCTACGCTCATATTCCAAAACTGTCATCGTACCTTGGATCAGATTCATGAACTCATCTCTTTTTGCATCTCTCATTGGTAGTGGAAAGAATTGTTCTCTAAACATCTCCTTAAAATTCTCCCAAGTTATTTTACTCACATCCTGAGAATCTTCGATTGATGTCCACCAATCACTTGCCTTTTCCAATCAATTGAAACGCTATGTAAAACACCTTCACCTTATCCTGAATAATCCCCATCGTATTGAATATCCTCCTATACTATGACAAGAAACTCTCAACCGTATCTGGATATGCCTCTCCATCAAATGTGGGTGGATTCATCCTTTTGAACATAGTTAATGTTGAAATGGATTCATCTCTCTGTGCTCCTCGCACCATCTTCATCATTGCCGTGGCCATATTCCATAGAAATTCTTCAGGGTTAACTAAGCCTCCTTGAGAAACGTTGGCCACCCCAGCTTGATCATTAATAGTTTGTAATGTATTAGCCACCTTTGCCTGGTCGCCTTCTGCCTGAGGCACGTCTCCAACCTCCGGTAGAACTCCAATACTAGGTGGGACCTCTACTCCCTGCAGTGCATCGGCCGCTCTTGGTGGTAGCTCTGCTCCAATTCTTGCATGTGACTCCTGATCCCGAGCCACGTCAGGTTGCATGTGTATATCCTTAATTACCAGGACTCCTCGTCCGTATCCTTGACCTCAACCGCGACCGCGACCATGACCATGACCTTGGCCACGGCCTTGACCACGACCCCTACTACTAACATTGGCAACACGCAGAGGCATCCTCTAAAAATATAAATCAAAAAGAGAATAAGAAATTGATTATTATCAATTCACAATTCCAATTACCAATAACTCTTTTGAAATCCTATAAGAAACGTAAGTATTTTATCACATAGAAATTTTAGTCCCCATTGTCCCTAGGTATTCTAACCTAGGCTCTGATACCAATCTGTCACACCCTGAATTTTTCACAAACCTGGGAGCGTGATCAAACCACCAACAATCACCAAACCATCAATCCAAAATAATCAGAGCCAATTATGTTTAATAATAATGAATTGATAATCTCCAAACTTAGAAAAAAATTAATAAATAAATCCATCTCTAGTCTCCCAAATCGAGATATGTACAATAATCAAAATCCAAGAAAATAAAATAAAAAAATATTCAATTCTTTTCCTAAAATAACTTCCTAGAATAACATTAACAAACTACTCAAATTTCCAGTCTATCTAAACAGCCCCATCACAACTATCGCTTAGTGCAACACTCGCACCTACATCTAAAGTTGTAGAGGCATGAATACAATATACTAATGTATATTAACATAATCAACTGGTGCTCAGAGAGAAATAAAAATTAAATAAATCATGCACGGGTGTCCTAACGTAAATCCCTAACATGTCATGTCAACATACATCACATATCAAAATATTTAAAAAATAAATAAATAATTTGAACACCACATTAAATAAAATAAATTATTTTAACAAACCATACTATTAATTAT
Source organism: Vitellaria paradoxa (assembly GCA_019916065.1). NCBI lineage: Eukaryota > Viridiplantae > Streptophyta > Magnoliopsida > Ericales > Sapotaceae > Vitellaria > Vitellaria paradoxa. The sequence goes on along the minus strand of CM034237.1, from coordinate 36,707,255 downwards.
TGGATCAGATAACGCTACCCAGTCAACCTATGCCTCAGCCATAGGCTATCAAAAAATATCAACTTATCAATGCTTCGTAGGTTACTAGCCTATTAGACATGATAATCCAACCCCACACGGGTTCCTGGTCTTTCACCAGCGGTGATTTCAGTACCAACTACTTATGTTGGTACCTTTCACAACCCAAAATCAAAATCATAAAAATCAACGAATAAATAATTATTTATTTATTCTAATCCAAATCATTCTTTAAAAATATTTATTTTCCTTATTTAAAGTTTTGTAAAGAACACAAAATTTTTAAAAATTAAAATTTTTGTATTAACTTAAATTTAATTCCTCAAAATCAAAATCAATTTATATATACTTTTTCTATCTATAAAACAGTCACAATCACATAATTTATCACATAACAATAAACCAAATAATCACAGAGATTCACAAAATTAAACCATACATAATAAATTTAATTTTTATTAAACTCCACCCCTACTTCAAATTAAATCTGAATTTATTGCTAAAAGAACACCCAATTTGTCTCACCGCTTATTGCCAGCCGTGAAAAAAAAAATCGAAAATCGAACCCAATTTTCTTCTGCTGAATTCTGCCGGCCACCAACCCCTTTTCTCCTCCTCTTCTTCTTCTTCTTCTTTTTTATCCGAAACACTTTCGGGCGTTCGTCCCCCCTAAGTAAAAATATATATGAATATGTGTCGCCACCCTTAAGGAATCCAATTTGGATTCAAACATAGTTTCTCTCTCTTTATTTATTTATTTATTTTATATTCTACTGAATCGCAGGTGTTTTAGAAGTGTATATATATATAAGCATATGTATATAAGGCTGCCTTTTAGACTTCAATTCGGATTGACATTTATCTTTTTTTTTTATTTTATGCTCAACCGAATGCCCAGGTTCCATAGAAGTGTATATAATATATATGTTCGACAGCAGAATTTACTGCCGGAACTGCTGACTACGCCAACCGAAAATGCAATCGACGACCTGCCGAACAAGGATAAAAGAAAGGTTACGGCCGGAGTGGAGGTCTCTGGCCGGAAAACCCTCCGATGCTTAAGTCAGCAAGTCACTCAAAGAAGAAAGCTTTTCAGAGAAGAAATGAGTAGTAACTTAAGTTGGCAATAGTCAGCTCACCTTAATTATTTAGTGGAATGTCCTATTTATAGTAATGTGAACAATAAATAAAATATACCTGTGATCTGACATCATCCATGCTTCCGTGTTCCTTTTTTTCCTTTCTTGCTTTAAATGCCTTTCACCGTCCATTTAATGCCTCATACCTTTCATTTAATACACCATGCCTTTCATTTAATGCTTCTGGTTGTTAAACACAGCAATATAACCAGAATTTCAGGGTCAAACTGTCTTCCTGTCACATCCGTCAACTACTCATAACAAAAATGAACTGACTCAGTTACTTCCTCAGAGATAAATACCTAGTTCGGTCATAACTACGGTGCATTTATGGTTATGAGCCCTCGTTAAGGCTGTGGGCCCCAGACCCAACATTTACTAGCCGCTAATCGATGGGCTGAACAAATTAGCTATTAAGGTCTTTGGCTATAGCCACATAGCAATGCATTATCCATAGATGCTGAGGTTCAGGGTATCCTTTGGAATATTAACCCAAAGACACGTGTCCGTGTATAACACTCACGTGGAACTCTCGTGCCATCAATCAGCTGTTCGGCGGAATGCCACGTGTCACGCTGTAACGTGCTTGACGAATAACTACGTGGCTCACATAAATATGCTCGGCACTGGGCCACGTGGCGCCTTGACTATACTTGTTTGGCACTCCGTACGTCTAAGTATTATTTTGCCCAACATTTTGCCCCCACTCTGGTTGGAAAAAGATATTTTCCGAGCAAAGTAGCAGAGCAGAGAAGCCTTATCTAACCAATCTGTTCAATCTTCCCCACACGACTTGTCGTTTAGTATCCTCCTGACGCGCTTCAAATTTGATTGAACTCTTCTCTCTCTTCGTAGTGACATGCATAGTGCCCTTTCAGCTTTTCATCTGCCGCGCCACTTACGCAGATCCCCAAATCTAGAGTGTTAAAACGTGAGTGGTCAAAAATTTGAAAATTGGGGCGACAATAAATGCAATTTTTGCCACTCGCTGCCTTTTCATTGGTGACGCTTCGATTGTCTCCCACAGATACACACACATATACATATATACTTGGGTCATCTTCTTTGCTTCTTTTCCGCAACTTGAGCCATCAAATCTCTTTTATTTTTTTCTCTGAATCTTTATCTTTTCGAGCCTTCATCCCTCCTGTAGATCTTCGTTCTTGGTGAGTCAATCCTTTTCATCTTAAATCTTCCATTATGGGTAAACTCGCGAATGAGCTCAATTCTGAGGAAAAAATTAGGGTTTTCAAAAAGAAATACCAAATTCCTCAAAATGTAGACATCAAGCTCGCCCAAGAAGGCGAGCGCGCACCAGGGGAATTCCCCATAGTAGCCATCACTGAAGGTGGCCTTAGGTTCCCCCTATACCCTTTTCTTCACTCTATGATGAGCATCTTAGACCTCGGCCCTAGGAATCTCACCCATAATTTTTACAGGATAGTCAATGGGGTTATAGAGATAAATAAACGATACGGATTCCATATACCCGAGTGGGATCTACTTTACTATTACTCTATCCAAAAGGTGAAGAAAGATGAGAACAGGTGGTATTTGAAATCCCGACCAGAAAAAGCCTTGGTCCATATGCTGCCTGATACGATTAAGTCAGAAAGTGACCTGTGCGTCGTCACGGGTCATTGGACACACGATCCAGATGAAGATCGTTATCTAATCGTCCCTCTGGTTTCTTTGGGCCCAGGTTGGTTGATTTCAAATGCTACCAGTTCTTACTCTTCTTCGATTTCTCCTTTTTTTGGAAGCACACTAACTATTTGATTTGATATCTATGTAGCCGACTAAGCAAAGAAGTTCTGGGCCGATGGTATTCGTGCTGACAAGGATCATCTCAAACAGGTGTTCAAATTCCTTGGGGGTCCTGATCTTTATCCCTTCGCCAGAGCAGTCCCGATTTTGTTCAACTTCACCCCTACTCACCAAACGTTCATTGCTCCCCCTCAAAGTTTCGCAACCTCGGAAGCTATTAGGCGTCTCCAGTGGTGGTTCAGGGCTTCTGCTGAAGAAAAAGAGAATTTCTACGCCTTGAAGCACCCAGAGTGGGTTCGTCCACCTCCATTTGCTCTCCCATTGGTTACCGAGCAAGCTCCTGCTCCAGAAGCAGTGATTCCTGATCCTGCCGAACAACCAAGGAGGCGGAGACTTATTCTTTTGGACGAGGAGGAGAAAGAAGAAGAGGAAGTTGAACCACCCCCTGCCTTCAAATACTTCTCAAATTCGAAAGAAGAAGAGGGAAGAGACATGGCCTCCAAAATTGACTACAAGAAACTTGCTCTGGCAAAAGCCAAGGAGCAAAAAATTGAGGGGGCAAAGAAGAAGAAGGCCGAAGAGCAAAAAGCTGCTGGGAAGAGGAAGTTTGATGAGGGGAAGGTCCCTGCTCCTACAACCGCCGAACAAATATTAAAGGTTAAAATGGAAAAGGGGAAGGAGCAGGAGGCGCTTCGGCAAAAACCCTCTAGTCCCCCCGAGCAGAAAAAGGCCAAGACGCTACCCACCGAAGCGGTTCAGGTCGCCGAGCAGCCAAAGTTACCGAAGGGGACTACTGGAAAGGGGGCAGCACCTTCCAAGGATATGCCATCCAAGATTACCGAACCACTGCCTTCTCAGTCGACTAGGCCTGTGCCTCTCGCCATCGAATACCCTGCCAATCCAGTTTGAGACTCTCCTCCATTCATCCCACAAATCCTCATTCCCAGCCTTGAGTTTCCTCAAGGCCGACCATTCACCATTTAAGACACAGCTTTCCATCACGCAGAAGAGTATCTCAAAGGTGTCCTCCTTCCTCGGGATGTCCAGGCCACGAGGAAAAATAAACTGGAGGACATCCACAAAACTTTGATGAAGAATGCCATCTTTGTAAGTGTAACGAGGTTCCCCTTAATGTTTTCCCTTTATGAATATTCTCTTACCATTATGCTCCTTCTGACTCTTTGCTCTATCTACAGACTTTTCTCTATACAATAGAGCTGATTGCTCGGAGCCAGGCCTTCGATATCAGAGCCGAGCAAGATAGATCAGATATAAAGGATCTAAAATCAAGTGTACAGACTTTGGAGAAGGAGAAGAAAAATCTCCAATCCAACAATGATGCTCTGGCAAAAGAGATGAGCCAGCTTCAAGATGAGAAAAAAGAGCTCGAGCAGCAGCTTAATACCGCCCTTGGCCAAGTAGCAGGAAGCAAAGCTCGTGTGGAGTCCATGGATAAAATCTTACTCCGGAAAGACGAAGAGCTACTGGAGGTCAAGGGCCAACTCTCCAAGGCCGAGATTGAACTATCCTCTTCTAAAGCTGAGCGATATATACTTTCTAAAGAGTTGGAGGTTTCTAAAGCCGAGCAGATCAAATCGAGGCAGGAGCTTGATAGCCTCCGAGCAGAGCTCGCGCTCAAAACTTGAGCTCTGGAAGAAAAAGAAATTGCCCTCCGAGGAGCCGAAGAGAAAGCTAAGGCTGACGTTGAGGCTCAAATAAATGACTGCGTAGAACAGATGAGGGATGCTCATAATGACTTCTTCCTTGAGAGTTGGGAGGCTGCCATGAAGAAAAACAACATTGATCACACCAACCCCATATATACAGAGGTCTCTTATCCTGATCCGCAACGTCCGGCTCCTCAATTTAGTTTCGAACGTCCACCTCAAACTCCTTCAATCCAAACTGCCAAAGAAACAATTGATGAAAGTGGGGTTGAGGTGGATAGTTCTCAAAAGGATACTACCTCCCAGGCACCCAAAGATATTAATCTAGTTGTGGAGAGTGATCCCACTAAGGAGGGAGAAAAATGAGGCCCTTAGTTCCTTTTTGTTTTGCTCTTTATTCCGTTCAATTGTAAAGACACGATGAACAATGTAAAACTTTTCATTTTGAATGAATGGGAATATTTCAGTCTTTTCTAATCTTGCTTTGCTTTTCATGTTTTTGCTTCTTTAGAACTGTTGATGAACTGATTGAAGTTATAGGAAGTGCAGCTGAAGAGTATCTTGATGTATTCTCACACGAGATAGCTACAAATCCTTATAATAAATGTTAATGCCTTGTCTTAAGTTTAGGATAGTCTCCTCAGTAGATAGCAATGTAAAGTACATTGTAATTGTACTCTGAAATACGTAATAAAAACTTTCGAATTGTTCTCATACTTGCTTTCACCCATTGGGAGTCTACTTTTCTATTCATATGTTTTGTGCTTGTGTTGAAGTATGTACTTTCAATGAATTTTTATCAATAATCAAGCAATCATAAAATTTAACAGAAATGCTTTAAGCACCAAGTCTTTCAAGGATAACAAGTTCAAATAATAAATTGCATTTCATCAAGTAACTTTAAGCTTTTGATAAAGAGGTATAAATTTAATAAATCTCGCATACCTAAATGAGCTCAGCTGTCCTCCAGCTTTCATATAGTAACGGAGGTGTCTACCTTTTGACAAAATTTCACTTTTCATTTCCATGCCGAGCATCGATGAAATGAATCTTTATGTTATGAGGGCTTTTGCATATCAACGCCGAGCTTCTTTGAAGTAATTCTTTGTGTTGTGAGAGCTTTTGCTTTCATTGTATCAACGCTAGGCAAACTGAGCGTGGCTTCTATCCTTTTCAATAAGCCAAGGAATTGAATCTCAGCTTAAAGAGAGTGCTTGGTCAATAAATAAACCAGGATTGGACCAACATCAGAAGTGATGTGGCTTCTTTCTGTACCAATGGTCGGCAAACCGAACATGGCTCCTTTTTGATAATCCTTTTCAAAAAACCGATGAATTGAATCCTAGTTTAAAGAGAGCTCCTGGTCAGTCAATAAACCAGGGTTGAACCAGCACCCGAAGGGCGCAGTTCTCTTTCTGTACCAACATTCGGCAAGCCGATCATGGCTCCTTTTTGATAATCTTTTTCAGAAAATCAAGGAATTGAATCTCAGTTTAAAGAGAGCTCCTGGTCAGTCAATAAACCAGGGTTGAACCAGCACCCGAAGGGCGCGGTTCTCTTTCTGTACCAACGTTCGGCAAGCCGAGCGTGGCTCTTTTTTGATAATCCTTTTCAGAAAACCGAGGAATTGAATCCCAGTTTAAAGAGAGCTCCTGGTCAGTCAATAAACCAGGGTTGAACCAACATCCAAAGGGATGTGGCATCTTTTCGTATCAAGTCGAGCATGGCTCTTTTCAGAACCACTACCCAAAGGAGTGTGGCATCTTTCTATTAAACAGGTAATTGTCTCAAGCTTTTGCTTTATTTGCTTTCATAAAAGAAGAGCTTTTCAGTGAATATACACAGTCTTTAACAATGAATGTACAACAATATTAATGATAATACAGCTTCAAGTGGGCTATATTCCACGGTCTTTTGATTGGCTTTCCTTCCATGTAAGTCAACTTGTAAGCTCCATTGCCGAGCACTTCTGAGACGAGGAATGGTCCCTACCAATTGGCTCCAAGCTTTCCTTCGATCTGATCCTTTCTGCTTCCCATCAATTTTCTTAACACCAAGTTGCTAGCGCTGAATTCTCTATGTCTGACCCCTTTGTTAAATTTCCTCCTTGTCTCTCGCTGGTAGTTGGCTAACCTTAATGTGGGCAGTTCCCTTTTTTCATCAATCAAATCTAGACTCACCGCCATGGCTTTATCATTCTCCCATTTATCAAAGGCTAGAGTCCTGATGCTCGGCAGGCTAACTTCCAGCGGAATGACGGCTTCAACTCCGTAAGCCAAAGAGAAGAGAGATTCTCCAGTTGATCTTCTAGGGGTTGTTCGGTATGTCCACAGCACTGATGGCAATTCATCCACCCATTTCCCCTTTGTAGCCTCCAGTCTTTTCTTGATACCACTGAGAATGACCTTGTTTGTAGCTTCGGCTTGACCATTGCTCTGGGGGTAAGCTGGTGTTGAGTAAATATTTTTAATTCTATATCTAGAACAATACTCCCTGAATGGGGCACTGTCAAACTGTGTCCCATTGTCGGAAATAAGTGTCCTAGCGATGCCATACCTGGTAATGATGTTCTTCCAAACAAATCGAATGGTATCAGCATCTCTGATGTGGGCCAAAGGTTCTGCTTCCACCCATTTAGTGAAGTAGTCAATGCCAACTACTAAAAACTTTCTATTTCCTGAAGCAGTGGGCAGGGGTCCCACAATGTCGAGCCCCCATTGAGCGAACGGCCAAGGACTGGTCAGCGGGCTGAGTTCTTGTGCTGGCTGGTGAGGTATGGGAGCAAACTTTTGGCATTTCTTGCACTTTCGAACATAGGCTTGAGCATCATACCCCATCTTTGGCCACCAATACCCTTGTGTAATAGCTCGGTGTGCCAATGATCTGCCCCCAGTATGTGCTCCACAGACCCCTTCATGTAGCTCATAGAGGAAGTCTTGTACTTTGTCAGGATGAACACAAAGAAGATAAGGGCCTGTGAAGGACTTTTTGTACAGCTTATGATCAAGAGAAAGCCAGAACCTGGTAGCCTTTATCCACAGTTTCTTTGCTTCTGTTTTGTCTGCAGGGAGAGTCTCATCCTTTAGGTAAACAATGATCGGATCCATCCAAGACGGAGCCAATACAGTACACATTACCTCCTCATCTTTTGTTATGCTTGGCTTCTTTAGAACTTCCAAGAAAACCTAATCGGTCAGCCTTATTCGAGAAGAGGCAGCCAGCGTAGCAAGTACGTCGGCATGTGCATTATGATCTCTTCCAATGAGCTCTACGCTAACTTTATTAAAATCTTCAATCTTTTTCTTTGCCAATTGTAAATACTCTGCCATCTTCTCACTTCTAGCCATATGCTCACCCTTCAGCTGGTTGGCAACCAACTGAGAGTCAGTCTTTATTACAACATCGCTTGCCATCAATCGCCGAGCAATGTTGAGCCCGGCTAGGAGAGTTTCATACTCTGCCTCATTATTAGTAATCTCAAATTCGAGCTTTATTGCATATTCAATAGTGACCCCTTCCGGCGTAGTCAAAACAATGCCTACCCCACCGCCCTTCCTAGACGAAGACCCATCGACCTCAATTTGCCAAGGTTGTTCGTCCTCGCCGTGTTCGGCTGGGGCAGACCTTATTTCCACTTGCCATACTTCTTCCGCCGGGTCAGGAGCTGGGGTGGTAAATTTCACTACAAAATCGGCCAACACTTAAGCCTTTATTGCGGTTCTTGGAATGAATTTTATGTCAAATGCACCAAAGAAAACTGTCCATTTTGCCATCCTACCAGATACATCAGCCCTTTTTAAAACATGGCCAATTGGCTGATCGGTGACCATCTGAATGGTGTGGGCATGGAAGTAATGGGCTAACTTCTTGGAAGCCATCACCAACGCCAAGGCCAACTTTTCTAGGGGAAGGTATCTGGTCTCTGCCTCTTGCATTGTCTTGTTGAAATAGTGAATAGGATGCAGCTTCCCTTTTTCCTCCCTTAGCAGGATGGCACTGACTGCTTGTTCTGACACTGCCAGATATAGTTGCAAAATATCCCCCGGCTACGGTGTTGACAATATCGGGACAGTTGTCAGGTATTATTTAAGTTTCTCCAGTGCTGCGTCTGCCTCAGCATCCCATTGCATCTTATTTGCACCCCTTAACAATCTGAAGAATGGTCGGCATTTGTCAGATGATCTACTGATGAACCGATTGAGCGCCACCACCATCCCTGTGAGCTTTTGGACTTCCTTTTTAGTGCGCGGAGGAGAAACAGATTGGATGGCTTGTATTTGATCAAGATCAGCTTCAATCCCCCTTCTACTCACCAAGTGGCCCAAAAATTTACCCGAGCCTACTCCGAAGGCACACTTGGCAGCATTTAATTTCAACCTGTACCAGTCAAGGGTTGAAAAGACATGCTGGAGATGTTGAAGATGAGTGTTCGGCTCCTTACTTTTTACCACCATATCATCAATGTAGACCTCCATCGTCTATCTGAGGTCTTCTTTGAATATTTTCATGACTAACCGTTGATAGGTGGCTCCAGCGTTCTTCAATCCAAATGGCATAACCCTGTAACAGTATATACCTTGAGGGGTTATGAAAGAAGTCTTTTCCTCATCAGGGCCGAACATGGGGATCTGGTGACATCCCCTATAAGCATCTAGGAACGACATCCTGGAACATCCAGCCATTGAGTCAACGAGTTGGTCGATCTTTGGTAGGGGAAATGGATCCTTCGGGCAGGCTTTATTCAGGTCTGTGTAATCTACGTAAACTCTCCATTTCCCATTCTTCTTCTTGACTACGACTGTGTTGGCCAACTACTCCGGATATGAAACCTCCCGAATGGCTTCAGCCTCTAACAATCGGCCGACCTCCTCTATGACAGCTTCCGCATGCTGGAGAGCTGACCTCTTTGCCTTTTGTACCACAGGTTTTATCCCTGGATTCACGTTCAGCTTATGAGTCATAATTTCGGGGGAAATACCTGACATTTCATGCAGAGTCCAGGCGAATGTTCCAATATTCTTCAAGAGCATCTCCGTTAATTCCAGTTTCTCCTCGGCGCTCAGATTTGTGCCAAGCAAGAAAAATTTGTCATCCTCAACAGGGCCAATCTGATACTTCTCCAAGCCTTCAATGGCTTTTTTCTGTGGATCACCGCCGATATCATCGATATTCGGGGCATCCTCGGGCAGCTCGGTCAATTGGACTTGCTCGGGAATGGTCTTGGATTTGAGGGCTGCAGTGAAGCACTTTTGAGAAATGTTCTGGTCCCCCAAGATAGAAATCACTTCCTCACCATATGAAAACTTCAGCACCTGATGGTAAGTTGAGGGGACCACCTTCAAGGCATGAATCCACGATCTTCCTACTATAGCGTTGTAGGAAGAAGGGGAATCCACAACGGTGAACTCAACCTCTTGCTCCACCGGGCCCACACGGACAGGAATAACAACCCTGCCCAGAGGCCAGATAGGGGCAGAATTGAATCCTATGAGGGGGCATTCTACCGGTTCCAAATCCTCTTCAGTCAATCCGAGCTTCTTAAACAAGCTCAGAAACATGACCTCTGTTGAACTTCCTACATCAACCAAAATTCTCCTCACTTCGGAGTCGAACATGCCCAAGGTAATTACCAGGGCATCATTGTGCGGCGACCTAACACCAGAGTGCTCATCTTCACGAAAGGTGATTCATTCCGTTGTAGCTTTTCTCGGACGTTTGCTCGGCTGACCTGCAACACCCAAGATTTCTCGACTTTGAGGATCAGGGGCATGGTTGATGACGCTCTGGGGCCGCTGCTCCATATGGATCACATGGATGACTGCAGGTCTAGGAACATCTCGATGTGCCCTGGCTCTTGGTGGGGGTTGCACCTTCTCGTCAGTCTCATCCCCAGTGATCTCTTCTCATTGCCTCCTTGGCTCTCTGTCTTGCGGGGCTACCTCCCTAGTTCTGCCTTCATCTACGAACTCCTTAAGGTGGCCCTTCCGTACCAATTCCTCCAGATGGTGCCGCAATGATTGGTAGGACCCGGTGCGATGCCCTCTGTCTTGATGGTACGCACAATAATCCTTAGAATTCTCCTTTCCAGGGAAATCTGGCAGCTTCCCGGGCCATCTGAAATATAGCTTATTTTTTATTTGAGGGAGGATCTTGAAGATTGGCATCTTCAACACTGTATTGATCGCCTCGAAGACGGACTTTTCTTCATCTAGGAATCGGGGGCCTTTTCCCTGGCTTTTATTTCCTCTTTGGCCTTGGGATCTTCTTTCTTTCTATTCGGTTGGCTGTGTCTCGTCCTCCACCGTGGCATATTTCTCAATCCGACACATGAGGTCTGACATATTGGCCGCGGGCTTTTTGGTCAAGGAAAGCCATAGCCTATCCTCCTTCCGCAACCCTAACTTAAATGAAGTTACGGCCAGTTGCTCTGAACATTCCCCCACCTCATTGTAAAGCTCCAAGTACTACCGGAAATAGTCTCTCAATGATTCTCTGGCTTTTCTCTTCATCGTGAGGAGAACGTCAGCGGTTTTTGGCTGTTTTGTGTTAGCCAAAAACCAGGTGACGAATTCCTCTGCCAGTTGCTGCCAGCTCCGGATACTGCTAGGGGGCAATTTATGGAACCATTGGAGTGCTGTATCCCCCAAACTGGAAGAGAATACTCTGCACATGAGATGATCATTGAGTCTCCATAGCGTCATGGCTTGCGTATAATGGCGATAATGGGTCAGGGGGTCAGTCCTTCCATCGTAGAGATTAAGCCTCGGAGTTTGGAACTTCTCCGGAGGCTCTGCGTTAGTGATTTCATCAATGAACGGAGAGGCTGAGATCCTCCCCAAAGCTTTCCTTGCCATCATACGGGTGCTCTGGCCCTGAACACCCCATTCCTCTTCATGCCCCCAATCCTCTACCTTCGTTTTTCCCGCTCTTTTGGATCTCAAAGTTACCTCTTCTCGCCTAGAGCTATCCGCATCTTCTGAGTACGCCTCTGGAGTCGTTTTTTATGAACTCTTTTTAAGGTGCACTTTGGTGGGTGGGCCAACGTCAGATCTCGTGCCACGTTTTCCAACAGTTTTAACATGGCACGAGCCCTTCCTGGAAGAAGTGACATCACGTCGCGAGCGAGAACGCACATCCTCTTGTTCATGGGTGTCCCCTTCATCTTCCTCAGTGGGGTTCTCATAAAGAGCATCATAACTTTCGTCGGATTCTGAATCAAATTGATCAGAATCGGCTGCATGGCTCACGGTAGATTTTCTCTTTTCCTTACTTAATTCCAGCAGAATTTCCTCCAATTCCGCTTGCTTCTCGCTGGCCTTAGCCATCAACTCCTCTCTCCGTTTTAGTGCCTCTGGGTCCTCTGTTTTCCTTCCCCTGGCGTGCTCCAGATCCGGAGTCCGAATAACTAACGCACTCCCTTTAGTCTTGGCAGGGGTAGAACCGTCCCCTACCCGTGGAAATGGTGGCGGAGTAGTGTTTCCTCCTGAAGTCATCGTGTGAATAACTGCTAGAAACTTGATGAAGAACTTGAGAAAAATGCTAATGAACGAAAAGACAGGGCTAAACAACGAGCCCCACGGTGGGCGCCAAAATGTTCGACAGCAGAATTTACCACCGGAACTGTTGACCACGCCAACCGAAAATACAATCGACGACCTACCGAACAAAGACAAAAGAAAGGTTACGGCCAGAGTGGAGGTCTCTGGCCGAAAAACCCTTCGATGCTTAAGTCAGCAAGTCACTCAAAGAAGAAAGCTTTTCAGAGAAGAAATGACTAGTAACTTAAGTTGGCAATAGTCAGCTTACCTTAATTGTTTAGTAGAATGTCCTATTTATAGTAATGTGAACAATAAATAAAATATACCTGTGATCTGACATCATCCATGCTTCCATGTTCCTTTTCTTCCTTCCTTGCTTTAAATGCCTTTCGCCGTCCATTTAATGCCTCATACCTTTCATTTAATATACCATGCCTTTCATTTAATGCTTCTGGTGGTTAAACACGGCAATATAACCAGAATTTCAGGGTTAAACTGTCTTCTTGTCACATCCGTCAACTACTCATAACAAAAATGAACTGACTCAGTTACTTCCTCAGAGATAAATACCTAGTTCGGTCATAACTACGGTGCATTTATGGTTATGAGCCCTCATTAAGGCTGTGGTTCCCAGACCCAACATTTACTAGCCGCCAATCAATGGGCCGAACAAATTAGCTATTGACGTCTTCGGCTATAGCCACGTAGTAACACATTATCCATAAATGCTGAGGTTCAGGGTATCCTTTGGAATATTAACCCAAAGACACGTGTCCGTGTATAACACTCACGTGGAACTCTCGTGCCATCAATCAGCTGTTCGGCGGAACGCCACGTGTCACGCTGCAACGTGCTCGACGAATGACTACATGGCTCACATAAATATGCTCGGTACTGGGTCACGTGGCGCCTTGACTATACTTGTTTGACACTCCATACGTCTAAGTATTATTTTGCCCAACATATGTGGGGGGTGCAATTAGACTCCCATTTGGATAGGCATTCTACATATATATATATATATATATATATTGCCGATTTACTTTACACGGCCATCACTCAAAGTAAGTACATATATATATATAGTTATCTTTGCCCAAGTAGGCTGCAGGTGGAATTCAATTTTTTTAATAAATTAATCCTTGATTAATCACTAACTCATGCAATATTTATATAATATTTTTATTTAGAAAATATATATATATGTGCATATACATAAAACACACATAACAACATGAATAAAAAAATATTTTTTATTAACAATTCATCAAAATTATACTAAAATTTTATAATTCACAAAAATATTTAACTACCAAGAAAAATCCTAACACAACCCGAGTATCCACAATAAAATAAATATTTAATTAATATCTCAACAAAATTTAAATTAACTAAATTCAAGGAAAAAAAATTCAAAACAAGGTTTAAAATTCTTGGGTACACAAACTAATTATTTTAAAATTAATTTAATTTAATTTAATAATTTATTTAATTAACCAATTAATTTATTATTAATTGTCTTTGATAAAAATCATAATTAAATTATTTAAATTATTATAAAATAAATTTTATTCAATTATTTTTAGTAAACAATATATGTAAATTGTAAGTAATATATTTTATATTTGCTGGATTAAATGATATAATAATTATATTCTATGCAATTATTTTTAATAAATAATATAATTAACTTATAATTTAATATATTTTATATTTATTAAATTAAATTGATCTAAATTAATATGAAATATGTTTTTTAAATTCAATTAATTTTTTACAAGTAATAAAATTAAATATTTTGTGAAAATAAAAAATTAATAATTGTAAACAAAATTGTATTTTCAAAAATTGTTATAGTTTGTATTTCAGAAAAAAAAAATAATAATAGAAAACAAAAACTAAAAAATATATAAATAAATATAAATAGAAAAACGACAACGTTACCAAATGACCCTTAAATATACGATTCTAATTTCTCACATCAAAAACAGCTCTCCCTCTTATAACCAACAGAGAAGTGGAGATTTACTTCGCATCTTAAGAGGAATTTTTGGGATACTGTCATTGCATTTAATTTTATTCCAAGTAAATTTTCATCTAATTAAGGGAAATGACCAAACCTACTCCCTCGTGCACACGCTTTAAAAATGATTGGGACTTGCTTGAGAGCTTCAAGAAAGCTGCCCATCATGCCCCATCTAGTTCCCAAGTGTAGTTCTTTTTTTCGTAAGGGATTCTCTTGCAGTCATTCAATTCCTATAATTTTTCAACTACAATTGCGTGTTTCAATTGATGAAGTTAAAAGGGACTAATTTCGTGCGTCAATGTCCAAAGGGGGCTGAAATTAGGATAGCTTCAGCTCTCTAAAATCATAGTAAGACGTTAAAGTTTCAGTACCTTGACTTCCTTTCCACAATTAAACCGGCGCCAGAGGCGCAATTTGTCTAACTTGTCTTCTGTCACGATCATCGAAACTAAAAAAATAATTTAATACTTCTAGAATCAAAGAAGCTTGTTAGCTGTGAGTCCCTTTCGCGTTTACACGTAGAATTGTGCTCCAATTAAATAAAAATAAAAAACACGTATCGTGATAGAATTTAACATTTTTAATTTTTAATTAATTAACACTATCTCAAAACACCCTCATATCTATTATATTAAATTTTCTAAATTGAAAAAAAAAAAGAAGAATATTGGTAATTGTGAATAAAATTTTTTTCTTAATATAGAATTTAATATAATAAATATGGGCTGTTTTCAATTTAGAAACTTTAGTTGCTCGGCCTTATTTCCACAATCAAAACAACGCCAAAAGTATATCTTTTCTAGCCTGTCTTTTGTCACAATTATTGAGAAAGAAAAATAATTTTGTGCTCTTGTAATCACGTATGCTTATTTGTTACATTCTTATTAAAAAAATAACTCCATTCTCACCGAGAAATTATTTGATCACCAAAATAATTTCATGTGCAAATACGAATGGGACTCACACCAAATAAGTTTATGTGATTCCTAGAGTATCAAATTATTTTTTATTCTTAATAATCGTGATAGAAGATATGCTAGACAAAATGCCCCTTTGACGCTACTTTGATTGTGGAAAGGAGGTCGGGATATCAAAGTAGTAGCATTTTACTATAATTTCAACATTGGGATGGCAACGGAGTAGATCAAAGGTGGATATGACAATATCCAAATCCGAATTTCAAACCCTTTGTCCAACTCCAAATATGCCTTGAACTCCGAATGGATATTTGTTTGGATCTCCATCCCTGCTCCAAACGAAAATAAGATATATTCACAGATATCCGAAAATCTGAACTCTCCATCCGTTTTCGAATCTACCCCTAACTTGATACATAACTTAGGGGGCTTTGGGTGTCACGCCCCGAGTTTTACAACCCGAGTATGTAAACAAAAGAACACATAATACAACATTAAATAACTTTCCCTGTCCTACATCAGAGCCATAAACACACACTATGGAGTAATTAATATAAAATAAATAAAACTAAACGTTAAATTTAAATAAATGCCACAGTTTAAATCCACTAGGCAACAAAGCTCCAAAACTAAACTCAACCAATCTCTTAAAATAAATAAATAAATAATAATAATAATAATAATAATAATAATAATAATAATTAACATTCACCTCAAAAACAGAGGTCTGTCACAATCTACTGTAAAATAATTTTCTAGAGTCTAAAAACAATTACATAAAAATAATAAATAAAACTTTAATTCCTATGCTCAGAAGGTCCAGCACGTGACTCAAATTCATTACTTGCATCATAAGCTGTAAAAAGTTTAGCACTAATATCATGTGTGCTCGGAACCCTAATAATAATAATAATATAAATGCAGTATGTTCTGGCATGCTACTATGTGAAACAATTATGCACAAGTAGCAATTTCTAACAAGAATTTAAATTTAATTATAAATTCACATTCTTTACATTTACGCGTGTATTAACACCACATAGCACATAAAAAAGAAACAATTTGATTTTTAGGTACTGCTGCTTGGTTGTCTCGTAGAAACAAGACCCAACCAATATACATCATCATTTGATGTCTGCTTAGTTGTCCCGTAGAAACAAGACTCAACCAATATACACCATCCTTCGGTGTCTGCTTTCGAGGCCAAAGCCTTAGGAATGTAATATGCCACCCTTAGGCATCTGCTCGTTCGTAGATTACTAGCCTACTGGAATCAATAACCAACCCCGCGCGAGTTTCAGGACTTGCAACCATTGGGTATGTCACGCCCTGGATTTTCATAACCGAATGCCCAGGGGTGACTTGGAATTTATTTGTTATGTATAAAAATAAGATGATAATAACACGCTGTCACACCCCAGAGTTTTCCTCCAAATTGGGGTTGACCCGTAAGAAAAATTTAAGATAGTCAAAATCCTATGATTATCCCAAACAATATTTATAAGTCATTGGACTGAACCATTTGATGGGATTTCAACTACAGGGCACAAGATAAAGATAGAGAAAAATATTACAGAGCCATCTAAGTGTCCCAACCACGCGATTAACATTACATACCAAATAAAAGCAAATTAGGTCTATACTTAATAATTACAATCATCCAACAATTATTACAGACCAAAAATAAAGTCCTCCAACTCTACACAGGAAAGAAGAAAAAAATAGATAACTCTTCTGATAGAATATTTAAGAGAAATTAATCTCTTTCCAGCTTATCTTCTGTATCCCTGTGCTTAATGTCCTGAAAAAAATATTCCCACAAGGGGTGAGCTACTAAAGCCCAGTAATCAGAATCTCCTAAGTGCCTATATGCAATGGTTGAATACTACACTGTATCAAGTGAATGTGTTTAGGTGGCATACTATTTATGCAACAATTAATTCAATAGATCTCAACTGAATAATGCAAATTATACTTACAACGATTTGATGAAACCATCACTGTAACTACTATTTTACTTACATGTAAAAAGAGTTAAATATTGATGTGTGTACCACAATGAAGTCTGTGTCGCAGTGGTAGGGATCTCAGATTTAGATCTTCAAGGTCTCGGGATCAAACCCCGTAGCAATATAGGTTTCATACATATATATATATATATTTTTATAAAATATTAATCGAGAGGAATTAAATATAATTAAATAATTCCAACACATCATTCATACATAATAAGAGAGGTTGCTAGTCACAGTAAAATTTTGTAAAGGAGTTTAATCTAAATCCTCCTAAGATAATCATACTTCTATCCTCCTCTACCCCCAACCTTGGAACCAGTGACTTTATGGGCTTATCATCCAATGCATACCGACGGTGTCACCTACCAAAAACCTAGCCGTCACGACCGGCTACCTGACTGGCCAGGTCAGAAGGGAGCATCTCCCAAATAAAATGCATGTTCCCATCTTCATCTAAAAGGCCATTTCTACCCACCCATCACCCCATTGCCAAAAATAACTTTAGCACTGAGTGCCTTAATTTCTTCTCACCCTTTTACATTCCAAAGGTACCTTGTATGGAAATCAGACATTTTTAATAACAACCGGCAATGTTCTCAGGTGATGAATCAAAAGTGGGATTATTCAGTCACAAGCAGTATATATTTTTTTTTAAGCACTTTATCTAAATCCATAATTTAATAGAAATTCTCAATAAATCAAAGATTTAACATAGCCATCAATATCAGTATCACAAAGGTAGGTACTATATGTAAATGTACAAGTAGCAAGTAAAAAAAAAATTAGAATACGAATTAGTATTTTAGTTAATTGTGTTGACAAGTTTACCGTACCAAATTTGATAAGTATAAAATTATTTCTAATGGTATATTAACTAGGCCGAGGTTGGTAGCTTAGTGGGTGGGCGACCCTAATTGCGATTTAAAGTCGCAAGTTCGAACCTCATTGGCTGCAAATCTCAGTTTTTGCTTCTTTTACCTTTTATTTTATTATTTTATGGAATATAAAGAAAATAAATAGCTCTTTGACTTATATTTAATTTTTAGCAAAATTGATAAGTTTTATTTTATTCAAAATAATCTAAATAAATTTCCAATCATCATCTTATTTATAACCAAACCCTTATCATAGGTTTTTGGCTTCAAGATATCCACAAATATCCACAGAATTATTCCAATGTTTAGGAAGGTATTAAATGAGTTTCATTAAATTCACTTAATCATAAAAATATAGTTATATAACTTGCTAGGTTGACAAAACAATGCCTAAAAATAAATCAAATTCATTTAAGAAAGACCAAATGAGAAAAGAACAAGTCCATTGTTTCTTTTGGGCATTTTATCAAATACTAGCATTTTAGTTTGAATAAGTCATCTAACTATCCATGATGAAATTGATTATCTAAGTCAATTATCATCAATATTAGAGTGTCAAATAATACATAATATCTAGTTTAAAATAATTTCATATCAATAGAAATTATTAACATGACAATAACTAACAGAAGGAAATTGGAAATTTAAATAAATCTTTAAACATAATATTCTAAACAAATCCAAACAAGCATCAATTAAAGCTAAGCAGAATAGCAGCTTGAAAGAAAATTCATATAAAATAGAGCAGGATCCAATATCTATAAACTTTATATCTGTAGAAACTAGACTTCAAAACCTACAACTTTCATGTTTTACACTTTTCAAAATTCTAAGGTCTAAAGGTACAAAAACAGCTTTGAGTTCAGTTTGTTCAGAAAATACAGTTTTACACGTGCTCAGTATTTTGGGCATAACTTTTGACTCACAAATCGGATTGATGCAATTCGTTTTGGGTTGAAAAGAAAACTGAAAGGGCTACAACTTTCATGTTTTAGCCGAAGCCTAATTCTACCATTTTAGAGAACAGAAGCACATAAGAAGTTACAAATAGAGAGCTGTCAGCATACTGAGTTACATCAGTCAAAATTTTGGCTTCCCTACCCCCAATATGCGGGTATTTATTTTTATCACAATCAAGTTTCACACTTCAAACCAGAAAATGCATCAAATATATTTTAGAAGGTTCATCATCCTACCTCAATGAAAATATTAATGACCAAGTCTGAGAAGGAAAAATGAGTTAGCTTTGAACACCACCCAAATTGGAAAATTCCAAGCCTTTCTTCTTCCACCAAGCAACACCAAATCTTCAGCCTCACTAATTAATAATTTATTATTATTTCTCTCTTATTTTCTTCTTTTTGAAGACACACAATTTATAGGGAGTGTAGAGAAAATTATTAGTGGAGAAAAATCAACTAAGGTAAGATCATGCCTATACAATTGATAGCATGATCTAAGAATCATGCTTACTTTTTGACTATCTAACCATATCATTTAAGAAAAGCATTGGGAAAGATGTATGGAGGTGACATGATCCGGGAATCATGCTAGCTTTTTGACAAATTAAACAAAATTATTTAAAAGATGCTTTAAGTGTTTAAATCATGCTAGGTAAGTAATTTGGAAGAATGCTTTAAAGTCATCAATGTAGGGTCTTCTTTTTGACTAATTAGCCACCTAATTTTGAAAGATGGTGAGAGTGTATGGAAGATGGAAAATGAAGTTGTCGGGAAATAATTTAGAGCAACTATTCATGAGTCAACTCATTGAGTGATAAAGTGAGTTGAAGTGAGTTGAGGTGAGTCAAAGAAAAGGGTTAACCCATGGGTTAATGGGCTTGGTTTGAACCAAATAAATAATTGAGCTAGGAAGTGTTTGGATAAAAATTTAGAAATTCTACATTAAACTCCCACATAGGGTGAAATTAAATTCGAAAATTTTTCCAACCAATTCCAAAAATTTTCAAATCCTCAATTTTCTAGATTTTTATTATAACAAGTATCACCACCACACTTAAGCAATTTAATTAAAAAAAAATTCAAGTTATTACAAGATACGTATACTCGATATTTTGAGTACTCCTCGACCCCAACAAAACACAAAATCAATTCTCACTTTACTTTATAAATAAATTCAAAAATTTTATTTATTTTATTTTATTTTTTGTTCACGTTCAAAGCTTCCTAATAATTAATGAACAAAAGAAAGTTAAATGAATAAATTCGTACAGACATAGTACTCATCACATTACAGATGATTAAATCACAATTTGTCAAGACAATCAATGCAAGTCTCACCATTAACCGGGTTTCCTAGCAAGCTCCATAAGGGATTCAATGCATAAATATAAATATATGTTAATAGTACAATGGACATGATTCTTTGTCCTTTTGTACCTCTATATATATATATATATACATACTAGTTATGTACATATATATAATTACTAAAGCTTCCTGGCAATGCCTAATCAAACTAACAATTGAACTCTCACGCCTAACGAGGTCACTAGAAGACAAAAGCGTAATTAAATCAATAATTATTATTATTAATATATATATAACTTCTCTTATATATATATATATATATACATGAAGAATTAAAACTCTTTGCCAGGCAATACAATTGCTTTCTTAAGCCAAATGAGATCACTAAATGACAAAATATATAAATTAAATAAATAAATATAGCTATCAATTAATTCACCCAGCACATCTCCTGTAGGTAATGGTTTCCATTAAAGACAAAAGTAATCATTACACTCATTTGTGGTGAGCCATAAAAACTATTTTATTAAATAAAAGACTTGCCTTCTCACAGTCAAAAGCAATTTCTATTCTTTGTCAGTATTTTGAGTTTTTCCTCTTGTCACTTCAACATTTACTCGTCAATCACACATATCCAATAGCCGAATATATTAATTTATATGTATATAAAAAAACACTTCAGTTCGAACAATCAGACACAACACACACATATATATATTATATATACACAGTGAATATACAAAGTAATACAAGGTTCCACCCTTTACTTGATTCAGCACTTGGATGAATTGGCAATCGGAAGAATGTCAAATTTCCAGCCGCTAAATCCTTTCTTCTCTTTTTTCTCTCGATCTCTCTTCCTCTCTCTTAGGGTTTTTAATTTATTAAAACAATTACAGCATTATATATATATAAAATAGCAAAATTTTAACTTATCCAATTTAATTATTTACCTACTCCCCATAGCTTTAGGAAAATTACACCCTTCTCTCTAAAATTAAATATATTTTCAAATATAACCCAAAATTTATCTTTTTAAATAGAAATCCAAATATTTCAAATCATTAAATTTTAAATAGCAAACTAAATTTATCAAATAAAAATATCCAAATTAAATAAAAAAAATTTGGGTTATTACATTGGAAGTGACAAAAAGTGAGATAAAGGCTACGTTTGGTTTACTAAAAACCAATAAAAAGCTTTAAAAGCCTCTAAACTCTCTAATAGATTTTGGCCATCTCGTATTTCGTGACATCTCTATAAATTTCTATATATATTTATATATCCCAATAAATTTTTACAAACTCTAATATCTTTTTTGCAAACCCTGATAATTTTTCAGAAGCCCGAATAACTTTTTAATAAATTTCAATAAATCCGACATAAATCTGTAGGAACGGATTGAAAAAAACCTTTCCCACGATTGATCTATTTAACTTTTTCACGCAGAAGTCAAAAAGATCAACAATTTTCAAAAAAATTCTGACATAGATCCGTGGAAATGGACCCAAAAATCGTTCTTATAGTTTTTTTCTCTAACTTTTTACCACAAAAATCTAAAAGTTACACTATTTATTTCCAAAAAACGAGGTTTGGACTAGAAATACCAAAATTTTCTTGTTTTTTTCTTATTTATTACCACTCTAAACACTAGCAAAATGAGATGATTTGAGATAATTTGTGAATTTTTAATTCGTGCAGTAAGATAAAAAGTGAATAATTTTTAGAGATTTTTAGACTTTTTTAGAGTTTTTCAGCATTTTTCAATGCACCAAACACACCCTTTATTACATATGTAACCTATTAATTACTACCAAATAATTGATCTCCAAAACTAAAATAATATATAAATATTATTACAATAATAATTCACCAAAGTAATAGATAACATCTCCCAAACCAATATTTTACTAAAGTATCATTTCACCAATTGATACATAATAAAGATATATAATTCTAAAGTATCAATTTTTTCCTAACTTAAAGTAGCAAATGCAAAATATGATAGCTCATAAAATAATTATTAATTCTCATTTCTAAAATTCGGGGCTATTAAGTTATTTGTTGGGGTAGATCGGGGTAAATTTAGATTGGATATCGACTTCAAAACGGATTCAGGACGAAAGTAGTCCTGTCCCTATATCCGATCTGATATCTGAATTTTTTTCTTAAATCCAAACCAATCCGATCACTGAAAAAATTCAAATCTCACATCCATTCGGTTTGAATAGTGGATCAAGTTTGGACGGATCAGTCAAGATGATCATCCTATTTCAGCATGTTAAAATCACCCCAACTTTAGCCCTCCTTTTTGTCAATGGCAAAATCACATTTTCAAAGACATTTTGGCCTCTCATTAATGCACATTCTTAGTTACTATTGGTTATGAATGCCTGGATAATTTAATTAAGCTATTTGATTCTTAGATAATGTCAGTTTCATGATAACTCTTTTATTAAATTAAAATTCAGTAGTTCAAAAATATTTATGTATTTTTTTTATCAAATTTAATGTAAGTCCGAATTCGTTTTTAATTCGCCTATATACACATACTCGAAGATCATGCATCATTAGTAAATCATGATTTCATTAGTAGTTTTCATTCATCTTAATTGTAATCCTCAACAGATGGAAGCCATGGGTGTTAAAAGCCTCTGTACTTTAGGGCCCGATTGGATGATGCTAAAATTTCAGGGGATAAGTTTTATAGGAGGTATAAGATAAGAAGGGGTATTATTTTCAGAGGGTTAGCCCACGTTGATGTGATGTTTATGGAGGAAGATAACTTTTGACTTGGTTTGGATGTTTTATAAATAAGAGGGGGTGAATAATGAAAAAAGCAGTCAAATGACTCTTTTGCCGTTGTGGTGTCCCAAACTTGATTATCCATTAAATTAAATATTAAATTACAAAACCCACTCTATTTAATTATTTTTGGACAATTTGAAGTTATATTATTTATTTCATTGAAATTTTAATTTTTTATAAATTTATTTAAACAATTTTTTTTAAATATGTACTTTTGAATGGTGGGTTATTATTTAATTTTATTTTTAATTATGTTTATTTTGACTTGTTGGCCTATCTATTATTTTTTTACTAGCATTATATTTATTTTGATTAAATTAATGAGGACTAAAAAGGTCAAAACAATAGCTATTTCCCCTAGATAAATTTTGGCTAGGGTCTAGGGCACCCAAATTTTATCTAGGAGATGACCGCGAGAGAGGAAAAGTGAAGACCCAGGAGGTGGGGTGAGTTTGGTTTGCCAAACCATGGCAAAGGGTGGGACCCACCCGTATGACCAAGTAAAATGTTTAGAGGGAGACTTTCCCTGCATCTAAGCGGGGCCTTAAGGGTCATTAATAATTGGGGACGCGCCTAGTTTGGAAGTCTTGTCCTTCAAATGACAACCAAGAGCTATTGATACTGAAATTCTATTGGTTGTCTTGATTAAAAATTAAATTAGTTATTATTCTCCATTCTTAAAGAATTAATGTTAACTATTTAAAATGAGATGTAAAAAAATGTAAAAAATTAAATAACTATTTAAAATGAGATGTAAAAAAATATAAAAAATTAAAGGAGTATAAGATTAACAATTATTTTCATAACATTTAATCTATTAATTTGTAATCTCATTCCAAATACAGTCTGAATTAATATTTTAGAAACATTTTTTTTCTTTTACTTTCTTAAACCATTTCATAAATATTTTCAAAATGTTTTGCTTAATGCAAAAATATAAACAGATACATAAATATTTAGAATAATAGATTAAAATTTATCAAATTTAATAATAAATTAAGCAAACAACAAATTATTTAGGTATTTTATATTGTACTTTGGCATTATTTATCATATTCTATAGAACTATTAGAAATATTAATCAATCAGGGAAACTCGAAAACTTGTAAACAAATCATACGCAAACAAAGGTGCTACATATTGCGGTGGATTCTTGTTATTATTACCCTTAAGAGTTAGTTTGGGAATCAACAAAATCAGACATATGCTAACAGACTACTTACTATTCCATCTGAGCAAACCTGAAAAGAGCCATCCTTTTCATTTGATATTTTTATTTAGTACCCTTCAGATATATTATACGTATGGACATGGGCAGATTCATGTAGAGGCAGGTCCTCTTGGTTTTTGAGTACAAAATTATTAAAATATTTTTTGTATTTTAGTTTTAATATAAAAACTAATTAATTAAAAGTAGAGTAGTATTTTGGCTGTATTAAAAAATGAAGGTTAATTTAAAATTTTTAACATAAAAGGAATTTACAATAATCAAACTCATTTTTTTCTTAAATAAAGTCTATTCTCCCATTATATTATTGAATATTTTGCGTACAATATTAATAATTATAACATATAACATAATAAATTCTATAAATAATAAAACTTAATAATAATAATTATATATATATATATATTTGTCACGAGAGAAATTCCCATTAAAAGTCAAATACTGTTAAAAGAATCAATTAAACTATTAAATTGTAAAAAGTATATTCATCGGTTTAATACCTAAGGATAATTTTCTTTCTCCTTAAAAGCAACATTGTTTCTCTTCTAATCTTAATCTTGATGTAACTTATTATCCTTTTCTTGGGTACGTAGTGCCTCTTCAGTGAAAATTCTTAATTTACCCCTATGTATGAAAAAAAAAATAAAAAATAAAAAAATTGAAACACAGGTTAATTTGAGTCCCATATTTGTACCGCCAATGAAGGATCTAAAGGGCCCGTGGCACTAAGGGTGTATTTGAGAATCATCTCAATTTTTTAACTTCTAACTAATCAAGTTTTTAACTTTTTTTTTTAAATAATCAAATTTATCCTTCCATTTTTAACTTCTATTAAATTATGAAGGTAAAAATGTCAAATTAACAAAAAGTTAAAATATTAACTGCTATTTCTAAACATAAAAAAATTAATTTTTTACTAGTTAGTAGTTAGTTAGCTTTTTTTTTTTTTTTCTTTTTCCCAAACTCTACCTAAAGTTGTGAGCTGCCTAGCTAATTATATTTAAATAATACATAATAAAAATAAATTTAAAATCTTTAGATGAGAATTTAAAAATCAATAAAACCGAAGGTACTTGGTCAACTTTTAAAAGTCCGTTTGAAGTTTCAAATTTTGTCATAAAATTTCAAAATAAAACTTTTTAGTATTTGGTGTATCTATCAACTTCTAAAATTTTTTGAGTATTTCTATTTGGTTTGTTAAAAAATTATTAAAAATTAGCGTAAAAATAACACGTAACAAAATTTAATTAGAAAAATTTAAGAAAAGTTGATCTTTTTTAGGAAGATTTTTAGAATTCTAAAAAATTGTCAATTTTTTACTATTTAATCAAAATCCATTCTTTCAGAAAAAAAAATTTAAAATTTGTTCGAACAGATGATAAATTATCTGTTTGAATGAATTTTTGTCAGACCATAAAACATGTTTTGGAATTTGAGAAGTGTATTATAATTTTATTTTTTGAATGAATTTTTGTCAGACCGTGTTTTGGAATTTGAGAAGTGTATTATAATTTTGTTATAATTTTTTTAATGGTAGAATTTTTTGTTTTTTTTGTTTTCTTTTTGGTTGAAAAGTTGGTAAGTGCAGTGGTAGCTCGGAAAACGAATGAATGATGGCGGCTATCAAATTTTTTGAAATTTTTTATGAATATTATGACAAAATTGGGAGCTATAAACGTGCCCTTGTTTCCTTGTAACAAAATTTCAAAAAGTTGGTAAGTGCAGTGGCAGCTAGGAAGACGACAGAATGATGGCGGCTCCAGGGCGCAGAGAGAGAGAAGAGAGGGGGGGGGGCCACAGGCCTACGAGGGGAGCGACATAAGCAAAGTACAGTAGATATAGTTCATATCGACCAAAAGAAAGCCGCAATCAATTCTACCAGACATTTTAACCAATATGTATTATCACATAATCATGTTAGATTGCTGTTTATATATATATTATACATGTAAATACCATAATATGTTTAAAAGGCCTCCGTATAATTCTATTAAAAATTTTAGTTGTATAAATAGTAAGTAAATTTTATTTTTAATTTCTTATACTCCACTCTTTTTATAATAAATGACATTTTTTCGAAAGGGGTAACCAAAGGATTTGCCCAAAATATTCCTTTAAATACAAGAGTGAACAAATCATTTTCGTGAATGGATTAATGTTGAAGTCATTATTAGAAGTCATCTTTTGTTATGGTAATATTAAACCAAAGTCATGTGAATAGCGTATTCAAATAAAATCATACACTTTATCTTTCTTAATCTTATATTTTTATCAATTCACTCACACCAAACTCTATTTAGATTTAAGTATATTGCAAATGATGACTTCATTATAAATATACTATTTAGATCGATGACTTTAGTATACTTTATCTCTATTAGCTTTATTTTTGTATCTATTCATCGGTTCCAAACCCTATTAATTCCTTATATTTGCTATTACAAATGACGACTGTACTATTAATATGTTACTTAGATTGATGATTTCAACTAGTGTTATATTCATGAAAATTATTTTTTGACTGACCAACGTATTTGAGGAATTGTTAGCTTTGAAGGGATGCTTTGCCAAATCCTTCGAGTTGTGTTATTCTATTAAAATATTTTTTTTGTTAAAAACAAGTTGTTAAAATAATGTGTCAATGAAAATTTTATAACTATGATCACGCTTATTTTTATTTGAAAAGGTAAATTTTTACCAAAATCTTGTGTGGTTTTGGTTTTGTACACTTAGTTCCTATAAATTTCAAAAGTAGGTAAGGAGAGGCCCCAATTATTTTGATTTTCTATATCAATATTCTTTGTTGACAGATTTTTCCTTAATAAGGCGACCAACTGTAGTTAAGAGTATCTATTTAGTGTGCGTTTGGAGTGATAAAAAATAAGATACAATGTGATTTGGGGTAAAGAATGGCATTTGACGTTTTCTTTCAAATCGTGTTTTTTGGAAATAAATAATACCAAAACCATTAAAATGGTTTCCCAAATCCGTTCTAACAAATTTGAAAAAATACCGCTCAATGTTCTGAATAGGAAGTCTTTTCTCTCTCTTTTGCACCAAACCGTTAGAATAATTTTTCAAATCCGTTCTAACGGATTCAAAAAATCTCTACACTTTCCCATAGCACAAAAACCGCTAAAACGGTTTTTTCAAATTCATTCTAACGGATTCAAAAAAATTCGTATAAAATAGCGACAATGGTACTAGTTTGAAAGTTTTTAACTTAAAGTATATGATTGTCAAAAAAAAATTTTACACTCGATTAACCTCCTTCCAGATTTTTCATTTTTTTAGTTAAATATTAAAATTTTTTGAAATTAGTAAAAGTGGAAAAGTGTAAATGTGTAATAGAGAGTTTTAGTAATTTATAGAGGTTGTTGGAGATTTATTTATTTATTTTTTCGTTTGTTGGCACTCCAAACAGTGATAAACTCAAAATTTCATATTATTTTTATTCGAAGTAATAAGCACAAAAATTCATATCATTCTAATGATTTATTTTGATAATTTTTTTCTTGATAAAATATCACTTCTTTTTCTGTAATATACAAAACTAAAAACGAAAGGCGTTTAACATTTTCTTTACCACTAGCACCTTTGAATATGGAATTTATTCTCCTTGCATGGGGATGTAAATGGATCGGTATCCACCTAAGTAACTATTACTATTACCAAATTTGTTTATCTTTTGTACTTGTTACCAACCTAAATTTATTTATTTTATTAGCTAGAATTCCAAACTCATTCTATTTCACTTGTAAAATACCTGTTTTAAAAGACTCATAAAATACCCATTTAGAAATTGAATTATTTAAAATAATTAATGTATACTCTATAACGCCCAACAAGTATGTTTGTGAATATATACATAAATTTTCTTCTATTAAGATCTTTATAATCTCGATGCCAAGCCAAAAAAAAACTCATTCAAATAAACTACAAAGAATATAGTATATATAAGTTCAATCACTACTTATATATTCAAATGACTTTATAAAATTAATCATTTAACTATCATTTTGAAATGTGAAACCATAAAACAATAATCAACAATTAAATAGTCATAGGTCTAAAATTTAACTATTTTGAGTATAGAAACAAAATTGTAATTGTTTAAATATATGTAATATACTATACTATATTAAACGGATATTTAGTAGCTATCTTATAAGTATAATTGGGTACTGAGTATCAAGTAACTTTCAAACAAACCCCAAACTTGTCCCAAACTCATACGAATATTAAATTTCAATTCTAAACCCGTCTTAATTTTATTAGGATATCTTTTAATAGATTTTTAACGAATTTAGTTGGATAAGGTACCCTCTTGTTCTTCTTCCATACGTCCCATTCTTATTGCATTTAAGAAATAAAGGGAAATACAAGGTGTAATAAATATAGGTGAAGTTACTTACCAAAAAAAAAATATATATAGGTGAAGTTTATCAAATACATGATAGATTTGAACATGACCTTCGCTATCTAAATTCTATCACACTATTATAGAGACTTATAGTTATTTTATTAATAAAGAATTTTTACATGAAATTGGGAATATCACTAAAATATATATTTAAAATCTGAAATTTTCGAATCTCATCATATCAGTAATCATACACAATAAGCAGAATATACGAAAGTATCAAGAAACAACGAGAAAAACTCTACTTAGGAAAAAACCTCAAAACTGTATCCACTATAAAATTTAGTTACAAAATCTCACTCGAACTCTCTACAACTTTTGTATGAATTCTTTCGACCTCTTACTCGACTCCTCGAAAAGTACGCCTTAGAATCCTCTAAGACTTATAAACTCAAGAATGAATAGAAGAAGGAGAAAGATAATTTAGGTCTCTTACAAAATAATTAATTCTCTCTTCTAATGACTCTAAATATGTTGTCTCTTGATTGTCAAATGCATATTTATAGAAAAACTTAGACCTAGACAATCCTGTTCAGTTTAGGAAATCTAGTCCAGCATGAAACTTGCCTGCTCGCCCCATCGCCTTCCCCCCGCCATGTTTGCGAGGAGAGGTTGCAATCTCGGGCTCCCCATGCCTTGCCTGAGGAGCTACTGTCCAAGCTTCCAGCTTTGTGGTCGTGGGACACGCAGTTGTCGGCTTCTTGAGGTCCACTGGATTTTCTTCTCTGGATTTTTCTTCTTTATTCAGTAAGCAACCCCATTGATGCTGGAACTTCTCTTATTTCCAAATTCTGATTATTTGGAAACTTGTGAATATCTTCTACACTTAGAAATCCTTTTTCTCCAAGTTTCATCATCTTTTGGAATCCTATTTTGCTTCAAATTAGGAAACATGATTGATTTGAAAAGCTATTAGATTAAAGTAATTTTATGCATATATAGATAAAAGCTATTTTCTTTTATTAATGTGTAATTTTACACCAATTTGTGAACCGCACAATTCAATGTTAGTCTATATTTGATACTAGTGATATGCCCAGTGCGATGCACGAATTTATTATATTATATGATTAAGTTAAGCATGCTATCATATGCTAAAATAGTTAAGTTGTAGAAATATATATAAAAGTAATATATACTGTTATTTATGTAAATAGTGAATAAAAAATAAATTAAAATATTGATACCATCAATAATATTGATTCAATTAAATTCAAATTCTAGTAAATAAAAAAATAAAAAATTAAAAAGGTAGAAAAATAACAATACTTACTTATATAATTAAATAATTTTTATAGTTATTGTCTCTATTATTTTTACCACAGTTTGTGTATATATCAATTACATATAAAAACTTATAAATTATTTATTAATTACATATAAAACTTTTAAAAAATTAAAATTTAAGTATGTACCTACCAAATTACAAAGTCGAAGATAAAATTATTGTAATAAAAAGTCTCCAATAAATTTAAAAGAAAAGAAGACTTCATATTTATTTATAGACTTTGCAAGTAGGAGAGCCTTATTATATTTAGATTAAAATACCATTTTAAAATCTTATCTTATTTTGATTATAATACTGTTTTGATCGAACTGAAAGTCCAAATCCAAGAAAAATTTAAGCGGCACTTCAATTAGATTGATGTATCCATTGTTAATTTTATCTTTTAATTTCTAATATCGTTTGATATTTTTTAATAAATAATATTACAATATATATATATATATAATTTTAATAAATAATATTACAATTTAATTTAAGATATATCATTTATTTTGTCTAATGATATTTTGCATTATTTTATTTAATAATAATAATAATTATTATATTTATTATTTAATAATTTATTAAATTATAAAAATTAAAAATAAAGAAGTTATATGATGATTAAATAGAAATGTTGATTAAATAAAAATATCAAGTGATATCTATGAACATTCTAGTTTTAATAAAATTGTGAATAAGTGATAATTATATACAATACCAATTTCATTTAGATCACATGATTATAAATTAAGATAATTATAATTATAAATTTATATTAATAAATTAAAATCTTTAATTAACCCGCTAATTATTTTTTTACATTATTTTGTTCAATAATAATAATAATGTTTACTATTAAAACCTTTATTTAACGGGGTAAATATTTTTTTGCATTATCTTGTTTAATAATAATAATAATAATATTTATTATGTTTTAAATAATAATTTATTAGAATATAGAAAATATAAAAAATAAAAATATGTTTTAAATAAAAATAAAAATAAAAAATAATAAGTTATATGAAAAATAGAAGTGTAAATTAAATAAAAATATCAAGTGATATTCACGAATATTCTACTTTGAATAAAATTAAAAATTATGAATAAGTAATAATTATGTAAAATATTAATTTCTTTATAAAATAATTAAGATAACCATAATTAGGTGATATGTGTCATAATCATACACGTGTCACAATTATAGTGCAACTTAAGTCTTACATGGCGCGAGATAGTTATGATTAGGAGACATGTCACAACGTAGTGAAAGTTAGGTCCTACGTGGCGCAACGGCGTTCCTCGACTCTACTTTATATATATAATAGTAATTACTTGTGCCTAAAGACACAAAAACGTAATTTGGTGTATAAATAACTCAAATTTAAATTTAAAAAACAAACGTACAAAAAAATGTAAAAATAATCCACAAAAATAAAAATTACTAATTAAAAGAAAATAAGGTATCCGTACAATATTTAAAAAATATGGAAAGAGTAAGAGAAAAAATAATCATAAATATTGAGTAAATCTAACAGTTAAAATGTGACGATCGAAAAAAAAAAAGAAGAGAAAATTTGATCATGCACGGACACTTGGCAGCAAAGGCTTGAAGCCTCATTAGCCTTGGTGACCAAGGCTTTCATTTGACTACATGCAAGTGGAGCCACATCTTCTTGCCAGCAACACACTTCTACAAATACCATCATTATAGAGCTTCATCCTAGGGGGCAAGTGGGCCACTCAAAAAGCCTCACATGTGGGGCCTTGCATATATATATATATATATATATAGTGTGTGGGAAGGGGGGATGTCGTGGGATGCACCAAGCCAAAAAAAAAAAATAAGGAAAGGAAAAAGAGAAAGAAGAATAGAGATGAAGGGAAAAGGTTAGTTTTCTAACCCAAATTAAATTCTAAGCCTTCTAATTAAATTCGTTCCTCACGTGGCTGTGCTGTCCAATTTTGAAAAGGAGATTCGGTGCGCGCATACGGCAATTTCCACTTCTCCAATAAAGAAACGAGGTAGGGAAATTAATGTATTATTTATACTTTTGTAATGTTTATTTCGATCGAAAATTATTGTGAGGTTAATTTTATATTATTATTAAATTAATATTAAGTTGATAACTGGATTTTCAGTTGATTGAAATTGTGATTAAATTGATGAAATTTTTTATTCAATGCCGAGATATGCTATAATATGTTGGAACATGCTAAATACGTGTTTATTGTGAAACGGATGATAAAACGGAAATATGAAATTGTGGAAGCTGATACACACTCATGGATATTGTTGCTAAGCTTTAACAACGTAAAGGTAAAACCTAAGAAAATGTTGATTTTGTGGGGAAAGTGAGGGTACTATATAAAAATAGGGAGGGTTAAGAGATACTCTTGGGTTGAAAGACCCTAAACCTGCGTAGTGTCAGGTAAATCGTGTCTATGGACTAGTAATCCAAAATGACGACGGATGTGGTAAAGGCTCATCGTGGCCCGTGGACTCGGATCCATAGACGACGACGTAGGGGTGCTTCACGACCCATATAATTATACAATCTGGCGATAGTTTTGGACTACCACTGTGATTGTGAGGCAGTCTTGTAGAATATCTTTCTCTACCTTAAGAAAAGAAAATAATAAATGAAGAAAGACTGACAAGAGAACTAAAAGTTTCAAATAATGTATCTTATTCTGCTATGTATTGACGTATTTCTTGCTACATTCATTGTTTTATATGATTCTTAAAGGCATTATAAAAAGTATAAATCTATACATCAGAAGCACTTGTGGCTTGGTGCTCACGTCCCTACAGATTGTGTTACAGGTGCAGACCCCGAGACCTAGAAGAACCGACATAGCTACTAAATCTTATAGATGTATTAAACAAAATTTTTGATGTTAGAACTACCACCAAACATCTTTCATGCCTCATGCCTAAGCCCAACAAACCATCGTCGGTTACATCACTTGCCCACATGCCAACTTTACTTACTATCAGCTGAGGATATTTCATAAGTTTTCATATCCCTTACCAATAAGGTCACTATTGTAGCAATATTTTCAATTTTATCCACATACACTACCAACTATGCCATAAAATACCAATGAGTTTATTTTCAAAAACAACTAAATCTCCGCTATAACACTTAAGCGTATAATGCCAGACTCCCACTATCCTTTAGGTGTTCTAACCTATGCTCTAATACCAACTTGTAACACCCCGATTTTCATAACTCGTGGAGTGAGTGAAAGAGTTATACATAACATGTGCTAAAATATCCATTACCCTAATTAGAGTCACACCACTACCTTGGAGCAAACATCTATAATATATAATAATAATTTTATTAATAACCAAAAGTATTTAATAACAATTAAACCTCAGCGTAACCGAACAACAGTGTTCCAACTACAACTTTAAATATAATAGAGATTTAGGCCTCAAAGCCTTTTTCAATCATATCCAATAAATCCCCCAAATTAATAATATTACAGTTCTAAGTAATGTCACAGCAATGCAAAAGTAAATCCAACAATAGCCCACCAAGTCTTAGGTTCATGATCTGCAAAAAAAATTTGTAGGGACGTGAGCACTAATCCACTTGTGCCCACAGTGCACAATAAGTACACATATGATATGCACAAAAATTATATTAGCAGAAATTTTGTATCAATAACTCATAAATTGTAAGTCGTAGTGCATCCCAACATCAAAATATACATCAACATAAATCTCAAAAATATTCCAATTATTATATTTCATTTATCTCTTGACCATCACATCACAATCATCACAGTCATGGGGTAGATACTATACAATATCAAAGTTTATGAGTCTAAACCCGATGGCCACGAGTAGCCCCATAATTATCATCGTTGTAGGCTACTAACCTACTGGAATGAATACCAATCCCTGTGCAGGTTTAGAGTTTTTCAACCCAAGGGTAATCTTTGTACCCTTCCTATTTTTTAGTATCTACAACCCTGCAATCATAACATCGTTCACGTTTCCTTTATCTCCATTACTATCATCTCAACAAAACAACTCATTAGAATCAATCATCAACATCACATCATCACTTTCATAATCATTCTCTATTAATAAAATAAATCACTCAAACATTTCAAAATTGAGCATTCTCAATTACATAGTTTCCACGCATTTAACTATAAATATCAAACTGCAACTTCAAGGGCAAAATTGTAATTTTGCATAATTTTAGGGGCAAAATCATAATTCAAAAAAACCTTGGGGCCACTTTGTATTTATTCCAAAATTTGGTGGTCACTATGTAATTACCCAAAACTTTAGGGCCCGTTTGTAATTTTTCAATAAATTTGGGGTCAAACTGAAATTTTTAAAACTTTTGGGTCAAATCATAATTATATGAAATTATTAGGCTAGAGGCTAATTTTGAAAACTTTCATGGAATATACTTTGGCATATTCTCTTCTATAACCCCTTTTTATTCCGGTAAGCCTTAGTTTTGGCCGTGGAGTTTAGTGTTTTGATTTGGACAAAGTTCACACATGTAGTCCAAATTTAATTACATTTATATAAAATAATTACATAAAAATTTACCAAAATATCTTTACATCTCATATATGTAATTAAAATGTATTAAATCCCTACCTCGAATCCAAAGAAAAGGTGAAGAAAAACTCCAAAAGTTGAAAACTTTGCTCCTTTGTTTCTCCTATTATAGGCTGAATTATCACGATCCGACACCGCCATAATGATCACAACGTCAAAATTACCAAAACCTTGTTATTTCTAAACTTAAGTCCTCATTTTCTCCTTTCTCTTTCTCTCTCATCTTTCTTTTTTCTATTTTTTTTCTCACTATTTTCTTTTCTCTCCTTTCTCGGTTCTCCTCCTAGCACCTTGCACACATGAACACACATATATATGTGTGTGTTATTTGACAACCAAGTAATTGAAAGTTCCAGGAAGTTTCGACCTCTTTTTTTTTTTTGGTTTGCCTTCTCTCATGTGCATATACATACACACAGCACACTTAGGAGCCAAGTAAGAAAAATAGAAAAATAAAAGAAAAAAAATGACTTCTATGTTAACCAAAGGCTCTGCGTGGTCCATTTTCACCATTATATATATATCAAAATAATATTGATATTAAAATCAATTTTTTTTATAATATGACAAAATAATATGAATATTAAAAATTTTAAATTTTGGGGTTGTTACACCCTCCCCTCCTTATAAAAATTTCGTCCTCGAAATTTAAGGCAATCAGCACAAACATTACTGTAAAAAAGCAATTATGGAGATTTCCTTCATACCTTAGATTCATGCTCATGAGTAAACTCTTAAATACCGTGATACTTATAGCATGAGCAGGATTATTAAAAATTAACTCATTAAATATTACTCGGATCATTTCACACTCTTATCCCATATCGCACTATCATGACATACCTATTCGAATTTTCCTAATGTTACACTTAGTCCTCCGATTTATATCCACACTTCTTCTTTAATAATAATTCTTTTCACACCCTCATTTCAACATACCAATGTATCAACACACCACACATACAGTATTGTCCCTTGATCATAAAGCCAAGATAACAAAAAGTTAACACTTCCGCTATTACACATCCATAACACAGCACCCCCATTTTCAAGATTTTCTTCCACTTTATCACATTATTTAATATCCTCTTAGCATAACACACTTGTATCGAATTTATCATTTCCCTAAAATGTTACTTCACTATTTTATTTCTAATTTCTCCCATGGAACTAAACCTTGAAATACGTGACCTTAGCATTTAGTCCTTCCAACTGAAACCCCAAGTCCATTCGATCAAAGTATACTGTGAACCAAATAAGTAACATACCAAATACGTAGTTAACACCAAGCGTCACAGGTCACCATAGAATCATTTTAACCACACAAAGACAGCACCAAGTATATAATATTTAAGTATAATAAGTATCCAGTCAAGCATAGCTGCTAACCAAGTCAATTCACAAATCTTTTATCAATTCTAACTTTGTAACTTCCCCCCCTTTTTTTTTCTACACCTTAGATTCTCAAGTACTATTTCCATTTCAGTTTTCCCCCATCTCATATTTGCATACTCGCATTAAACTCAATTAAGTTATCAACCTTCCAATCCAACCCAACTCATTAGATACTGAGCAAAATTCACAAATTCCAACTGCAATTTCTCATATTATCCACAACATAATTAATAACCTGAAAATAGAGATACCAACAAATAAACATAGTAAGCTATTTATTCCATTTCAAAACCCCTCTTTTTCTACATATTTATCCTATTCCCTACTCATAACTGCAACTGGACTCCCCTATTAGCTTCTGACCTTTACCTAACCAAACCTAAGTAATTCTTTCAACCAAGAGTCATCTTCTTCACCTAGCTTGATATTCTCGTATATACACTTATGCACCATAAACTAGTTGGTAAATTAATATTTCTCTTACCAAATATGCACCACTATCAATTTAAGTTTCAACATAGTCTATTATCAAACACATGAAACCCACTGATCCACTATTCAATACCAGTTTTCTCATTTCCACTCTACACACAAATATATCTACGTACCACATTAACTTCATCCCAAATTTCTACAAATAATCCTTACTTAATCAAAATTCAGCATACAAGTAACTTAAGAACATACACACTTCTACAATTTATCTAGATAATCATTAAATACCCTGTTTATTTTATATTCAAGGTCAAACACCTTTAATTTTTCCATCATCTCCCATTCCCCAGCAACAACACAAGCAACATTGCAACAAATTTTTTTACTAAGATCATTAATAGCTACATTAACTTTACTTGGGTGATACTGTAATTCTAAATTATAATCTTCCACATATTTTATCCACCTTCAAATCTTTCTGTGTAAAGATGTACTTCAAACTTTTATGATCTAAAAATACTTCAAATTTTCCACCGTACAAATAATGCCTTCAAGATTTTAGTGCAAAAATTACTGCTGTCAACTCCAAACCATAAACTGGGTAATTCTGCTCATGAGTCTTCAACTACCTACAGCCATAAGTCACTACCTTTCCTTTTTTTTTTTTTTTTTTTTGCATCAGTAAACATCCTAATCCTTTTCTTGAGACATCACAATATATTGAATAGTCTTCACCCCATTCTGAAATTATCAAACTGGTGCAATAGTCAATCTTCTCTTAAGTTCTTGAAATGATTTCTTACAGTCATCACTCCAACCAAGCTTAATTCGCTTTTGGGTGAGTCTGGTCAAAGGAGTGGCTAACCTAGAAATATCAAGTATGAATCTTCAATAGTAATTTGCCGAACCAAAAAACTACAAGTTTCAAATACAGTTTTTGATCTTGACCATTCTAAAATAGTCTCAACCTTAGACAAATCCACGGCCACTCATTTCTCCGAAATCACGTGTCCAAGAAATTTTACCTTTTTAAGCCAAAATTTACACTTACTTGGATTGGCATACAATTAATGCTCTTTTAAGGTTTGCAATACTATCCTCAAATGTCTTTCATTTTCCTTATCTCATTTAGAGTACACCAGCACATTATCAATGAATACACTACAACTTTGTCTAGGTAATCTCAAAACATTATGTTCAATAAATCTTTAAATACAGTTGAAATGTTAGTCAATCTAAGTGGATTACTAGAAACTTGTAATGACCATGTCGAGTCTTGAATGCTGTTTTAGGAATGTCCTCCTGCCTCACCCTCAATTGGTGGTATTCAGGCATTAAATCACTTTTTGAAAATACCAATGATTATTTCAATTAAAATGGATATCTCAATCAAATAATAAAAAATCAATTTTTACAATTTCTCATATAGAACCACAGTCCCTTTGACATTATATAATAAACTTTTGGACCAAATTAAATCACAAACCCCTCAGTTATCAATTTTAATTTCTTCCTCATTACCACAACCATTTACTTATCTGTATGTTCAGCATATAATTCTTAATTCTAATTATACTCAAATTAAATCAAAGCATCATCACACATAAATTGATCGTATCAAGACCATCTAATCAACTAATTATATGAATCCATATTAATAATCTCAAAGCCCAATAAATATGGTAAGTCTTGTATAATTAGTGCCTTCAAATATTCCTCAAATTCTTAATTAAAACTTTCAAATATTCTTTAGAATTTTCATTTCCAATTTTCTCTACTACTCTCTATCTCACAACTAAAATTTCATAAAATTTCTATTAACCATATGAAGCCTCAATATCCACTGTATAACAAATAATCTGACCAAGTATAACCAAATTGATCAACACTTTGAGTTTCATAATTTATCACTTATATAAATTTTAGCTCCCACTCATCATATCAATTATCAATCACTTATTGCTATTACGAGTACACAAATCAATCTCCAATATTCATTATTATTTCCCTTAATAATCTCCTTAACTTGCTACAATTTCTAATATATATATTTTCTTGCTCCCCTCTTAGGCGGTAAGCGAGAAATTTCTTTCAAAAACGCCTCCAAAAATCCACAAACATCACTCTGCATTTCCTTTCATTCCATCAATATTGAAAACTTCAGTTCATTATATATATATATATATATTGTGCCATCAAGATGTATCGAAACCTCGAATGATAAAACACCCAAACTCTACTCCTCGAAGTCTATACTCATCAAGTACAATCACTTTGTTCTTGAATCTTAATTATCCATTTATGACTACACTTTTGTACTCAACATTTTAGCTAGAAAATTGGCAATAGTGCATTTTCTGATAAAACTAGTCCCACACCTGGAACCCAATAACTCCTAGTCCATGTGATCAATACCATTCTTGGATAACTTCATCTCTAAAAATTTATTATTCTATTATTATAATTCTCGTCCTAAAGAATCTCAAAATCACAACATTCTCTTAAAAACTTTACTGAAAGCAACTCTAGTACAACCAAACTTCTTGTCATCTCACTTAGAAGTATCAACCATTATATTTGCCTCACCCGAGTAACATTGAAGAATTTAAGATCATAATATTCCTATTGCTCCATTCAACTATATTTTCTCATAGTCAAATCACATTATATACATAAATAACTTTGAAATTCTTGTATTTTGAGTACATCCTAAACTCTTCTGCCATTCCACCAATCCTATCAAGACTTCAAAGCAAAAACCATTTTAATTAATCCTCCTCATATGATTTCAACTATCTCGATTTACATCGTCATTTAACCATTATGCCTTAGCTCACAACCTAAATTTTTTTTCCTTGTAACCCATCACAATATCCAGAGTAATCCTTCCACGGGTAAGAATAACCAACATAGAGATTTAGTTAACCTATGTCTTGGCTTATAAAATGTTCTTAATAACTTTACCTTACCAAATTTCTAACTCTTTCCTAGATCAGTCAAATCAATAATTCTATCAACTGAGAGGTGTCTTAAATAGGGCAGTGTTAATAACCCTCCAAGTCCACAAAGCTTGGATATCAAATATAACCTCGGTCGTGCTTAAGTAATACAATTGAAACCTTTAGAATATCCATTACAATTACTCGACCAAATATCACCCAATCCCAAACTTTATCTCGGACAAACCGAACCCAAGCTTACTATTCTTAATGCATAGCCATACAGCCAAATTACCAAACCTCAGTAACCAACATACTTCCTCAACTACCTCTAAATTTAATAACTACCATTCTCTCTTAACGAGAGTTTCTAAAACCCCATCAGCAAATACTATATTAGTTAAAACCACAAGTCCACAAACCACTTAATTAAATTCTGAACTTCCAAAACTTAACCAATATTGTAGAATGTGATGCATTTAAAACAAGAGAGACATCTGATATAGAATTTAGGAAAAATCAATCTCCCTCTAGGGAGATTAACCCTACACTTTCTCAATAAACACATCCACAATTTGCACATTACTCTTGAAAACAAAATTGCGACTCATTCTCGTTTAACCTTAAACCGACCATCTAAATATAAAGTTTTCCAATGCACCTATTATCATTAATGGAGAAAGTAACATTATTCTTGCCTCATCCAAATTCTAAATTACGATGTTATCAGTCAAGATAGTTGTCACAATCCTTAATAACGGCTAACTCATCCATTTCAAAGTTTAAATCTCTATTACTGTAATTACTACTTTAAAATCATCTCACAATTACACATCACTCAACAATAAAATTCAAGCTCAATAAATCCTTGAGTCACTATCTTAAACTTTTTAAGCCTCTTGTACTTCAAATTTGAAACCTTTTTTTTATTATTATATTCACATTCACATCATTTTTTATGTTAGAACTACCACCAAACATCTTTCATGCCTCATGCCTAAGCCCAACAAACCACCGTCGGTTACATCACTTGCCCACATACCAGCTTTACTTACCATCAGCTAAGGATATTTCATAAGTTTTCATATCCCTTACCAATAAGGTCACTATTGTAGCAATATTTTCAATTTCATCCACATACACTACCAACTATGCCATAAAATACCAATGAGTTTATTTTCAAAAACAACTAAATCTCGGTTGTAACACTTAAGCGTATAATGCCGGACTTCCACTGTCCTTTAGGTATTCTAACGTATGCTATGATACCAACTTGTAACACCCCGATTTTCACAACTTGGGGAGTGAGTGAAAGAGTTATACATAACACGTGCTAAAATATCCATTACCCTAATCAGAGTCACACCACTACCTTGGAGCAAACATCCATAAACCAAACCAAGCTTTTTTCCACTAGGTGGGGTCGGTTATATGGATTTGTCGGCGCCAATTAGATCTGTTTAGGGCCATGTCCTCCGATAGATCTAGGTAGATCATGTCATGTTTAATAGTTTCCTTCCAATTTCTCTTGGGTCTTCTTCTACCTCCCCTACTCCTGGTAATCTCCATACTTTCACACATTCTAACAGGTGCCTCTGCTTGACGCCTTCTAACATGGCCAAACCATCTTAATCGGTTTTCTCTCATTTTATCTTCAATCGGTGCTATTCCTACTTTGTCCCTAATCTCCTCATTCCTAATCCTATCTTTCGTTGTAATCCCGTACATCCACCTTAGCATCCTCATATTCGTAACTGCCATCTTCTGACCATGATTATACTTTACTGCCTAACACTCTAATCCATATAGCAGCACTAGTTTAACCGCTACTTTATAATACTTTCCTTTCACCTTGAGGGGGACTTTTCAGTCACACAAAACCCTCGAAGCACTCCTCCATTTGGTCCACCTGGCTTAAATCCCGTGACTTACATCAGTATCAATCCCTCCATCTTGTTGCACCATAGATCTAAGGTACCTGAATTTATTTTTCTCTACAATTTTTTGTGTGCCTAAACTTTCTTTTATACTACCCGTTATCCTACTTTGACTTACATTCCATATATTCCGTCTTGCATCGGCTTAGCCTAAACCCTTTTGTCTCTAACGTAACCCGCCACAATTATAGCTTAACATTCACTCCTTCTCTCGTCTCATCTACTAAAATAATATCATCTGCAAATAGCATACACCACAGTGCCTCATCCTAAGTATGTCTTATAATCTCATCCATAACTAAAGCAAGCAAGTATGGGCTTAACGCTGAGCCTTGATGTAAACCAATCGTGATAGGGAACTCATTAGTCTCTCCACCAGTCGTTCGTATAGATGCCATAGCTCTATCGCACATATCTTTTATCGCCTCAATATATGCGACATACACTCCTTTCTTTTCCAATACTCTCCATAGAATCTCCCTAGGAACTCGGTCATATGCCTTCTCTAAATCGATGAACACCATATGTAAATCTTTTTTACCTTCTCTATACTGTTCCATTAACCTCCTCAAGAGAAAGATAGCCTCCATGGTTGATCTTCCAGGCATGAAACCAAATTGGTTCTCTGAAACATTTGTTGTCCTTCCTAGTCTTTTCTCAATAACTCTCTCCCATAATTTCATCGTATGGCTCATCAATTTAATCCCGTGGTAGTTTACACAGTTTTGAATATCTTCTTTGTTCTTGTATATGGGTATAAGGATACTTTTCCTCCATGCATCAGGCATCTTCTTGCTCTTTAGCACTACATTAAAAAGTTTTGTCAACCAAATTATGCCATCTTTTCCTAAGCCCCTCCAAACTTCAATAGGGATACCATCTGGCCCAACTGATTTCCCATTTTTCATCCTTTTTAATACTTTTTTTACTTCTTCTCTACTAATTCTCCTATAGAACATAAAATTTAATTCTTCCCTAAAAGTGGTAAACTGCCTCAATTGTATGTCACTACTACTACTTTCGTTAAATAACTTGTAGAAGTTGCTCTTCCAACACTCCTTTATCTCCTCTTCCTTTACTAATACCTCTTCATCCTCATCCTTAATGCATTTAACTTGGTTTAAATCCTTGGTCCGTCTATCTCTGGATTTAGCAAGCTTGAATATCTCTCTTTCGCCCTCCTTAGTGTCAAGTCCCCTATATAAATCCTCAAATGTCTTTGCCTTAGCCTCAGTAACTGCCTTTTTGGTTTCTCTTCTAGCTTCTCTATACCTCTCCAAGTTAGTTTCATTTCAATCATTTTGCCAAGATTTAAAACACTCTCTTTTAACTTTTATCTTGTCTTAGACGGCCTCGTTCCACCACCATGCTTCTTTCTGTACCGGAGTACTCCCTTTGGATTCTCCTAAAACTTCTTTCTCTACCCTCCTAATACATTTTGCTACCTTATCCCACATAATATTTGCACTCTCATTTACTGTCCAAATGTTTTCCTCTAGTACTCTTTCCCCGAATGCTGCTTGCTTATCACCTTTCAAGTTCCACCATTTAGTCTTTGAGCATCTATATGACTTCTTTTTTCTTGTCCAACCTTTGAAGCTGCACATCTATGACCAACAACCTATGTTGGGCAGTCAAGCTCTCCCTCGGTATAACTTTACAATCTTTACAAGCTACACGGTCTCTTTTCCTAGTTAAGAAGAAGTTAATCTGTGTCTTTGAGGAGCCACTCTTATAAGTCACCAAATGTTCATCTCTCTTCCTTAAAAAGGTGTTCGTCACCATGAGATCATAAGCCACTGCAAACTCCAACATATCCTTCCCTCCTTCATTTCTATCACTGTAACCATATCCCCCATGTACTCCTATGTATCAATCTACACCGGGTCCTATATGACCATTCAAATCTCCTCCTATGAAGACCATCTCTCCTTGAGGTATCTCTAATAGCATTCCTTCCAAGTCTTCCCACAACTTCTCTTTATGTACATCTCTTAAGCCCACCTAGGGGGTTATAAGCACTAATTACATTTACTATCTCTTCTCCACAATATATAATAATAATTTTATTAATAACTAAAAGTATTTAATAACAATTAAACCTCAGCATAACCGAACAACAGTGTTCCAACTACAACTTTAAATATAATAGAGATTTAGGCCTCAAAGCCTTTTTCAATCATATCCGATAAATCCCCCAAATTAATAATATTATAGTTCTAAGTAATGTCACAGCAATGCAAAAGTAAATCCAACAATAGCCCACCTAAGTCTCAGGTTCATGATCTGCA
Source organism: Vitellaria paradoxa (assembly GCA_019916065.1). NCBI lineage: Eukaryota > Viridiplantae > Streptophyta > Magnoliopsida > Ericales > Sapotaceae > Vitellaria > Vitellaria paradoxa. Next base: position 36,663,703 of record CM034237.1, on the reverse strand, counting down.
AAAAAAATCTGTAGGGACGTGAGCACTAATCCACTTGTGCCCACAGTGCACAATAAGTTCACATATGATATGCATAAAAATTATATTAGCAGAAATTTTGTATCAATAACTCATAAATTGTAAGTCGTACCGCATCCCAACATCAAAACATACATCAACATAAATCTCAAAAATACTCTAATTATTATATTTCATTTATCTCTTTAACATCACATCATAATCATCACAGTTATGGGGCAAATACTATACAATATCGTCGTTTACAGGTCCAAACTCGATGGCCACGAGTAACCCCATAATTATCATCGTTGTAGGCTACTAATCTACTGGCATGAATACCAACCCCTGCGTAGGTTTATGATATTTCAACCCAAGGGTAATCTCTATACCCTTCCTATTTTTCAATATCTACAGCCCTGCAATCATAACATCGTTCACATTTCCTCTATCTCCATTATTATCATCTCAACAAAATAGCTCATTAGAATCAATCATCAACATCACATCATCACTTTCATAATCATTCTCCATTAATAAAATAAATCACTCAAACATTTCAAAATTAAGCATTCTCAATTACACAATTTCCATGCATTTAACACAGTTTCTCTGTTATTCCTAAACTTAAATCCTCATTTTCTTCTTTCTTTTTCTCTCTCATCTTTCTTTTTTTCAATTTTTTTTCTCACTCTTCTTTTCTCTCCTTTCTCGGTTCTCCTCCCAGCACCTTGCACACATGCACACACATATATATGTGTGTGTCACTTGACAACCAAGTAATTGAAAGTTCCAGGAAGTTTCAGCCTCTTTTTTTTTTTTTTTTTTTTGGTTTGCCTTCTCCAATGTGCATATACATACACACGGCACACTTAGGAGCCAAGTAAGAAAAATAAAAGAGAGCCAAGTAAGAAAAATAGAAAAATAAAAGAAAAAAATGACTTCTATGTTAACCAAAGGCTCCACGTGTTCTATTTTCACCATTATATATATATTAAAATAATATTTACATTAAAATCAAATTTTTTTATAATATGAAAAAATAATATGAATATTAAAAAATTTAAATTTTGGGGTTGTTACAAGTATGTTATCCAGTTTTAATTCTAATTGGGTATACGATTTTTCATAAAAGTAATCAATTTTATTGACTATATAAATAGAAAGAAATGGTCAGAAACTCTGAAAATGTAAATGGCAGGGCTATCATAAGTCAGGCACGATTAGTTTTTTATTCTAAACTCACCCCTCGGGACCTTAGAATTTCGAAGGCGTGACATAAAAATATCTCAAATTTAAAATTTTAAGTTTCTTTGTTATATAAATGACATAAAGAGTATAAAAGTGTATGTATTTAAAATTTAAGTTTTAAATATATTAAATTTGAAAATTTAATTTAAATGTTTATTTTTAATAAAATCTTAAAGAACAATAAATTTTAAATATTTTTTTAAATAAAAAGATTCAGATTACTTTGTCTAATAAGTATCTATACATCATTTAATAAATGTGTATAATTTTATTATTTATTACAAAAAATATCAAAAATTTTAAAATATTAATTGAAAAACTTTTATATATAAAAACTATTCAAAAAATATATAAGAATAGTAAGGGATTGTGTTTTCATGTGACATGATCGAAAAGACAACCAAAATGGAGAACGAAAGAAGTAATCTTGGTTATTGTGCAAATCTAACAGTTGAAAAAATTTCAAATTTAAAAATTGAAATTCAAAATTTGACACAAAAACTATAAAAAGTATATGTATTTAAAAGTTAAATTTTAAGCACATCAAAATTAAAATTTTAATTTACTTGTTTATTTTTTAACAAAATTTTAAAGAAAATTAAAGTTTAAATATATTTTTTAAATAAAAAAATTTAATTGACTTTGTCTAATAGGTATTCATACATTATTTAATAAATGTGTATAATTTGATTATTTAATACAAATATTATCAAATTTTTTAAAATATTAATTTTAAAACTTTTATATAAAAAATATTCAAAAAAATATATGAGAATAGTGAGGGCTTATTATTTTTATGTGATGTAACTGAAAAGATAACCAAAGTGGAAAGGAAAATAAATAATCTTGGCCATTGAGTAATCTTGTAGTTGAAAAATCTTAAATTCAAAATTTTAGGTTTTCTTATTATATAAATGACATAAAAAATGTAAAAATGTATGTATTTAAAATTTATGTCTTAGGTACATTAAAATTGGAGTTTAAATACAATGTTTTAGTGGACATTATTCAATAGGTATAGTTATTTAATAAATGTGTACAATTGTATTATGTATTATTTATTACAAATAATAAAATTTTATTTGAAATTTTATTAAAAATTTTCTAAAATTTTATTAAAAAATTTTTATTAAATGGCGTAAAAATTTTATTAAGAGGGTGTTTGGTTGACAAAAGTTTAGTAAAAAAGTACACTAAAAGTATAAACATTTGATGTAAAGATAATACGTGATAAAATTTAATTTGAAGAAGTACAAAAATTTAGTAAAAGTTAGTGAGTTTTAATTAAACACTTCCTAAAACAATCTGGAATGGTTAATGGTTAAAAAATTTTAGGATGGTAAAAAAAATTATTTAAAAAAATTTTATTTGAAAAAAAGAATTCCAAAATTAAAACAGTTACGTTACACTAACAATTGAAACTAACAGCTCCTTGTGCCCCCGATAACCCAACTTTTGAAACCCAACAAACCCGTGCAAAGTATGGTTTGAATTTCAAAACTAATCCTCCACCCCTCTCTCTCTCTCTCTTAACCTCTTCTCCTTGTCACGTACACAACCGTCATATCGACGGTTGTGTTTTATTATATAGATATTAGAAAAATATTTCTCTTTTTTTTCTTCTTAATTTTCAATCATACGCGATATGTTTTAATACTCTCTATTTTTTTTTTTTTTGAAAGGTAAATACTCTCCATTATATTTTTTAATAATTTTTTAATTATTTTTCTGATTCACAATGCCTTCATTTTTATTTTTTTATCACATATCGGTAGATAGGCAATTCAGTTTTTTCTTCTGTCTAAATTAAAGTTGTGATATGTGATCTCGGCTAATGTGAATGAGCTCACGTGGATTCTTAGAGTGGACCTATTTATCAATTGGCTCACAATAGTCGTTTAATTTACATATTTCCAATAAATTAAATTTTAAAGAAAAAAATGCCTAAATATTAATTTGTTGCAACTCCCTTCAATTCACAAGACCAGAAGAGAAAATACACAGTACAGAGACAGTACAGAGATGAATCAGAGTGTCGGAGGAGAGAGAAGTCAGCTGTGTTAGAGGAGAAGAAAAGGTTTGGTCTTTAAATTGAAACCAAACCCAGGGTCAGTGAAATCTGCCGAGGAGAGAGAGATCGTTGGATAGAAGCTAAGATAGATGGTGAGGATGCTACTATTCAGAGCCGTCAGATTACCCTTGGATTAGAGAGGATGAGAGGCCCAGATCATCCGAAGAACCCACTCAATTAATCCAGGCCCTTTATCATCAAAACAATCAATAGCTGAGGTACACATGGGTCGTGGGAAGTAAGTAAAGGAAAAGAATTGGGTCAGATTGCACAAACCGAGGAGCCAGGTGGGTGAGGGGCAACACCTAGGTTTATGGGTATTTGTTTAATGAATGTTCTAGAAGGGGGCAAGCTGGTCATTACATAAATAAAGTGAAGTTTAGGGAGAGGTGCTTGGCTGGATAGACAAGGAGAGTGCTCAATGAGTTAGGACAACATAATCTTTATTAATAGTGGGTATCATCATTCGGCCCATAGTCCAATTGCTACAATTCGGTCCAGATGCATGAAGATAATTCGGCCCATTCTCAACCTGGAAGATTTCAGCCCATTTCATTAGGTCCTTAAATATAAATAGTATATAATTAAGTAATTGCACTGTGAGGGCAATTCTTGAGACTATTGCATAAATACTGAATGTAGGTTTGTAACGAGATCCATTTGAATTTTGTAAGAACTTGCTGATCAAGCAAAAAAAGAGGAATAACCCTCGAAGTGAGTGTTCTCTGTAAGTTCATTCACCATTAGCAATCTAATTCAATTTCCTTTTTTCATTTGTCGTTCTCTGTAAGTTCATCGTAGGTAAATCTAAAAAAATTATTATGGGTGCTCATCAATTGATATCAGAGTTTTCGATGGAAAACAATACGAGATCTGCAATACAATATACAAAGATTTTCAATCAGATCATCAAAATGTAGAATATGTTTGAATCTAGATTTGAAGGTCAATATAAGAAGATCAAGGAATTAACGGGACACTTGGTGGCACTTACTAGTCGTGGAGGTGGTTCGAGAGTGGACCAAGAGGAAGGTAATTCCCACATTCCCAATGAATTTGTTCATCTAGGGAGTAGCAGGGGTTCTAAAGAATTCATACCAGATCTACTAAATTAGAGTTTTTCAGATTCTCTAAGGATGGTCTAGCGAAGTGGATCTATAAGGCAAACCAAATTTTCACCCATTATAAAGTATTGAAATCTCAAAAGTTAATAATTTCTTCCATGCATATGGAAGATAAGGCTCTAATTTGGTTTCAAGATTTAATTAATTCTGGGTGAGGTGGGGACATGGAAGGAAATTATCAATCCTTGCCGATTAGATTTGGAGAAAGACCTCGCAAAGATCCAATAGATCAGCTTATAAGGTTGAAGTAAACCTCCACTGTGGAAGATTTTAAGACTCGATTTGAAGTCATTACTAATAATGAGGAACATAAGCTAAGTTTCTTTTTGGCAATTCGTGAGGAAGAAATCAGGCATGCGGTTAAGATGTTCAACTATGATATCCGGAAATTTTTATTATTATTAAATGCATTATTATTTTAATTTTAATTTTATACTTAGAAATTTTAATCTACGTTAATTTATTTTAAATTCTTATTAACTTTAATTATAATAATTTTTATATTATTATAATATTTTTAAGATTTATTTAATTTTAATCTAAATTAATTAGTGGATTAATTAATTTATTATTATATATTAATTAGTTAGGTTAGTTAATGTGCAAATGTAAACATGGCTAGCCTACTTAACACCTATTCTAGCAGATTTGATTAGCTTTGCTTTGGGGTCTCATGTGTCTGTGAGTGGGTGAGCCACGGGCGGCTACGTGGCGAGCTGAGGAAGAGGGGAAAAAAAAAAAAAAGGTTAGGCGGTGAATTTTTCAACCGAGAATGCATATATATGATATAGGTACGGCTTGGGGGAAAAAAGTGGGTAAGAAAGGAAAAATTTAGGTGGATTTAGTTTGTTTTTTTCATTTTCTGCTTTTGTTTTTGTTTTATGTATTAAAAATTTCAAAATAAAGAAGCAGATACTGCTCTATTTTCTTTATTTTGATATTTTTCTTATTTTGAATTGAAAACGCTCAAAACGATTTTTTATCATTTTTCATTTCATGTGTAAACTCATTTTCTATTTTCTAAAATAAAATTTGAAAACACAAGTGACCAAATGTATTTTAGCTATTTTCTTTATTTTCAAAAGCTTAAAATGAAAAATGAGTTCAAAACAGAAAATATAAAACAAAAACAGAAAATAAAAAATAAGAAAATAAACCAAATGAAGCCTTAGAGTTTTGAGCAGAGCTTTGTTGGGGTGAGTTACTTTATTTTATTAATTAAAAATTTATCTTGTAGAAGATTAAATAAATTAAATATATTAAAGGTGTAATAATTGTATTCTATTTAATGAATTTATATTATTAATTGATTTAGGTTGTATTTTATTACTTAATGTCTAATTTGCATAATTTATTTGGATTAAAATTAGGATCGAGGATAATTAGCAATAACCACTGCAATAGTTTGATTTTAACAGAACAAAAAATGTGCATATACGCTAAGAAAAAAAAATATTTGATATAACTCGTAGTTAATATAAATTTCTTTTATCTTTGAAAAAAATAAATACACATAATTAGCTGGTTAAGGAAATAAATATTTGTCCAAAAAAATTAGATAGAATTGCTTGATAATAGGAAAATTATTAATCTAGACCTCTTAGGTTAAATGTAACAATTAAAATGATTAGATGATAATACGTGAATACGTGTTAATTAGTCATAATTTGTTTCATAGAATTTGGCACAAATCAAGAAAAAAAGCAATGGAAAAAGTTATTGGACCCTTCAAGTAGAGGATTTATTTTTATAATTGAAACTTAATATTTTGTATAAAGACATGAAAGAAATATATGATTTCATTGCATGATATTGAGATACTACTGGAGAATGTGAAATGAGATGGTTGGGCTATATGGGATTTGAAGAATTACTCTCAGATAGTTCAATACATGCTAGTAATTATGTGAGCATTAAGACTTACTGTATTTTAAAAATTCATGCCATCTAGTTGAGGCAACGGAGTTACAAAGGTGATGTGGGGGACAAAAGGGTGGTAAGGAGTTATTGTTGGTATTATAATGATTCCATACATATTATATAAAGAATGAGTTGGATGTTATAAGGGTGACAAGGCATTATAAGGGTGACACTAAGGTAGCTTTGCATGAGTAATCCACTACTTATTTACTTAATTTATGCTATTACCATCTATTTATATGATAATGACAGTTACTTTGGACACTTTGTATTTATTTTTATTTGAAAATACTTATTGATATGGTTTGAATATTTTTCCTACTGAACTTAATAGCTCACCCCGTTTTATAAGTTTTATACAGAAATGTCAGTAGGTAGCAAAAATTGAGACTGACCATGGTTAGCGGCAAGCCCAGCTGTTATTAAGACTGTGAAATGGATAAGTAGGTTTGTTAGCTTGAGGCCTAGAATATGTGTAAAATATTTAAACAACTAGATTATGATGAAACATATGTGGAAGGTTTGATTTTCATACTCTTGTTCTTCTGTGAAAACTAGGGTGTGATAGATTGGTATCAGAGCTAGTTAGTAGATTGAATTTGGGGCTTTAGTTAAAAGAAGATAGGTAAATAATAATGATAGGTAATGGGTTTTAGACGATCTAAAGTCTAGGCAATGCGTATCCAAACAACTTGGACAAGACAAAAGTTATTCACTTTCAGTTTAAGATTTTATGATTACATTTCCTAAGGTCATAGGTCGATATTAGCATTGATTAGATTTCTTGTGGACGTCTATAGCACAGAGTGGACAGATGGCGGATCCATGGCTGATGTGGTCTTAGTGGATATTTATGCGTTAGGAAGTCATAGTTGATCTCGACACACAGGAGCATCACTTCATTCGGATATGGGCCCAGAACTTAACTCGGCAGAATATTCAAGATACTACTACACTTTGGGTGCTTGAGTCAAGGCACTACCAAAACAAGATCACTTGCAGGAAGGTTGTATTCAAGTTGTTAGCAGCTCAACAATAACTACAGTTGCTTGACACTCCTTAGGCTTTCTTAGGCTTGGTTCACACTATGGTATAAGAAGGCACCCTGATTTATCAGCCATTAGCTGAGTGGCCTGTACATCCTGATTCGAGCCTATTACCATTTGCCTTGGCTCCCCCATCTACCCTAGTTGAGGATGTTCATCCAGATTTGACCCGTGAGCAAGGGTCTAATGTGAGTGTTAAGTTTTAAGCTCTACTAAAGGGGGGTGGTGCCAGTGTCGTAGCAAGATGAGGAGCAATTTGGATAGCATTTGGTTTAGACACCAAGAGCATTTGACCTTACCACATTTATGTATTAAGGTGGCAACAATCATGGCAGTATTAGTGGGAGTAGCACAGATAGGACCTCCACCGATCACTAATCAACTAGCAGGCTCTTTGAAGCTCTTCAGGAGGATGAAGCCTCCCAGTTATGACGGATTTTCAGACTCTAATGTTGTAGAGAGTTTTTTCTGCTAGTGTGAGAAGATTTTCAAGGCCCTTTAAATCATAGACATTCAAACAAGGATTTCTCTTGTCACCACTTCTGCGTGTTGAGACCATAATTGGTGGATACTCTCAGTTGAATAGAGTTTGTTAGGATTGTGTGATAGCAATCAAGATGGAGGCATCATTAGATGATTATTAGTCCTTGAACTTGGATTGCAGTTTATCTTCTTTTGGTAATATGTAAAATTTTTGAATCTTTGAATTATTCTTATCCTATTCAAATTTAGAAAATATTTAATTCAAGATTTATATGAATTTGCCATCATTAAACTTTACACTTGAGAGTGAGATTGCAAAATTACGTTAATGGATCTGCGACTAATACAAAGAAGATGGGGTTCAAAGGGGGAAAAATAATTGGAAACCTTTGTACAAATGGTTTATGTAAAGAAATGGAAGAATCGAAGATAGTAATTGTTTGAGATTTTTATTTGTCTTTCATAGACATTTTCAAAATAAAGATAGTGTGTTATCACAACATTAAGTAGTGTTGTCATTTAGATTGACTTGTTAACTTGAAAATCGAGAATTGATTATTGATTATTTGGATTAGAAATTTAAGATTAACTCTTTAAATGTTCATCATTCATAAATTGTAAGTGTTGATTCAAAATGCAAGCTCCTCCTGATGAGTGAGATGGTTTAAATTGATCACGGCAAGTTTCTAGTGTAGAATTTTGAGAATCAAAAATGGAGAATTCTAAGAATCAAAAAGATGACATTTTACAACTTCAAGCAGATTCAGTAACCGACCCAACTCTAAAAGTGGAAGACTTACTTCAGTCTGTGGGCTAGAAACACAAATTTATTTTTCCTTTTGGATTGACCGTGGTAACTTCGACTACAAAAAATATATATATGTACCAATATCTCTCATACTAAATTTTGAATAGATTCCATAAGAATCTTTAAATCTATTCGTCTCTTATCTTTCACACGAAGTCAACACTAGTTTTTGCAAAATTGGTATACAGACCTATCTCAATCCCAAAAATTAATTAACTCATTGGACAAGACTTTTCCTCACACTTACAAATCGACCATTAGCCCTCTTCAACAATCGATGTGAGAACACCCTAACAATCTCCTCTTTCACACATTGGGTCTTGAGGCAGAGAGAGTGATATCCAGTTTTCTCCCGATAGACTGAGATTTATGACAAATCTAGACTCTGATACCAATTTTAGGTGATTTTGAGCCTATCTCAATCCCAAAAAGTAGCTCATAAAGTGAGACTTTCTCTCACACTTATATACTAACTACTACTCCCTTCCACAACCAACGTGAGAACACTACAAAAATGGCCACTTCACTTTTTATTGCAAATCATCTAGAAACAGAAAACAATAGAACCTAAGTCTTCACAACTAAATTGATTACATTAGAAAATTGTAACAATTTATGATTTAAATAGTATAATCATCTTTAAGTCATATTTTTATTTTTTTTTCTTAATTTCTAGCTGTTTCAATCCTGATTAAAATTTTGTAATTCAAGATTTTTCTATGAACTTGTATAAACCTACGAGTGCAATGCAAGATGAGTTTTGAAGATTAATAATATTATTGAAAAATTTATTTTTCTTTTCATTGTACTGAGTGATTATAAATCTTAACAATAATTATCTACTCTCTTATAATTTCTATCTAAAAAAATTATAAATTTGCGAAAATTATCTCTGCACTTTCTACCACCGGTCTTTATCCGTCAAGATGGGTTATCGTGTCACTTAGCAAAATAAATATACGTTAGAATTTTGATGTTTTAAATCTCCTTAAATTTAAGTGGTTTTTGATTTGTTAGGAAAAAAAAATTAGAATAAAAGTGATATGAGATAAAATTTAATTAAAAATAATTAAAAAAAAAGGTAAAGACTAGAATTGTTTTATTATTTTTTGAGATCCAAACGCCAACTTATGCGTACAGGACCTCATTATACCAACGGACTGCTTTTCCACCGAATCAATACATTTTTTGACGGCAAAGAAGAAATCAGAAATAGGATACTTTTTAGACAAATTTCAAATAAAATAAATAAGCAATTCAAACTAAATTACAGGCAACAACCCCAAACAAATTGATTGACTCAACCATAATTTATTGGTCCAATTGTTGCCATCCCCGAAAAAGGAGAGAGAGAGAGAGAAGGGGGGGGGAAGTTTGATAAATTTATTTTACTTTACTAGGTGGGTGCATAATTTTGCATTTAATTAATTAATCAATCAATCAAGCACACGTTGCTGTGATGGGCAGCATTTCAACGACATGATTCTTAGTAGTGATGGCATCATCGGTAGAGCCAACGCGCTCCTTTTCATCCAGTTTTTCAACAAAATCATTGAAGCATTCATCCACTGTTTTGAAAGACTCTTCTGGGTAGAGATCACTCACTTCAACTTCACGAGGACCGTCAATTGAAAAGTTGATCTGGCACCCCTTGATGAAAATGTCGTGTGTGAATGACGCAACCACGCTTTGTGGGATTATATTCTCTGCAATATACATATATGTACACACATGAATTTACCAAGGACTAATGAAGGTTAGCAAAATAAAGTACCAAATATATATATAAAAAGAAAAAAAAAAAAGTTAGGCGTTTACAGTCTCAAAAAATATCAGAAAAATCTTTAATTTTCATATATATTCATTTTAAAAAGTGCTAGTAAATATAGACCTTTTGCTGCAGCGAGGAGGTCATCTTCTGTGACAGTAACTCGGGGGAGGATGCGTCCGATCTTCTTCTCCCACAGAGATGCCAGTTCATTTATGTTGAGGAAATTGCAGGATGGTCGGAAGTGAACTGATTTGTTTATCGTGCGAACGTCATCGGCAGCTTTGATGGTAAATTTCCCAATATCGGAACCAGCCACAAAGTAAGCTGCGCGTGTAACACAGTAATAATAAAACTGGAATTAAAACCAATATTATTACCCCCCAAAAAAAAAAAAAAAAAGAAAAAGTGTTTCGACACTAGCATCGATCTTCTACCAGAAATAGTACTTGTGGTTGAATGCTCACTTAATAACATTAATTTCTACAATGAAAATATATTTTGATAATTAATCTTTTTAGTCCAAAATGACTAACAAAAAAGTTAAGTTGTTATTATGATACATTGATCGAATAAGTAATTTAACAGTATATTTTTTTTTATTTTTAATACTCTGTGTATTCAGATCAACTTATACACATTTTAACTAATACTTAAGAATTTAGAGTTAATAATAAGATAAATCTCCTAGTATCTGAGAAAACTCGAACTAATTGTTTAATACGTAAATATTTAAGTTCAAAATTTTGAGTCACTTATCTTTATAAAAGGATAGCAAAAATAAAGATTGAAAATGGGACGCCAAACTCAAAACATCTGTATCGGTGTTAGACAATCATACCAAGAATAGACACCTTAAAAGGGGAAAAAAAAATAGATGAGTGTAAACACGTATTGGGGTGAAAGATTCTCTAAGTCTCTTTTTCTAGTAATTGCATCGATTATGTGCTCTGTACTTGTATCCTAATAATTTATGCTTAAGTGCATATATATATATATATATCTATATATATTAAAGGACATAAGTAGATAAGTAATATTATATAATTAAAAAATTTTATGAGAAAAAAAAAGATAGAATAATCAATCATTTTAAAAACATTGACTTATTAAAATATATTTTTATTTTATAATTATTATTATCGCATATTCTAATATTTTTATAATTAATTCAGTTTTTTTCTTTTTTTTTTATTTTTTTAACACTATAACAATTTTCATGTAGATATATACGTTGTTCTTTTTTCTATTAGAGAAAATAAAATTAATAAAGATTAAAAATTTTTAATGTTTTCAAGAATCCAAATATCCAAATTTGCCGATCTATATTTAAGGAAGAAGAGTAGTTTTCCCGCTAGCTGGCGGTTCATTATCACTTGGTGAAAGATCTTTTGCCGCGTTTTGCTACCAACAAAATTAGGTCTCGTTTCAAAATAATAGTCAAAGAAGCTCACCATTTGACTGCTCGGTTTTTTTTATTTTTGTAAAATGATTGAATTTACATTTTTATATTTTAATTATTTTTTTTAAATTTTAAGAAAAAAAGATATCAGAGTAATAAAAAATTAAAAAATTAATTACTAAAACTTTAGCTTTTTTCTTAAACCACAAAAAAAAAAAAAGTTAAAGCTATTTGCTTAGTTTAAAAAAAAAAAATCCTTCTCAAGTTTAACGCAAGGAGTTATAACCTTCACAGTTGCTACAGTGTGATTTTAACTACTTAATTATGGTGGTGTTTGGAGTGACAAAAAATGAAATAAAGTAAAATATTTTGTATGTTTATAATTCAAAAAGTGAATAATTTTTAAAGATTTTAAAAAATTTTAAAATTTTTCAACATTTTATATTGCGTCAAACGGACCCTATATATGTGAGATCTTATGCTAAAATTGTAACTAACAACTTTTGACAAAATAATATCAAAAGTTGTCAAAATAATATCAAAAGTTACTAAAATTTAAATTTCCAAACGATACCTACTGTTCCCAACCCTAAGCTGCATTTTTTTTTATGCCTGTTATTTGTTAATTTCATGGCAAGTTGGATAGCTACGGGACGGGGCAAAATTGTCATTTAATAGGTAAGGAAGGAAGACAGATTAGTTATACACGCTTCTTAATTTGACTTCCACCAGCATGGTCAAAGGTGGGTATTCGATGCGATGGGCAATTGCCTTACACACGCTTCTTTGACAACGGATCAGTGTAGGTCCGATGTAGTGTACTGGATTGTGTACCTACATACTATTAGATCAAATAATAATATTTCTATCCATTCCTCTTTTGACAACTAGCAACGTTCGAGTAGATGGCCGCCGTCGGCTAAAGAGGCTGAAGCAGTCCATGGCGGTAGGCCATGGCGGCGGCCTGCCGACTCCGTGAATTGGCAATCAAAATATTTAATTTACATGCATGCGTATATCAACGAAAATGTTTATTTGTCCGAAAAATCTAGCAGAATTAATTATCATATATAATAATGTACCAATGTTATTTTTAAAATCAAAAAGCATTTTGATAAATATTTTTACTAATGTACGGAATGTATTCACATCATATTAGTAATTTAGGTATGTATGCATACAAATGCAACGCAATTCGAGCTGGGAGCAAACCTTATTCCCTCCCCGTATCGGCCATCGTTGCCCCCCTTAAAATAGTGTTTGATTAGTTAAAATTAATTAATTTTTATTAATTTTTTATATTTTTTTAATTAAATTTTATTACATATTACTTTTATATTAAATTTTTATATTTTTATTGTATTTTTTTTGTCAAATTCTTATCAAACAAACACCTCTAATAAAACTTGCATCCATGGGCAAACTCACAAATTAGTTTTTATTTCTTATTTGTACAAGAATTTCTTTTTCATTTGCTTACGCTATTCACTTACAGTAATTTTACTTTTTTAACACAAAACGCATAAACACGTGACATTCTAAAGTTTATATTGAAATAATAATAATGTTTTTCAACATTATATTTACAATTTTTATTGCATCGTCATAGTTATTTAAAAAAGATTAATTTTATTATAAAATTTTTTTTCTTCCACTTTTGATTGTAGGTAATTTTCCACCTTCATCGACTGATTGAAAATTTTTATGGCCGCCCCTTGTGACCCCAAATGCGCTATTGGAAACCAAATTCCTATACTATCCGACAAAATTCACGTCCTATTTGTACATTACATGGGTCCCGCTAAAAGGATGTAAACATTTAAGGGTTGTTAGATTGGTAAAAATTTGATAAAAAATTACAATAAAGATATAAAGATTTGACATAAAAGTAATATGTGATAAAATTTAATTATAAAAAAATATAAAAAAATTAATAAAAATTAATAAATTTTAATTAATTTTATCCGACCAAACATCCATTTAATTGAACTCAAACCTAAACTCTTCAATTGACCCACCGAACTTGTATTTGGACATTATATGGGTCCTGCTTAAAGGATATAAACATCTAATTGAACCTAAACTCTTCGATTGACCCCCAACAAACTTTTCTCTAGTGAAGGAAAGCTGTCATTCATGTCTCTCTCTCTCTCTCTCTCTCTCTCTCTAAAAAACCCTCCCCACTTATCACACCAAGGGCACACTTTAATTAATTTCTATCCGCTTAGTTTTCCTAACAATAGCTTTAAACATCAATGATGAGAAATTCTCAAAATTAAAGTTGCGTTTAAGAAAGATTAACTGCATTAAAAAAATAAAACAAAGAAAGTTAAGGATAGTAATGAAATTCTTAAGTACCTTTGACGTTGCCATCACCGTAAATTTGAAACTCGTCCAGAGGGGGGAGAACTTGAGAAGGGTGGGTATTATCACAGTACGGCCAAGAAGCAATGGAGTTGCAGCAGATGTAAGTGTAGGGCACCTCAGACTCTTCTATCAACCTTCGTACCATCCGCTTTGTCTTATACATGCCGAGCCCCGGCTCCACCGGGTCCGCCCTGTCAACGTCATGCCCAAACTCCGAAGGCAAGAACCTCTGCACCAAGTACAATATGTCCATATTTTAATTTCTTTCGCCTTCTTCCCTTAAAAATGTTTCATTATTTGGGGATGTTTGGTTGAAAAAAAATTGTTCTAAAAAGTACAATAAAAGTACAAAATTTGATGTGAAGGTAATATGTAACAAAATTTAATTAGAAGAAAGTACAAATCTTTTGTAATTTTTGGTGAGTTTTAGTATTTGGAAGTTGGCCAAACAGCCCCTTGATTTGAGTAAATTGATACAGTAATATTATGTTAATTTCGTGACTTAAAATCAAAATTGTTAATTTAAATTTAATAGTCCAATTATATTTACATTTATTATGAATTAAAATAGTGACGGTCACCAACTCAATATTACATAACTAATATAATTTAGTTATGTTAATCTCCTTTTCTTCTATATCTTGTACTAAGTATGTGTTTAGAAATTAAACTAAAAGCTCAATTTTTAGTTATTCAAAATTTTAATTTTTTTTAAATAACTAAATTTATCTTTTATTACATTTTATATTTCTTTTAAATTATAGAAGAAAAAATGTCAAATTAACAAAAAGTTAAAAAATAATTAGTTACTAAAAAATTAACTTTTTTTCTTATTAAACAAAAAATAATAATTTTTTAATAATTAATTATTAGTTAATTACTAAAAAATTAACCTTTTTTTTCCTGAACTCAAACCTAATATTATAGGGGCGTTTGGAAGCCAAACAAATATTAATTTTTACAAATTTTTTCAACTCTTACAAATTTTTTGTCATTTTTGTTTTCCGTGCATTTCTTCTGAAACTCCAAAATTTACAAATTTTGTAAATTTTTCTTATTTTTTATAAACTTTGTGATAACTTTTTTGACAGTGAATCGTTCGAATAGATATGTAAAATCACGTTCAAATGAATCTAACTATAATCTTTTGGTCATACCAATCAAACGCCGAAAGATATATGATGCATTACACACTTTTTACTTTGGACTTTTAAACATCCCAACAGATAATTTTACTTTGACTTTCTAAATTTCATGTAGAATTTTATTTCAAGTTTTAAATTTTTTATATGATTTTCTTTTAAATAAAATGGAAGTATTAGGAAAATCTGATAGTCACTAACCAGAGACTGCAATAAATTAAAAATTCAAACTTTTAACTACTCAAAAAAAAAAAAAAAAGAAAAAAAAAACTCAAGTCCTACAGTAAAATTTCAGATAAAGTTTGGAAACACAGTGAAATTTGTCCTAATATTATTTATTATTAACTTTATTTATTAGTAATATAATAATTATTATTATTGTTATTATTTTTTGGTTTTCACCTTGATGGTTCCCACTGCTTTGATGGCATGGACAAGGGTAAGCTGGTCCAATAAATCTTCACCACCGACAGCTGATATCACTATGTCTATCTCGTGCTCCTTCAGTATCTTCTCCACGAATTCTTGATCTTTCACAGCGCCCTGCCATGGCGTAAAAACCAAATTAGAAATAAAATCATCATATTAGAATCCGTGTAACTGTGTCGGTATATATGCATATCGATATACAACAACAAAAAAATAGCGAGAGAGAGAGAGAGAGAGTAGCACAACACAATACATGAACGATAATGGCGCCTTTGTCTTGTAGGGTTTTGACAGATTTTGCCTTAGAAGGGCTAACATCGAGTGAACGGACAAGAAGATATGTGGGTTTACCAGCTGCAAGGCTCGCTTCGGCAATGAATTGACCTATGAAGCCTGTGGCTCCAACTATGAGGACTCGCCCCTTGGCTGCTGCACTAGCAACAGAAGGTGACACAGTCATTTCTTTTTCTTTTTTTTTTTTCCCTTTATGCTGCTTCTATTAGATTTATAAATTTTCACAGTTTGGAACCCTTTCCAGATTGATGTCTATATATAGTGATGATGGGGATTAAGTTAGTAAGAATAAATTGAAAAATTAATTCAACTACCCTTCAACAAAAACCATGAATTTTCCAACTTCTTGTAAATAAAGTTGATGTCTGCTCTATTTTATGTATAGCGTCTATAATCTACTTTTGGCGTTGACGTTTAGCTCTGGGATCAATTTTTCCCCTTTTGCCTTTTGACTGATAGTTGAGATTGTTGCCAGGCCTAAATACGTTACTCAACTATAAACTTATATATATATACATATATATAACATACTAACCAAAAATAAGATTAATTAATTTTCCTACCTCGCCAAACATGCCTGGCGGTGAGTCTGATTAATTAATTAATTATTCTATGAAAGATGCATAATAAGCTAGCGGGGTAAGTTTTTGTAGTTGCTTTTGTACTTTTTCAAAATACTATACTTACATGTATATCTTCTATATATTGTAGTCAAGCTTTTAATAATTGTAGTTTTATAAGCAAATGGGGTTGCTCAGCATCGTGGGGGTCAGCAGCTCCCTTCCATCTACCTGACACGAGCCATGGAAGGTTAGGAAATACTTGGGTCTAGGAGACACGTGGATGGCTCCTCCATTTATTATTCTTTCAAAACTATTGCAGACTGAGAACCTTTTCAAATGCCAGAGTGAACAATCAATAGCGGCCCCATGCGACTTTTGGGACTAATCGAGGGTAAGTGCATATCACTCCTTGAAAAACGTAAATTGACCTTTCTTCCATTTTTTCTTTTTTTTTTTTTTTTTATCCAAATAGTACCGGTAGTCATATAAAGTTTGGAGCAAGGCAATGTATAATTGTACCTTTCCGGGAAAAAAAACAAAAGTCAATGTATAATTGTACTGTGTTCAATCTCAACCATTGAAACTGATAAAATTTTTTAATAAATGCAATTCCAAGAAATTTGCACAATTGCAAGATGTTTAACGTGCCAAATTTTATAAAAAATTACAAATGTTTTTAAATTTTTACAAATTCTTAATCAATATTTTGTTATTCTTGTTTTTTGTGGTTATTTATTTTAAATTTTTAATTTTTACAAATTTTTATTAATTCTTACTTTTTTTTTATCAAATTTTATTAACTTCTGACAACGTTATTGGCCAAAACTGCTCGAACGAATCATTTAACTCCGTTCCAAAGTATCCTATTAGCTCAAAATTTTGACACAACATGTGAAAAATATTGGAACGGGTCATTCAACCCCGTTTCAATGGATCCTATCAACAAAATTTAGTTTATCTTACAAACACTAAAAAGTGACTGACACATTTCCTTTTTTTAACTTTTTTCTAATTTTGGCCTTTCAAACGCCCCTTACTATAAGCACAACTGTGTATTTTTTTTTTCAAATTAAATCACCACAACAATAATTTCTTATGTTTGTAATCCTTTTTTTTTTTTCAAATTCAATTTGGATATTTGCAAAGAGGACTCAAATTCCTTATCCAACATGTTAGGACAAATTGAACAAGAACAAACTGAAATTGGTAGAGAAAATCAAAGAATTTTATTATGAAGAACAAGAATTTTTACACACATACACACATACTCTCTCTTTACCACTAGTTCTCATTTTGCTCTGCACACCATCACACTCCCTCGACTCTCAATTTACTGGCAAATCTTTGAACTAGCAAATAACAAACAGTTTGGTGCATTATACAAACTTCAGCCAAGTCAAAACTTAGTGTTGATAATGGCGCCTAGTTTTTGACGCAGGTCAAACATTGCAACACTTATTGGTGCTTATAATGGCTTCCATAGGTGTGGACGTTACCCAACAAATCTCTCCTTCCACAACTATAGAAGGAATACCATCTGTTGGGTTTATCCCGGCAAAACTCTAACAAAACTAAAACTTTTTGTTTTTTTTTTTTTGGGTGACCACTTTTGTTATCATATCTGAAGGGTTCCTATTTGTGTGAATCTTTTGTAACTTTTTCAATTGTTTATCCAACACTTTCCACAACCAGTGATAATGAATGTCAATGTGCTTAGTGCGAGAATAATACATAGCATTCTTGCTCAAATCCAATGCACTTTGACTATCAGAGTACAAAATGGATCTTCCTTGTTTTAATCCCAGTTCTTGAAAAAATCACTGTAACCAAAGCATTTCTTTTCCTACTTCAGTAGTAGCGATATACTCTGCTTCGGTTATAGATAAAGTGACACACTTTTGTAATCTAAATTGCCATGAGACAGCGCCCTTTGCAAAAGTGAATGGATAACTTGATGTAGATTTTCTACAATCGAGATCTCCTGCCATGTTAGCATCTGTAAAACCTTTCAAGAATGATTTTGGATCTCCAAGGCATAGACGCCATTTGGTTGTACCCTTTATATATCTAAAGATCCATTTAACTGCTTCCCAACATTCCTTTCTAAGATTAGAAAGAAATCTACTCACAACTCTAATAGCATGAGCAATATTTGGTTGGGTGTAGACTATTGCTTACATTAGAGTCCTATAGCTGAAAAGTAAAGAATAGCTGCCATCTCATCTATACCTTCTTTCTTCAGTAAAGGGACACATCTGTTTACTTAACTTGAAGTAACTGGCTAAAGGTGTGCTAACTGGCTTGGTATTCTTTATATTAAATCTGTTAATCACCTTCTCAACACACTTCTTTTATGATAACCATAGATTCTTCACTTTCCTATTTGAATGATTTATATTTCCAAAATCTGTTGTGCTTGACCCAGATCCTTTACATCAAAATACTTAGATAACTCATCATTTAATTTTTTAATAATCTCAGGATTCTGGCCAATGATCAACATATCGCTAATATAATGTAGTAGGATTATAAAATTTTCACCAGGAAATCTTTTCATATACACACACTGGTCTATAGCTATTCTAATATATCCATTACTTACCATAAATGAGTCAAACTTCTTATACTACTGTCTTGGTGCTTGTTTAAGGTCATATAAATTTTCTTTAGCTTGTAGAGTAAGTGTTCTTTCCCTTTTACCTTGAACCCTTCTGGATGCTCTATGTAAATTACTTCCTCCAAATTTCCATGAAGAAATGCAGTCTTAACATCCATCTATTTGAGTTCAAGGTTCATGCTGGCCACTAATCCTAGAATTACTCGTATAGAAGTCATCTTCACCGTCGGTGAGAATATCTCATTAAAGTCAATGCATTATTTTTGCCCAAAACCTTTAATGACCAAACGAGCTTTGTATTTTATCATACTTTCTTCATTCTTTTTCAACATGAACACCTATTTGTTCTTCAAAACTTTCCTACCTTTAGGAAATGGCACCAACTTATAAGTATGATTCTTTTTTAGGGAATTCATCTCATCTTGCATAGCCTTCACCTATTTTTCTACACTTTATAATTTTGTGCCTCTTGAAAATTCTCAGGCTCTCTCTTGTCAATAAGTAAGATATACTTAGAAATTGAATATGTCTAAGTTTTTGGAGCCTCGGTTTGTCCTTCTTATCTGAGTTTCTGGAACCTCTGGTTGAAGGGCTTGCTCCCCTGCTTAGTACCTTCTAGTTCTGGAACACCATTATCATCATCATCTGTATCTAGATCTTTCACTTCTGGAACTTAACCTAATAATTATCCCCCATCTTTGGCATCTTGTGATGAAAAGGTGTTTAGAATGCGGCCTGGAATACTAACATCTTTAGATTTCTTAGCTTCTTAAAGATCATCGAGGGTCTGACTTTTATAGAAGACTACATCTCTAGTTCCAGTTATCTTCCTGCTCTTCTGGTCCCATAGTCTATACCCAAATTGTTCTTCTCCATATCCTAGAGAAACACATGGCATGGCTTTGTCATCCAACTTGGATTTATGTTCCTTTAGTATGTGTGCAAATATCTTACACCCAAACACTCTTTACTGAGAGTAAGAAATATTCTTATTACAAAATACTTGTTGCCACCCAACGATTCCACTTTGATGAACCACAGAAGTTGGAGTAGACCATAATCAATAATTCTATTTTTCTTCTTACTAATGAGCTAAATGATACTCTATGATGCTTTCTGAATAAACAGTATTCACAGGAATTTAAATTTGTACCTTTGGTTAAGGAATTAGAGACCTCTTCGCCAGTATCTTCAATTCCTTCTCGCTCATGTGGCCAAGTCTTCTGTGCCACAAGTTTGGTAATGTCTCATTTTCAACAACATTTAATCTATCGAAACATACCTTCACCTTCGTCTTGTATAGTGTGCATCATGTTTCTCCTTTGATAACGACTAATGATCCTTTTGTCAACTTCCATTTACCATTACCAAAATGATTCTCGTATCCCAATCGATCTAGTGCAATGCTGGAGATAAGATTTAGGCATAAGTCTAGGACATGCCTTACATCCTTTAACACCATTATGCATGCAACATTATTTTAGATGTAGATATCTCCTATGCCCACAATCCTGGATTGATTTGTGTTGCCCATTTTGATAATACCGAAATCTTCATCTTTGTAAGGGATGAAAAACTCTTTTGGATAAGAGCATGGTAGGATACAGTTGTATCAGTGATCAATTCTAAACTTTGATCATCAAAGTGAAGACATTCTTATCCTTCAATTGCTAGTACCGCCCCACATTTGGATAAAGTAGCAATTATGTTGCTACTTCCTTTTATCTTATTTTATGTATTGACATATTATTGTTCTTTTTTCAGTGCTCAATAGTTCTTCTTAATGTGACTTTCTTTGTCACAATAATAGCACTTAACTCTGGATCTTTATTGACTTTATCTTCTAAACTTGCTTTGATAATTTAGCCTTCTACTAAACCTTGTTTGACTTCAATCTCTTCCTTGTTCTTTACTCTCTATATATAACAAGTGCTTAGGATTATTCTAAGCCCATCTATTTTCTTTTTGCCTCTTCATTTAATAAGGCATCTTGAACCACGTCCATAGTAATCAATCCATTAAGGGCAAAGTTACTGAGAGACGATCGAGGTCTCTCAACTATTTGACAATGATTCAAGTAGTAGCAGCGCTTGTACCTTTTTATCTAAAATCTTGTTGACAGTAGCCACACTACAACAATAAACACTTTTAGCAACCAAAAATTTGGTCGCTAAAACTTTTGCCGACCAAATAAATTTGGTCACCCGTTGGTCGGTAAAGGCTAGTGGCAGAAAGTATTGGCGACCAAAAATATATTTGGTCGGTAAAAGTATAATTTTTGCCGACCAAACTTTGGTTGCTAAAAGATACGCCTTTGGCGACCAGCATATATTTGGTCAGCAAAGGTTTACCCTTTAGCGACCAAAAATTTGGTCACCAAATGTTAGTTTTTGGCGACCAATTGGTCGGTAAAAGAGTCTTTAATTGGAAATTTGAATTAATTTAAAAAAATAAAAATTCAAATGTAGCGTCACGTGGCATCATTTGCTGACATGTCATCATGCCACATGGCAACTTGTGTTATGCCACGTGTCAGCCTATGATTTCGCCATGTGTTGAATTTATACTTTTGAGATTTTTATTATTGTTGCTGAGATTCGAACTCGTGCCATTTCTTTGGAAGTTCATGTGGTTGACCACTAGGCCAAACTATTATTTGTATATATATTTTACACTTTTTTGTATATATAAACAAACTTTTATCACTTTTGACAACCAATTGGTCGGCAAAGGTGCCCCTTTAGCGACTAATTGGTTGCTAAAGGTGTACTCGCCAAAGGTACGCCTTTAGCGACCAATTGGTCGCAAAAAATGATAAAAAAATTTATGATTTTTATTTAATTACTTTAACTTTTTTATAATAAATGTTTAACACTTTTACCAACCAATTGGTTGCAAGAAGTGCCCTTTTATAAACTAATTAGTTAGCAAACGTGATAAAAAAAATTATTATTTTTATTTAAGTATTTTAACTTTTGTTTCAATAATTTGAAATCATAAACAATATATGAAACTATATAGATATTTAGTAAATAATTTATGAATAACTATTATATTTAACTAAAAATAATTTTAAATGTTTTTTTTTTATTTTCCTCCAATTCGTATGTGTAGCATATATTTAATACATATCTTTAATTTAGTTATATCATGGCTCACTATATATATATATATTTTCTTCATTTGTATTTATATTCTTAAAATAATTCAGTCGCTTTTAGTTTTAGTTTTAGAAAATTATTTTTAAAAAGCAAAATTTTTGAAAACTATTTTAAGAATTTATTTCTAATAAAAAAATATTTTAGTTGATTATATTTGGAAATAAGTTCTAAAAAGATAAAGAAATGAAATTACTTAAAATTAATAAATAATATTTGTTATTTTTATTTTTGAATTTAAAATAATGTTACTTTAATATAATTAATAGTAAATTACACTAAACAATTATTAGATATTAAAACGTTTAATATTCACTTGATTATAAGTCATACAAACTATAAAGGTTACTCCAACATATTTACTTTGAAACAGAAAATGATTATACATTCAAATTATCTAAATTTGATTTGGTGAATTTAGTTTTAGCATTAATTTGGTAACATTCTTTTATTGATCTATGATTATAATTTTTGATAATTTTTATAAATTAATTAAAATTAATAAATAAACATTAAAATAAAATTTATGAAATCTAATTTAAATCATACAAAGAGATAAATAAATTTGTTTGAGAGAAAAATAGAGAAAGAAATAAAATTTAATTATTTTTATTTATTCATGTCATTTTTTTAGCGACTAAATTAATATTTGGTCGATGAAGAGATTTTTTTAGCGACCAATTGGTCGCCAAATGCTTGGAATTTAGCCACTAAACTTATTTGGTCGCTAAAAATGAATGTCAAAAATTATGAAAATATTTCACGACCAAATGTTTTGGTAGCCAAAAGTCATTATTGGCACCAAATGATGGAGAGAAATATTTTAGAACTCTTTAACGAGTAAATTAATATTTGATCGCGTTAAAGGTTAACTTTTAGCGACCAATTGGTCACCAAATACCTGGAATTTAGTTATCAAACTTATTTGGTCGCTAAAAATAAATGTCAAAAATTATAAAAATATTCCACGACCAAATGTTTTGGTAGCCAAAAGCTATTGTTGGTGCCAAAAGATGGAGGGAAATACCAAAAAGCCATTGTTGGTGCCAAAGGATGGAGAGAAATATTTTAGAACTCTTTAGCGACTAAACTAATATTTGGTCGCTAAAGGTTAACTTTTGGCGACCAATTGGTCGCCAAAAATTGGTCGTTAAATGCTTGGGATTTAGCTACCAATTTATATTTGGTCGCTAAATATTAGTTTTTAGCGACTAATAAATATAAATTATTAGTGACCAAATAATATTTAGTCACTAAAAACTAATATTTAGCGATCAAATTTAGTTTTGGTCGCGAAAAATGGTTGCTAAAAATGCTTTTTCTTGTAGTGCCATCTGGTTTACAAAACTCTAAAAGTTGCTTAAATACTTGGTAACTAAATTTTCATCTCTGTACTTGAGGTTTACAAATCTCCTCATTACTAAAACCTTATTTCAGATAGTCTTTCTTTCATATATGTTCTCCAATTTCTACTAGAACTGTACATCTATCTCCTTGGCAACATGATGTAGGATGTTGATGTCAATACATTGTTAGATTATGCCGATAGCTTTCCAGTCAATCTTGGTCCATTCTTCATCCTTTCTTTCTGTGGGCTTGAGACCTTTCTTCTCGATTAGTTCGACTAGATCATTCCAATAGAGCTATTCCTCCATCAGTGGTTTCTAAGTGGCGTAATTTAAGGAGTTCAATTTGATAACACTACTTGATGACTCTTTTAGCTCAACTTTTTCATAGTTGAATTAATCAAAACGGACCTCACAGTTGAATTCGAAACATCAAAAAACCCGAGGAAGGGCCTTTTTGAAAATCCAAAAACTTTGGTCAAAGGCAGGTTAATGCACTACAAGAAAAGTGGGATATAGTGATGAGTGTTTTGTAACAATTAAAAATATTGTCACAAATATATAATATTTAGTGATAATATTTTTTTGTTGTCACTGAAAATACGTTTTAAAATTTTTTTTGTGACAAGTAACATAAATTGTCACTGAAACATTAATATTCAATGACAAAAATATTTTATTGTCGCTAAAACTTTAATTTTAGTGACAAAGATATTTTATTGTTACTAAATCTCGTTACTAAAGATATAAAAAAAATTGGCGCCAAAGTTAACACAGGCTAATTCCACATGTCATATTTTGAATGGCTAACATGGTAAAGTGTGATGATGTGGCAACCTCTTGGTATTGTGGCGTCTACCTCCATATATGAGATGACTATAGGTCCACATGTGCTGATGTGGCACACTTTGGATGATGTGACAACTTCTACTGATGTAGTGTCTACCTTTATGTGTCAAATTATTAAAAGTCCATAAGTGCTAATGTGGCTCCAATTGGAGGGTTCCAATGGGCTACAGTGCAAAAATGCATTGCAGAAATAGAAGTGCATGGATGAACAGTCATAATTGATTGCATTTTAATGAGACGTGACTTTTCATATTCTACATTGATTGCATTCCAATCAAATTTCTTTTAATGCTTACTTTTATTTTGAAATTAATTTTAACTAAATAAAATTATGACCATTAGATTATTGTAAGAAAATCAAGATCTTTTATTTGTGCACTTCAGCCCCTACAATGTATTTTTGCACTCCTAAGACCCTAATTAGATGACGTGGCAGTCTCTTACTGATGTGGCATATATCTCTACATGTTAGACACTTTCTCGTCCATGTGTGTTTTCATTGCTAATGTGGCCTGCTTATTGGGCTTAACTTTAGAAGGAAATTGTGAAATAATTTACGCCCCCCTAAATTTAGGACCTTGACCTCAAGGAACAATTCTCAGCAACCAAGCCAACTTACCAAGCCCTTGCCCTTTGCAAGCTTGGTCAATGAATATTGTATATATTGAAAAAATGGAATTGATTCTTCCTGTACTTCTTTTTCAGTAACGCTGTCTGGCATCACTTTTTTAGCTAAACTCTGTCGTAGCTCATGTGGGACTGTGAGGAGGTTTCCAGTAATGATTTTTCCATCATTGAACTCTACTTGGGAAGTGGAGCAGAGTGGCGTGCTCAAATCTTATATTTGAGCAACTCTGTTTTTGGATAAGTCTAAGAACTTGATCTGTTCTTGCTCAGTATGATAAGCCGTATCGCTCTTATATTAGTTGTTGGGATAGATTGAACAAGAACAAACCAAAATTAGCAAATGAAATCAATGAATTTTATTATGAACAATAAGAATTTTTACAGATACATTCTCACTCAAAACACTCTCACTCTCTTTCTACCTCTAGTTCTTACTTCACTCCACACACTATCACACTCCATCGACTCTCAATTTATAGACAAATCTTTGAACTAGCAAACAACAAACAATTCAGTGCATTAAATGCACACTTCGGCGAAGTCAAAAATCAGTGTTGACAATGGTGGCTAGTTTTCGACGTAGTTTTGACATTATACACTTCTCGGTGTTTCTAGTGGCTTCTATGGGTGTGGAGGTCACCCAGCACAACAATTATATACCTTACTCATCATCAATTATAAGAGAAAACCATCTCCGACATCATCATTTGAAGAAGATACTTGATAAGTGCTATAGGAGAAAATTACACGAGTACTTAAAAAAACGTTTGGAAGAAAGAAAAGAGAAGATAGATTAAGATAATTAAAGGCTTATTCACACAATCCCTTAAACTCTTTCCATTATCAAATCTCATTATGGTGTTTTCCTTGATTGGTGCATAATTGGCTTATCAAGTATATGATCTCTGATCTGTTCATTCCTGCGAGTCACATTTAAGTAGACAATATTACATGCCATGGATGTCGTGATGGTCCTCATGTGTGACACGAATCGGATCCTTAATTGCAACGTGGTTTGTCTTTGATCATCCTATATATTTAGGTAGAAATATGGTTTTAAAATTGAACATGGACTATGATATAAATGTTTAGAGTATCCACTAAACCCTTTAAAAACGGGTATTTTAAGAAACTTGAGTCTTTAATTTAAAAGTATTTTCATTAAATTTTTGAAATTATAATAAATGCTCATTTTTAGTGACTCTATACAGATATATGCATGATAAGAGATAATGGGTTTGGGTGTTTGTTAATCTGGGCATGAAAATCGTTATGCCTAGTTATCTAGGGATATCCAGAGTTTCTTTTAGATCTTCGCAATCATAATCTTCCAAAATAATGTCCAATTTACAATTATGATATAACTCCAAAAATAAAAAAATAGATATGATGTATGGAATGTAAGGTGGTCGAGCCTTCTAGAAGGCTACTTACATATCTTATCGAGAATCAGGCCAATCATAGTTCATCTATATAAACGTAGTGTGATGTCTGTCTAGCTAACAATAATGTTCCTTAGGGAGTTCTACATTGTAATTAAAGACTAGATGCAATCTAAAAGTTAAATAAGTTTCAAATGTTCTACTAGAGATACTCTACAAAAAATAAGCTCCATTGGGGGTGAGGATTATATTGAAAGCTGTAACTGAAAGATAATTAGATGATTAGACCTAGCCAATTTTTATGAGAGAATGAATAAATGAAATGATTGCTTGGAAAGCCTAGTGATCAGACTCGAGAAATTTGATCAAGCTACCTGCCCAACTTATCAAAGGATTAGGTTGATGTAGTTTAGACCTAAAGTGGCCCAAACTGTGTTTATGTGTAAATATGGATGATAGGTAATGAGTTGGCTATATGTATATGATAACAAAATTTAGTAAATGGTAACCTGATAGTCTCTTACATCATCATCATTCCTAGTAGGTATCCTAAAGTGATAATGATAAGGGATAATGCCTTTATATTAGACTTGGTTTAGAGCCACGCTCCTAGATTGGCGAATAAAATAGTACTTCATACTTATCTTGATATGGAAGCCTAGCTTCTAGTTTAATAAATGAGCTAGTGTCTCGAATCTAAGTCAATATAGGAGCTTTACTCTTTGGATAAGTGAAAGAGTAAATGTCATGCATTTAACTTTATATGGGATCCTCACTTTAGATTTATTGTGTAAGATAGTGCATTGCACTCGTCTCAGTTTAAGAGCCTTGCTCCTGAAGTGATATGTGAGCTGGTGCCTTGCTTTTAACTTAGTTTAGGAACCTCATTCTTGGTTTGATACACGAGTCAGCACCTTTCGCCTAACTCGGTATAAGACCTTCCTCGTAGGTTAAATATGTGACTCAATACCTCTTTTTTAGATGTAAATGTAATGATGGCTCGTATTCTAATATTTACATTCTATCATTTATGAAAGTTGTAAGATGTATAACATATATTTCTATAGGAGTCAGGACTTAGAATTCACTAGTTTATCAAATCCTAAGTAATTTCTACTCTTTGGAAGATTATTCACTCAGGTGAATATTCTAGATTGGTTGCCTACCTAAGTTGGTATGGGTGTGTGTACATGTATATTAATATTTTGTTATATCTAGACATGTTGTGACATGTCAAGGTATAGTGCATATCATGTTATATCATGATATATGATGTCCTATCACGGTATTGGATGATGATATATTGCTGAATGCTCATTAAAAAATTCAAAATTGATATTTTGATAAGTTGATGATATCTAAATAAAGTAGGAAGCCTCAATGGATACTTATCAGAACCTCGCTTCACAAGCGACAGAGTAAAAATAAGAACCTCTTATTTTAAAAATCTTATAACAACTTAGATTTGACCCTTGACTATTTAAGGAGTTTTGTCCTTAGGCTTTTGCAAAAAGAATGTGTCATCTTGTACCATACTTCTATTCTTTTAACAATTATGTGTCTGCATTCAAAAGCATATCCATGATTTGTATCATGTCATTACATGAAAAAACATCTTTGGTGATTACTTTTTCCTACCAAACACAAATTTAGTCACTAAAGGGTAACTTTTTCAGACATTGCTAATAGAGAATATTTCTTGACCAAATTATAATTGATTGTTGAAGGGTAACTTTTTCTAACCTATTGGTTGCCAAAAAAGTTACCCATTATGATTAATTTTCTCAACAAATTGGTCACCAAACGATTGAATAAAAAGTAATAAAATATTTATTACTTTTGCTAACTAATTAGTCGCTAAAGGTAAAACCCTTGCTAACAAATCGTTTGCTAAAGATTCACTTTTACCAACCAATTGGTCACTAAAGGTTATTTTTGTGCTTAAAAGTAAATATTTTATTTTATTTTTAACAACTAAAAATTTACTTTTTCTAACCAAATTTTGGTAAAAGGTTTAGTATATACATATATATTAAAATATATACATATATTACCAAGTGATGATGGAACCTAGTGATTAAATACTCTAACATTAAAAGAAAAACATAAGTTAGAGTCTTAAGGGAAGCAAATTTTCTTTTTTTGAAAGAATTGTTTTTGATCAAATTTTGGTCACTAAGTAGTTAACTTTTCCTAACCAAGTACATTTTGGTTAGTGAATGTTAAACTTTTAGGTCCCATCTGGCAACCATTTTATTTTTAGTTTTCTATTTTTGTTTTTATTTTTTTGAAAGTGAAAATAAAACTTGTATGGTAAATCCGTTTTCGTTTCCAATTTACAAATTAAATGAATTCCAATTTTCATTATTTTGAAAACTCGTGAAAACACGCCAAAATGGTGTTTTCACCAAATATAAAAGCTCAATGTTTAGTTTTTGTGTGAGGCTTTGAAACCCAAAGCAAGGAACAACGAACAGAGAATGATTGAAGGAGCATGTGAGGCTAAAGCTGGTTATCTGGCGACTCTCAATGACCACGAGTAGGTATCCTCTCTATTTCTCTCCAAATCGATCTAAGATTTATTGTTTTTTGTTCAACACTCTCCTTCTATTTTCTATTTGATCTAAGATCCTGTTGACCAGCAGAAGTTTCCTTCTATTTTCTATTCAATACTTCCTCAACTTGAAACATAAGTAGATCTGTGATCTGTCATGTTGAATAGAAAAAGATTGTGTATGCACTGATTTTCTTTTCATTTTGCTTAATCTATTACTGATAATGCTTGATCTGATTTGCTTGATCAGTAATTTTTTTATCTGTAATATATATATCTTATACATGGTTACACTAATTTTGCTCTTTTGTCGACAACATCTTGCTACCTTTATTTTATTTATTTATTTATTTTTGTCTAATCCAGTCCACCATTAGTGGATATACGCTACTGAGTGTGGAGTGAGTAAGACACCTTATCAGTAGTCTTCCCTGTTTTAGCATTTCAGTCAACTAGCATAACTCAAGTATAACTCTAAATTTGCTTCAGCTATTATCCTTGCAGGTGTTAATGGTTTGGCTACCAATTTTGCCATTTTTTTCTTGTGTTATTGTTCTTATTTTTCTAAGTAGTTTGGCTACATTTGATTTCTTTCGTACATGCTAGAGGCCTTTTCTGAATAGTTTGTTACAAACATGAAGGTGAAATCTGACCGACCCTGAAATGTATTCAAGTTTTACCTCTCAAGTGCAAGAGAGTGGTCATAATTTTACTCGGTGAGAACCTAGGTCATCCCCACAGGGAGGGTTTCGTTAAAAGTTCTGGACTTGTTCTCTTTAGTTAATAGGTGATTCTAATCTAATCTAAACTATGTTTGGATTATGGGGATATTTGATTATGATTGGGTTAAGTATAATGGAGTAAAGGAATTATGAATGCTAAATTAAGATAAAACACTACAAATAAAACACCTAAGACAATTTTGACTTCGAACCAAATCCGGTAGTGGGATAGTAGTGGTTTACTCAAACGCGTTGATAACTCAACCTAGCAAATGCACATGCATTGCCAGGTCGGAAGATATTTCAGTAAAACCTAATTTATAGAACTCAAGGTAAAAGAGACTTTTGAAATTGGTTTTAGACTCACCGGGACACTGAATTAAACACCTAGTGTGCATAAGCGTCAACTCGTAACTAAGCTTCAATTGTAACACGGGTGAATTGATTTCTTAAGAAAATCTCAAGTTAGGGTTATAGAAAAATAGATTCCAAATCACTGGGACATTGAATCAAACACTTGGTATGCATGAGTGGCCACTCGTAACCAATCTATGATTATAACATAGGTGATTTAATTTTGAATGAAAACCTAATTTAGGGTTCTAGGAAAATAGTTCACAAGTCACTGCGATATTGAACCAAATAACTGGTGTGCACGAGTAGAAACTCGTAACCAAACTATGGTTGTAACACGGGTGACTTAATTTTGAAAGAACCTAAGCTTACTAAGGAGTTTCAACTGATAAATAAAAGGATTTTTTTTCACATTAAAAAAATATTTTTCTACGTTCAAGATCACCAAACTACCACACCACCTTTAATGGTTCTAAGCCAAGAACCAAACTACTTACGAACATGACGAAGACATAAACTCATATGGTACTTTGAAAGAAGAAGAAAAAATAAGCAAAAAGAACTCACAAAGCTAACATTAACAATAAAATTCAAAGTAAAACTTATAAGTCTTGAAGTATAATCCAAGTATATTCCAAAAGATAGACCTTAAAAGCTTGAAATCAAAGCCCTAATCTAATCTAGGCTAAGTAAAATTAAAAAGAAAATAAAATAAAGTATGTAAAAAGATGCTCTGTCAGCATTACAAAGGCTTATTTATAAGAAAAGTCATTTTAAGGGCAACAGAGTAAAATTACAAAGGCAAAGAAAACTAAAAGATTAACTGAGAGGGGATCCACAGGTGCCCATGGCAAAGAGATCGTGCACCCGGCCTAATTCAGCTCTAGGTGTTTGATGAAATGCCACACCGAAACACCCAAAAATGGGCTCTCTAGGGGCGCACGGCTACAAAGCAGCAAGGGGGTGCACCCCATGAGAGGCGCACCCCAAATGTGAGAGGTACACGCCCCAAGTGCAAAGGGTGCACCCCACAAACTGTGCTTGGCCTTTTTCTTTTGCCTTCTTGCTTCAACTTCCTTCGTCGAGCCACCAATATGCTTCTTTTCCATTTCTCTTTATTTCATAACTTAGCTTAGTGATCATTAAGTGACTCCCTCCTTCAATATGTATTGCCTCCAAACCTTCCTTATTCTCACTAATTTCCTCCAATACCTACAATACAAGTATCAAAAATAAGAAATTACAAAATACTTACAAAATCATTGAAATAGCTTGATAATATGCTCAAATAGGTAATGGAATGATGCACAAACATGTTAATGATTGCGTGCAATCAAAATCTATAAAATTAACCGAAAAAGTAGGTCTAAGATTTTGAATCTTTTTAAGTTTTTAGAACTATAAACCTTGATTGTATATATGATCAATGCATACTACACAATAACATCTTTTGAGAATAAAATCCAATTAAGTCATTTATAGTCACTGACAAGCTAGTATGTGTGCATATTTTGGACACATATGATAGTTATATAAAATTTGAATATGTGGCATTTCTATGAGTGCCTATAATTTGATTGGAAGTTCTCTATGCATGATTACTACTGAAGTCTCTCTCTTGCTTGCACTTTGGGGGATGCTCTGCTCTCTACTCTTTCTATCCTATTACAAGAGGACCCTTAGGCCTGAGCTAATCAAATTCCTCTCTCATCATTCACAAGCATGACCAATTGAGGGATGTCTTGTATTTTTACCATTGCTCTTTCATGGTTTTACCTGTTAAGGATGAGTAAGAAAAATTAATAGGCTTGGCAAAAAATGGAGGTGAGGGAAGACAAAAATGTCCGTCAGCTATTCTAGTTTGGGAAGGAATAAAGAGATAAAAGTGGTGGAGGGGTTGTTCAACTAGGAAGTTATAGTCTCTCTCACTAATAGCCTCTTTTAAAAAATAATAATAATAACTCTCAATAGTTATTTCTGGCTTGGCGTAGTTTTCATATGTTCAACCATACACACTGCTCTAATTCCCTAAGTCAGTTTTCCCATTCAACACATATAGTATTGAAATACAAGAGAATAATTTTCCAACAAAACTCAAACAAACTCTAAGTTAGTATCAGCAAAATGATACTTAGTATGGCTTGAGATTTATAATTTATAGAATTTTCAGCATCTTGTTGACAGTAGGCCATTGTTCTAATTTAACCTATTGCATGCATTATACATAAATGTGTATCTTTACATGGCCATTTTAGTGTTTGACCTTATTAATATCTTAAACAAAGGGAAGGTTTAGTATGTACGTTTATCACAACCCAAGTCCCGAAACTGCTTGAAATTGAAAGTTAAAATATTTAATTTTTATTTATAATCTTTTATTATATGATAATAAATCCTTGTGCAATATTGGACGTAACAATATGAAAGCTCTACTTAGAGGGAATATCCAAAGAGGGAAGGATAAATTTATGTTGTTCTTTTATTGTTTCAAACCTATCGTGAATGTGCATTAGATGCCAATAGTTGTATTGCTTTTCAGTTTTTGGGTGTATTATTCATTTTTCTCTGTTTTAGTTCTGGATCCTTAAGCAGTCTAAATTAATGCACTTCTCATTGTCCTTCTAGCCTTTCAACGAATCAACCTTGATTATAATTGAGCATTTATTTACACATTAAATTAGTAGCCAAGTTCTGGATCTCAAAATTACATAATAGCTTCTTGCTTTGGTTATTCAAATTTACACTTGAGCATTTATTTTCACACGATGAAAAATATTGTTTTGTCCTTTCATTTGCTATATTATGAATAAAGAATATTTTTTTAATATCTTATGTAAATAAAAAATTGTGTTGTTTTGCTTTGCTAGTGAAAATCCATTTAATTCTAAATATGTTTTAAATAAGATTTATATAGCCTTGTCTTTGTGGTGCATATAGCTAATTATATTATCGTATATATATATATATATAGAAACGGAAAGACAGAGCAATGAAAATATCAATCTAAGAGACGATATTATTGAGGTGCAAGGGGATGGTAAATCTGGTTCATGGTGAGAATGTAATGAAAGTATTTTTTCATTGCTTTAATGGACTGGGAAGTTGCCAAAGGCTAAAGACAAACTGGTTGTTTCACAAAACAAGTTTAGCCTAGGTTTAGGGATCAGATGGAAAGTAAAACTGGCTACTGTTACACCTTAGACTAAGGAACAAGTATAACCACCTTAAGATAGTTTCAAATAAGTTCCAAGCACTATTGAAGAAGACAGGAATTGGTGGGATCCTACAACCAATACGGTGTTAGCTTCTAACGGCCAGTGCGAAAGATCGTTCTCAAGGTATTATTTAACACATAATTTTTGTTACTCATTATGAAAAATTATTTTGCCTCAAGATATTTCATGTCATAATAAAATAATATATCTACACAAATTAATAAGTATGCGATAAGTTTCAAGAAGAGAGGATTGCCATACTTTCAAAAGCTAAGTCAGATTTTTGGGGACAGTTTGGCTACTAGAGCATTTGCTCACACTTCCACAAAGTTGCCCTCATCCACTGATGGTAGCGAGAACCTTGCACCTAAGCATAAATGTGTGGACATGCCTAGTGAGGATGATGACTTTCTTAATGAACTTGACAAGAAAGTGGACACTGCACCTCGAAAAAGTCATAAACAAGAAAGCTACTGTGCTTCTTTATTAGCTATGTTTAGTACTTTTGCCAAAACTAGTAAAAGGAAGACAGGGCTACTGGAGAGGAGAATGGCACAGATGACATCTAGTGGTAATGCAACTAGTGTCCACAAACTTGATGAGGCCCACTTGTATCGTAAAGAAACGTTAGATGCACTCAACGCATTAGATGACATTGATGGCGCAATGTATGCAAAGGTATTAAAAATGCTTCATGAGGATGTCATCTTCAAGGAAATATTCCTACATTTCCCAAACAATAGGAAGAAAGATTGGATCAATAATATTTGAGAGTTTTCATGTGAGAAGTTAGACTACAAAGTTTAAAAAATAATGTTGTAGTCTATGTTGTTGGATGTTATGCACTATTTGTGTGCATATTGTTTTAGACAATGTTTTAGTTTGTGTATTATTTTTTTCCCCTAGTGAAATAAACTATGTTTTATCTATAACCCCTTGGCACTATTTTAGTATGAATATTTTATTTTATGTATCTGTCGTGGCAAAGTATTTATGCTTTATATTATTTTATGTGTGTTTATTATAGGTTGTTTTTTAAAATAGCACAACATGGGTGATGTTTAACCTTATATGCATCAAGATGATAGTGCTAGTTCTAATTCTGAAGATGAAGAGGCCATTTTTTATTTCTTGCATCGAAATTAGGAAATTAGGAAAGTATTTTTTGATTAATAATTTTTATTTTTACAGGTTATTTATATATTTTTTTATGCACGTTTAATTTATAGATTTATAGCAATTGTCCGTGCCTGAAGATATTAAAGCAAACTTACATTTAAAAAAGTGTAAAAATAACTTATAAAAGTAAAAATCATTAATCAAAAGAAATTAAAGTATAAAATTTTATTATTTATTACAAATATTATCATATTTTTAATATAAAATCTTTTATATAAAAAATATTTAAAAAACATGTCAATTTTTAATACTTTGTCGATTTTTAATGTATCATATTACAGTGAATTATTTATTTTTATTGTATCATATTACGGTTAATTAAATAGTTAATCAAATTAAATTAAATAATTTTTTAATTAAATAAATAATTAAATATTTTTAAATATTTTATTGTATCATATTATAGTTAATTAAATTAAATAGTTTTTAAATTCAATAAATAAATAATTAATTTAATATGAAATTAATTAATTCATATTATATTAATATGAAATATATATTATTGAAATTTTCAATAAATATTAAAAATATATCAAATAATTGAAATTAGTTAATATATTTAATAATTTAATTTAATTTGTTTAATATCAAATATATTTTATTAAATTATTTTTAATAAATATCATAATTAATTTAATTTAATAAACAATATAATTAAATTAAATTAAAATGAAATATATTTATTAAATCTAATTAATTTTTTAAAAACTAATTATAGACTATTTAATTTCCAAAAGCAGTTTCAGCTTTCATTTTAGAAAAAAAAAAGACAGCAAAAAATAAAAATATAAAATATAAACAGAAAAACGATAGACGGATATTAAATAATGTATGAATACCTATTAAACAAGGTCAACTAATTTTTTTATTTAAAATAAATACTTAAACTTCAGTTTTCTTGAAAATTTTATTAAAAAATAAACATTTAAATTAAAATTTTGGATTTCCTTAATGGCTGGAATTAATTTTTCTCTTTCTCTCAAATTTTCTATTTTTTTGAATACTTTTTAAATAAAATATATTTGTTATTCAACTTTTAAAAATGTGATAATAATGATAATAAATAATAAAATTTAATACCTTAATCTCTTTTGATTAGTGATTTTTTTTTTATTTTTATAGGTTATTTTTACACTTTTTCAAATTAGTTTGTTTTATGAATTCAAAATTAAGTTATTTATATGCTAAATAACTTATGATTTGATATTTATTCCAATCATCGCTAAACTTTACCACGTTATTACTACTATTTTTTTCAAATTTTCTAATTTAAAATTTAAATTTATATAATAAAATATATCAGAAAGAAAAAAAAATTCTGTACATTTAAGCACAGGCAAAATAATTGGAATTTGGCATTTTCAATTAATGAATTTATTTATTGGTTTGAATTATTTTTTTCTCTTTCTTCCCACTTTAATTATCTTTTCGATCACTTTAATGAAAATTTTTTAAAATGTGATTACAAAATTATTTTTAATTTTTTATATTTTTTATTAATTTTTTAAAAATTTAAAATTTTTTTGAATGTGATTAATATACTTCAAAACTACAGCATAGCCACTCGACACGCACATAAACGTCACATTCAAATGTTCTTAAAGCTTAAATTTTAAATATATACACTTTTACACTATGTGTCATTTATATAATACGAAAATTTAAAATTTTCTACTATTAAATTTGTTAAATGGCTAGAATTGTTTTTCTTTTTCTCTCACTCTTCTCATATTTTTTTAATACTTTTTATATAAAAATGTCATTTATATAATAAAAAAGTTTAAACTTTTGAATTTGAGTTATTTTCAACTGTTGAATTTGTTAAATGGTCATTATTATTTTTTGTTCCTCTTCTCATTTTTTTAATATTTTTTATATAAAAGATTTTAAATTAATATTTAAAAAATGTGATAATGTTTGTAATAAATAATAAAATTTTATACTTTAATCTATTTTGATTAATGATTTTTATTTTTACACTTTTTTCATGTAAGTTTGCTTTATAAATTTAAATTTAATTTATTTACAAGCTAAATTATATTTTTGTGCCTTCAGGCACGGGCAATTGCTAATATACAATAATTAAAATCCAATCAAAAGGAAAAAAAAATAAACTAAAAGAAATTGTGCAGTTCTCTTCCTAAGATAAAATTAACAAACTATTCAAAATATTTACTCTGTCTAAACGGTCCCATCACGACCATCGTCTGGCGCAACACTGGCACCTGCATCTAAAGCTGTAAGGGCATAAACACAATATACTAATGTATATTAAAATAATTAATTAGTGCCCATAGAAAAATAAAAATTAAATAAATCATGCATGGGTGTCCTCGCATGAATCTCTAACATATTATGTTAACATACAACACATATCAAAAATATTTAAATTTAAATTTAAATATTTTGAACACAAAATAAATTAAATTAAATTATTTTAATAAAACCATATTCTTAATATCGGGTCAGGTACTGCTATCCGGTCAACCTATACCTCAGTCATAGGATATCAAAAATATCAACTCATCAATGTTTCGTAGGCTACTAACTTACTAGACACGATAACCCAACCGGTCTTTCACCAGTGAAATTTTTAGCACTAACTATTTATCCTGGCACCTCTCTTAACCCAAAACCAAATCATAAAATTAATGAATAAATAATTATTTATTTATTCAAATCCAAAACATATTTTAAAAATATTTCTTTTGCTTATTCAAGCTTCCATAATAAAACACAAAATTTAAAATTTTTATACCAACTAAATTTTAATTCCTCAAAATCAAAACCAATTTATACATATTTTTCTAATCTGCAAAACAGTCACAATCACATAATTTACATGTAACAATAAACCAAATAATCACAAAAATTCACAAAATTAAATCACACATGATAAATTTAATTTTTATTTAACTCCATCTCTTCCCTAAATTAAATCTGAATATGCTTAAAAAAAATCCCGCTATCTTTGCTATGCTTTGCCGCCGCTACTTTTCTTTTTTTTTTTTTTTTTTTTTTTTCTACCGAAGTGCTTATGTTGTGTATATATATATACACATACACCTAGGCAACTGTCAGATGATAAGAATCCAAATTCAATTTGCATTGTAAACGTCACCACGAAATATTATACAAATATAATATTAACGATCAGATCATAAAAGTCCAATTTGAATTTGGATTCTAATCTATTTATACATATATTAGGATAGCACACCATTGATGTTAGTTAATAAAAATTTAATGTTTAATTTAATTAAAATTAAACCATATTTTATAACAAAAAAAATTATTTAAATACTCAAATAAAATTCTCATGCCCACCGTGCATCCACAATGAAATAAATATTTAATTAATGTTTTAACAAAATTTAAATTGACTAAATTTGAAATTAAATATTAAATAAATAAAAAAATATTCAAAGTAAGGTTTAAAATTCTTGGGTCATTACATCTTACCATTCTTAAAAAAAAATTCGTCCTCGAAATTTAAAAAAATACCTGAATCATTGAATAATTCTGTATATTTATTCTTCATTTTTTACTCTCGTTCCCAAGTCGACTCTTCAATACCATGGTCCTTCCACAACACTCTAACTAAAAGAATAGTCTTCCCTTTTAGAACTTGTTCTCGTGAATCTAAAATTTTCATTGATCTCACTTCGTATGTCACGTCCGAGTCAATCTTGAGCTTGATCCAATCTAGAACATATGATGGATCAGCATTATATTTCCTTAACATAGATACATGAAAAACATCATGTACACCCGATAATTGTGGTGGCAAGGCAAGACGGTATGCCACATCTCGAAGTCTAGCCAAAATCTTAGATGATCGAATAAATCTAAGTGAAAGCTTCCCTTATGACCAAAACGAAACATCCTCTTTCGTGGTGAGACCTTTAAGAACACATGATCTCCTACCACAAATTCCAATGGTCTCCGTTTCTGATCAGCATAGCTCTTCTAGCAATTTCGCACCATCTCAAGTCTTTGGTAAATAACTTTAACTTTCTCAGTGGTTTCCCCAACAAACTCTAGCCCAATAACTATAGCTTCTTCAATTTCGGTCTAACAAACTGGCAATTTACACAACCTACCATATAACGCCTCGAAAGGTGCCATCCCCATACTTGATTGGTAACTATTGTTATAGGCAAATTCCACTAATGGCAAGTGGTCCTCCTAACTGCCTCGAAAATCAAGTACATAAGCCCTAAGCATATCTTCTAGAATTTGAATAATCTGTTCTGATTGTCCATCAGTCTACAGATGAAAAGCTTTACTTAGTGACAATTGAGTCCCCATAGCTGCTTGGAGTCCCTACCAAAATTAGGAGATGAAACGAGAATCCCTATCTGAGACAATAGAAACAAGAACTCTGTGAAGTCACACAATCTCCTTGGTCTAAAGTCAAAGAAGAGTATTTATAAAATCAGTTAACTAATAGGTAAGAAATGAGCTAACTTTGTCAATCTATCCACTACTACGCGAATTATGTCATGACTCTTCCATGATCTCAATAATCCAGAAGCAAAATTCATTGTCACGTTCTCCCATTTCCACATTGATACTGGTAAAAGCTGCAACTTACCCGCCAGTCTCTGATGTTCAGCCTTCACTTGTTGATAAGTAAGGCACCTACTAACAAATTCTGCCACCTTCTTTTTCATTCCTACACAAAAGAACTGTCGGCACAAGTCATGATACATCTTCGTACCTCCTAGATGCATTGCAAGTTTAGAGTGATGAAACTCTTTTAAGACCTCATCCCGAGTAGATGCTAGCACAAATAATCTACCTTGATATCTTAAACCATTATCTGTATTAAAGGTCCAGCTTGGCAATCCTTCTACACTCAACACCTTTGCCTGATTCACATCGGACTCAGAATCTAATCTTTGAGCCTTTATCACATGAGTCACCAATGTCAGTTGTGCCACCATAAGAAAAAAGGAGTGGCATATTGTCACGCCCCGGATTTTCATAACTGAATGCCCAGGGGTGACTTGGAATTTATTTGTTAGGTATAAAAATGAGATGATAAAAACACGCTGTCACACCCCAGAGTTTTCCTCCAGATTGGGGTTGACCCGTAAGAAAAATTTAAGATAGTCAAAATCCCATGTTTATCCCAAACAATATTTATAAGTCATTGGACTGAACCATTTGATGGGATTTCAACTACAGGGCTCAAAATAAAGATAGAGAAAAATATTACAGAGCCATCTAAGTGTCCCAATCACGCTATTAACATTACATACCAAATAAAAGCAAATTAGGTCTATGTTTAATAATTACAATCATCCAATAATTATTACAGACCAAAAATAAAGTCCTCCAACTCTGTGCAGGAAAGAAAAAAAAATAGATAACTCTTCTGATGGAATATTTAAGAGAATTTAATCTCTTTCCAGCTCATCTTCTGTATCCCTGTGCTTAATATCCTGAAAAAATATTCCCACAAGGGGTGAGCTACTAAAGCCCAGTAATCAGAATCTCCTAGGTGCCTATATGCAGTGGTTGTAATACTACACTGTATTAAGTGAATGTGTTTAAGTGGCATACTATTTATGCAACAATTAATTCAATAGATCTCAACTGAATAGTGTAAATTATACTTACAACGGTTCGATGAAATCGTCACCGTAACTACTATTTTACTTATATGTAAAATAATTAAATACTGATGTGTATACCACAATGAAGTCTGTGTTGCAGTGGTAGGGATCTCAGATTTAGATCTTCAAGGTCTCGGGATCAAACCCCGTAGCGATACAAGTTTCATACATATATATATATATATATATATATTTTATAAAATATTAATCGAGAGGAATTAAATATAATTAAATAATTCCAACACATCATTCATACATAACAAGAGAGGTTGCCGGTCACAGTAAAATTTTGTAAAGGAGTTTAATCTAAATCCTCCTAAGATAATCATACTCCTATCCTCCTCTACCCCCAGCCTTGGGAACCAGTGACTTTACGGGCTTAGCATCCAATGCATACCAACGGTGTCACCTACCAAAAACCTAGCCGTCGCGACCGGCTACCTGACTGGCCAGGTTAGAAGGGAGCATCTCCCAAATAAAATGCATGTTCCCATCTTCATCTAAAAGGCCATTTCTACCCACCCATCACCCCATTGCCAAAAACAGCTTTAGCACGAAGTGCCTTAA
The DNA here is from genome assembly GCA_019916065.1 of Vitellaria paradoxa. NCBI lineage: Eukaryota > Viridiplantae > Streptophyta > Magnoliopsida > Ericales > Sapotaceae > Vitellaria > Vitellaria paradoxa. Next base: position 36,622,844 of record CM034237.1, on the reverse strand, counting down.
TTTCTTCTCACCCTTTTACATTCCAAGGGTACCTTGTATGGAAATCAGACATTTTTAATAACAACCGGCAATGTTCCCGGGCGATGAATCAAAAGTGAGATTATTTAGTCACATGCAATATATTTTTAAGCACTTTATCTATATCCATACTTTAATAGTAATTCTTAATAAATCAAAGATTTAACATAGTCATCAATATCATTATCACAAAGGTAGGCGCTATATGTAAATTAACAATTAGCAAGTAAAAAAAAAATTTAGAATACAAACTAGTATTTTAGTTAATTGTTTTGACAAACTTACCGTACCAAATTTGATAAGAATAAAATTATTTCTAATGGTATATTAATTAGGCCGAGGTTGGTAGCTTAGTGGGTGGGCGACCCTAATTGCGATTTAAAGTCGCAAGTTCGAACCTCTTTGGCTGTAAATCTCGATTTTTGCTCCTTTTACCTTTTATTTTATTATTTTATGGAATATGAAGATAATAAATAGCTCTTGGACTTATATTTAATTTTTAGCAAAATTGATAAGTTTTATTTTATTCAAAAATAATTTAAATAAATTTCCAATCATCATCTTATTTATAACCAAACCCTTATCATAGGTTTTTGGCTTCAAGATATCTACAAATGTCCACAGAATTATCCCAATGTTTAGGAAGGTATTAAATGAGTTTCATTTAATTCACTTAATCATAAAAATATAATTATATAACCTGCTAGGTTGACAAAACAATGCCAAAAATAAATCAAATTCATTTAAGAAAGACCAAATGAGAAAAGAACGAGTCCATTATTTCTTTTGGGCATTTTATCAAATACTAGCATTTTAGTTTGAATAAGTCATCTAACTATCCATGATGAAACTGATTATCTAAGTCAATTATCATCAATATTAGAGTGTCAAATAATACATAATATCTAGTTTAAAATAATTTCATATCAATAGAAATTATTAACATGACAATAACTAACAGAAGGAAATTAGAAATTTAAATAAATCTTTAAACATAATATTCTAAACAAATCCAAACAAGCATCAATTAAAGCTAAGCAGAATAGCAGCTTGAAAGAAAATTCATATAAAATAGAGCAAGACTCCAATATCTATAAACTTTATATCTGTAGAAACTAGACTTCAAGACCTACAACTTTCATGTTTTACACTTTTTAAAATTCTAAGGTCTAAAGGTACAAAAACAGCTTTGAATTCAGTTTGTTCAGAAAATACAGTTTTACACGTGCTTAGTATTTTGGGCATAACTTTTGACTCACAAATCGGATTGATGCAATTCTTTTTGGGTTGAAAAGAAAACTGAAAGGGCTACAACTTTTATGTTTTAGCCAAAGCCTAATTCCACCGTTTTAGGGGTTAGAAGCACATAAGAAGTTACAAATAGAGAGCTGTCTGCATACTAAGTTACTTCAGTCAAAATTTTGGCTTCCCTACCCCCAATATACGGGTATTTATTTTTATCACAATCAAGTTTCATACTTCAAACCAGAAAATACATCAAATATATTTTAGGAGATTCATCATCCTACCTCAATGAAGATATTAATGACCAAGTCTGAGAACGAAAAATGAGTTAGCTTTGAACACCACCCAAATTAGAAAATTCCAAGCCTTTCTTCTTCCTCCAAGCAACACCAAATCTTCAGCCTCACTAATGAATAATTTATTTTTATTTCTCTCTTATTTTCTTCTCTTTGAAGACACACAATTTATAGGGAGTGTAGAGAAAATTATTAGTGGAGAAAAATCAACTAAGGTAAGATCATGCCTATACAATTGGTAGCATGATCCAAGAATTATGCTTACTTTTTTGACTATCTAACCATATCATTTAAGAAAAGCATTGGGGAAGATGTATGGAGGTGGCATGATCCGGGAATCATGCTAACTTTTTGACAAATTTAAACAATCATGCTAGCTTTTTGGCAATTTAACCAAATGCTTTAAATCATGCTAGCTTTCAAACAAAATGCTTTAAATCTTGTTTGCTAAATAATTTGAAAAAGATGCTTTAAGGTCATCAATGTGGGTCTTCTCTTTGTCCAATTAGTCAAATAATTTTGAAAGATGGTGAGAGTGTATGGAAGATGGAAATGAAGTTGTCGGGAAATAATTTATAGCAACTATTCATGAGTCAATTCATTGAGTGATAAAGTGAGTTGAAATGAGTTGAGGTGAGTCAAAGAAAAGGGTTGACCCATGGGTTAATGGTCTTGGTTTGAACCAAATAAGTAATTGGGCTAAGAAGTGTTTGGATAAAAATTTTAGAAATTCTACATTAAACTCCCACATAGGGTGAAATTTAATCCGAAAAATTTTTCAACTAATTTTTATCATTCCAAAAATTTTCAAATGCTCAATTTTCTAGATTTTTACTATAATAAATATCACTAACACACTTAAATAATTTAATTAAGGAAAAAAAATTCAGGTTATTACACATATCCTTCTTCTTCTGTTAGGTTAAGATCAAACTCCCCAATATCTCTAATTATATCCCATTCCCTCATTGCAAAACTGGCCAAAACATTACGAATCTTCTGACTAAGGGCATCTGCAACCACATTTGCTTTTCCCAAATGATGCTACAATTCAAAGTTATAATCTTCTATGTGTTCCATCCATCTCCTCTATCTTAAATTTAAATCCTCCTGGGTAAAGATATACTTTAAACTCTTATGATCTGAGAATAGCTCAAACTTATCACCATATAAGTAATGTCTCCAACTCTTCAAAGCATAAATTACTACTGCTAAATCTAAATCATGTACTAGATAATTTTGTTCATGAATCTTTAGCTGTCTTGACCCGTAGGCCACAACCCTACCCCCTTGCATAAGCACACACCCTAATCCCTCTTTAGATGCATCACAATACACTATATAACTCAATCCTCTTTCTGGAATCACTAACACTGGTGCAAAAGTTAATCTCATTTTCAACTCTTGAAATGACTTTTTACAAGTCTCATCCCACACAAATTTCACCCCTTTTCGAGTCAATCTAGTCATTGGTATAGGTAACCTCGAAAAATGCTAAATAAACCTTCGATAATATCCAACTAATCCTAAGAAATTTCGAATCTCAAATACTGTCTTTGGTTTTGGGCAATCCATAACTACTTCTATCTTAGATGGGTCTACTAATACACTTTCACTAGACACGATATGTCCGAGAAACTTCACTTCTTCAATCTAAAACTCACACTTACTTAACTTGGCATAAAGCTTGTGCTTCCTTAGAGTTTGGAGTACTAATCTCAAATGTTCCTCATGCTCTTCTTTGCATTGAGAATACACCAGCATGTCATCAATGAATATTACCACAAATTTATCCAAGTAAGCAGTGAATATCCTATTCATCAAATTCATAAAAGCTGTGGGGGCATTTCTCAACCCGAAAGGCATCACTAAAAACTCGCAATGCCTATATCAAGTCCTAAAGTTGTCTTTGGTAGATGTCTTCCTTCTTCACTCCCAACTGATGGTACTCTGATTTCAAATCAATCTTCAAAAAACACTGTGAACCCCTAAGCTGGTCAAACAAGTCATTGATCCTCGGTAATGGGTATTTATTCTTTATTGTTACCCTCTTTAGTTTCCTGTAGTTGATGCACATCCGCAATGAGCTATCTTTCTTTGCCATGAATAATATTGATGCTCCTACGGTGAAATATTAAGACGAATGAAACCTTTAGCAATTAGGTCCTCAAGCTGAGCCTTTAGCTTAACTAGTTCTACTGGAGCAAGTCTATAAGGCACCACGGAGATCAGCTCCGTGCCTGGAACCAAATCAATACTGAATTCCACTTCCTGTTCTAGAGACAACTCTGTCAAATCATTCGGGAATACATCTAAAAACTCACACATAACTGGTGGCAACTCTGCCTGACTATCCACCTCCTTTTCTTCTAAACCTAAGCTAGCGAATTAGCTATACAAATCAACCTTTTTATGCCCATCTAGAAAGGTATAACTAGAGAATCTCTATCGTCACCCGTGAATTGAATCTGATCACCCTTAGGTGTATGCAAGGTTACTCTCCCTTTGGCATAATCTATTATTACTTGATAAACAAATAGCCAATCCAAATGGAGAATAATGTCAAAGTAGTTCATCTCTAGTATAATCAAATCGAACAGCAAATGATGATCAGATGCAAAGATCTCATCAATTATTTTGATCTTGCACCCTCTACAAATTTGAGTTAACATAGTATGACCCCCAATTGGCGTCTCGACACGCATATGTGGGACCAATTGTTCCACAACTAATTTCAATATAGATGCAAAATGTGTAGAAATGAACGAATGCAGTACTCCAATATCTATAAGTACTGTGGCTCTAGAAGTAAAAACAAGAAAAGTACCTTTAGTCACAATTGATCTAGTAGGACCATCACCTCTTGTCAATGCGAAAACTCTTCCCTGTGTCTGCGTAACTAGTGGCTTGCCACCTCTCTAGCCTTGTTGAGATCCACCCTGGGTTGCTCTCGAAAATTGTGATTGCACAGCCTGTGACCCTAATGGTCTAGAACTCTACTGATAAGAAAATGACTGAATGGGTTACTGCGGTTGAACAACACTTGAAGTGCCTTGTCGTTGCAGAGAATCTCTTTGAATATGGCCCTACTGGTGATATGACCTTGAATCAATCCTCTACTCAACTCTACCTGATCCACCCTTTGAGGGCATTCTAACTTTTCATGTCCCGGTTGTTTACACCAAAAGTAAATAATTGAACTTTTTGAGGTCGTCCCTGCTGTAGGATGAGTAGGAGGTGCACGCACTGCTATACTGATACTGTGAATCTTCTCTTTATCTTTTTTTTTTTTTTCTTGTTTGGTGGAGGAGTTGAACTCTTACCCTGCCTGTTATCTATTTGCTACCTCATGTTATTTAAGTCTTTCTCTACTATCATAGCTCAGGATGTCAATATTTTGTTGTCCTCCAAATGTAGAAGTACTACCCTACCCCTGATAACTGGTCTCAAACCCCTCTCAAATTTTTAGCATTTGTTATACTCCATCAAAACCATCTCTGGTGCATACTTAGAAAGAGCAAAGAACTTATGCTCATATTCTAAGACTATCATCGTACCTTGGATCAAATTTATGAACTCATCCCTTTTTATATCTTTCATTGGCAGTAGAAAGAACTGTTCCCTAAACATTTCCTTGAATTTCTCCCAAGTTATTTTACTCACATCTTGAGAATCTTCTATAGATGTCCACCAATCGCCTGCCTTTTTAGTTAATTGAAATGTTGTGTAAGACACATTCACCTCATCCCAAATAATCCCCATTGTATTAAATATCCTCCTGCATTGTGATAGGAAACTCTGAACCGTATCTAGATCTGCCTCTCCATCAAACATTGGTATATTCATCCTCTTGAACATAGTCAATGCTAACATGGATTTGTCTTTCGTACTCCTCCTACCATCTTCATCATTGTTGTGGCATGAATTCTTCAAGGTTAACTGAACCTCCTTGAGAAACATTGGCCACTCTAGCCTAATCATTAATAGCTTGTGGTGTATTAGCCACCCTTGCCTGCTTGCCTTCTGGCCAAGTCACGTTATCAACCCCCCAATAGAACTCCAGTACCAAGTGGGACCTCTACTCTTTGCAATGCATTAGCCACTTCTGGTGGTGCCTCTGCTCCAATTCCTACATGTGACTCCTGATCATGAGCCACGTCAAGCTGCATATGTACATCCTCAATTGTTGGAATTTCTCGTCCTTGACCTCGACCGTGACTGTGACCGTGACTGCGACCTTGGCCACGACCTTGACCACGACCCTTACCAATAGCATAAGCAACACGTGGAGGCATCCTCTAAAAATGGAAAACCAGAAAGAGAATACAAAATTGATTATTATCAATCCACAATTCTGATTACCAATAGCTCTCTTGAAATCATATAAGACACGTAAGCATCCAATCACATAAAAATCTTAGTCCCACAATCCCTAGGTATTCTAACCTAAGCTCTGATATCAATCTGTCACGCTCTAAATTTTTCACAAACCCGGGAGCGTGAACAAACAACCATAAATCACCAAAATCATCAATCCAAAGTAATCAGAGCCAATTATGTTTAATAATAATGAACTAATAATCTCCAAACTTAGATAAAAAATAAATCTATCTCTAGTCTTTCAAACCAAGACATATACAATAATTAAAATCCAATCAAATGAAAAAAAAAATAAACTGGAAAAAATTATGCAGTTCTCTTCTTAAAATAAAATTAACGAACTATTCAAAATATTTACTCTGCCTAAACAGTCCCATCATGACCATCGTCTGGTGCAACACTTGCACCTGTATTTAAAGCTGTAAGGGTATAAACACAATATACTAATACATATTAAAATAATCAACTAGTGCCTGGAAAAAAATAAAAATTAAATAAATCATGCATGGGTATCCTAACATGAATCTCTAATATATCATGTTAACATACAACACATATCAAAAATATTTATATTTAAATTTAAATATTTTGAACACAAAATAAATTAAATTAAATTAAATTATTTTAATAAAACCATATTCTTAATATCGGGTCAGGTACCGCTACTCGGTCAGCCTATACCTCAGCCATAGGATACCAAAAATATCAACTCATCAACATTTCGTAGGCTACTAGCTTGCTGGACATGATAACCCAACCCCACGCAGGTTCTTGATCTTTCATCAGCGAAATTTTCAGCACTAACTATTTATCTTGGCACCTCTCTCAACCCAAAACCAAATCGTAAAATCAATGAATAAATAATTATTTATTTATTCAAATCCAAAACATATTTTAAAACTATTTCTTTTGCTTATTCAAGCTTCCATAATAAAACACAAAATTTAAAATTTTTGTACCAACTAAATTTTAATTCCTCAAAATCAAAATCAATCTATACATACTTTTCTAATCCACAAGACAATCACAATCACATAATTTATCATGTAATAATAAACTAAATAATCACAAAAATTCACAAAACTAAACCATACATAATAAATTTAATTTTTATTTAATGATACCCCTACCTCAAATTAAATCTAGATCTGCTGTAAAAAGAACCTAAAAAAAAAGCCTGCTATCTTCGCTATGCTCTGCTGCCGCTACTTCTTCTCTCCTTTTTTTTTTTTTTTTTTTTTTTTTGCCGAAGTGCCTATGTTGTGTATATATATACACATAGACCTACGCTACTGTCAGATAATAAGAATCAAAATTGAATTTGGATTGTAAACATCACCCCAAATTATTATACAAATATAACATTAACTATCAGATCATAAAAGTTCAATTTGAATTTGGATTCTAGTCTATGTATACATATATATTAGCATAGCACACTGTTAATGTTAGTTAAGCAAAATTTAATGTTTTATTTAATTAAAATTAAACCATCTTTTATAATAAAAAATTATTTAAATACTCAAATAAAATTATCATGCACACCGTGTATCCACAATAAAATAAATATTTAATTTATGTCTCAACAAAATTTAAATTAACTAAATTCAAAATTAAATATTAAATAAAAAAAATATTCAAAGTAAGGTTTAAAATTCTTGGGTCATTACATAATCAGAATAAGATATGATTTCAAAATAGTATTCTAATCTAAATAGAATAGAAATCTCCTGCACACAAAATTTATAAATAGATACGAAGTTTTCTTTTTCTTTTAAATTTCTTCGAAACTTTTTATTACAATAATTTTCTCTTCAACTTGCTAGGTACGTACTTAAATTTTAATTTTTTAAAGTTCTTTTATATAATTAGTATATATTTTGTAAATTTTTATATGTAATTGATATATATATACATTATGATAAGAAAATTAGTGATAATAACTGTAAAAATTATTTAATTATATGAGTAAGTAATGTTATTCTTCAACCTTTTTGATTTTTTTCTTTTCTTTCTATTTATTAGAATTTAAATTTAATCGAATCAATGCTGTTAATGGTATTAATGTTTTAATTTGTTTTACGTTCACTATTTGATTAAATTTACAGAAACAACAATATATAAAACTTTTAAATATATTTCTATAACTTAACTGTTTTAACATATGATAGTACACTTAATTTAATCATATAATGTGACAAATCCGAGTATCGCACAGACCATATCATTAATTACATATATATATATATATATAAAGTTGAGTTTGATAACGCCACTGCACTACGTCGGATCTAATCAGCGCTACGATTGTGACATGCGACACCTAATTATAATTATTTTGTGCCACGTAAAATATAACTTGCGTTACAGTTATGACAAATGTATGATTGTGAAATATAATACCTAATTATAGTTATTTTAATTATCTTATAAAGAAATTAATATTTTACGTAATTACTACTTATTCACAATTTTTAATTTTATTCAAACTAAAATGTTCATGAATAGTACTTGATATTTTTATTTAATCTACACTATTATTTATTATGCAACTTCTTATTTTTTATTTTATTTTTATTTTTATTTTTATTTTTACTTAAAACATATTCTATTTTTTATTTTTTCTATATTTTAATAAATTATTATTTAAAACACATTAAATATTATTATTGTTATTAAACAAAACAATGCAAGAAATTATTTACCCTGTTAAATAAAAGTTTTAATAATAAATATTAATATTAATTAAAATAATTCACCTATTAAATTGATTTTAAATAATTAACATAAATTTATAATATAATTATCTTAATTGATAATTATATAATTTAAAAGGAATTAGAATTGTACATAATTATCCCTTATTCATTAGATAAATCCTAATACAATTTGTTGAATTAAAAATCAAAACAAATACTATTCTTATCTTATCACATGATAGGATAAATAAAAAATTAATGAATTTAATAAAATCAAAAAATAATTGGCATTATTTATATCCACTCTATATTTATCACAGAACTTCTTTCTTCTTTTTTTATATTTTAATAAATTCTAAAAAATAAATTTTATCTTATTAGATAAATAAATAAAGATTTTAATTTATTAACAAGTAACATGTATGTGTTTATCTATATCTTAATAAATTACTATTTAAAATATAATTATTATTAAACAAAATAATGTAAAAAATAATTATTCTGTTAACTAAATATTTAATTTATTAACATTAATTTATAATTATAATTATCTTAATTTATGTTATATACTTTAAAAGAAATTAATATTATATATAATTATCACTTATTCGTAACTATATTCAAAGTAAAATGTTCATTGATACGATCACTTAATATTTTTATTTAATCTACATTTTTATTTATCATATTACTTCTTATTTTTTATTTTTTATATTTTAATAAATAATTGGGTAATTTTGATTAACTACTATCAAATGTTTGATATTTATTAGATTCAGTAATTTGATATTTATTAGATTAGATTATATATTCCTATCTAAAATTGAGTACAAATTCATATTAAAAAAAAAAGTATAAAATAACATACACACCTAGAAAATTTTGTTAAAATTTTATTATGATGACTTTTACTTATCATTAACATGATTAGGAGTGATGTTTGGTAGTTTCTTTTAGGTCATCAAGAATGAGAATGAGTTTGCTATATTTGTTTTTGTATGATATTCCTTATATTGAAATTATTTTTTTGTTTATGGATATATTTTTTGACTTATTTTTTTAATTAGTTCATTAAAATATATAATGTTTAATTTCTTTATTTTATTCTATCTTTTAATGTGATTGTTAAAATATATGAGGTTCGGTTTTTTAAATTGTATTCTATTTTTAGTGTGATTGTTAACATTAATTTTTAAATTTTATTATATTTTTCATTATTGACAAAATTTAATTTTTTTGCGTATTACAAGAAAAACTTACTCTTTACTATATTTTTTAATTTATTCATTCAAAAATAAAAGATATGATTTTTTTAATGTGATTGTTAATATAATTTTTTATATTTTATTATATTTTTTATTGTTGTTAAAATTAAAACTTTTTGTGCATTAAATTTTAGTAGAAACCTCTTTTTAGGGTTATTTTTTAATTTATTTGATAAAATCATCAGATTTATTGCTATATTTATTTTTATTAGATTATGTTCTTTTACAATAAAATTATTTTTTGTTTATCTATTTTTTGACTTATTTTTAAATTTGTCCATTCAAATATATAAGATCTAATTTTTTATATCATATTTTATTTTTTATATAATTATACCTTAATTGATTATTAACATAAAATCTAACTAAAAATTAAAATAAATATATAATATGCACGGATTAAATCCCTAGTGTGTGTGTGTATCATATTATATATATAAAGTAGAATCTAGTAACGCTACTGTACCATATATGATTTAATTTGCGCCACGGTTATGACACGTGACACCTAATTATAACTGTTTTGGCCACATAGGACTTAACATCTGTTATGGTTGTGATACGTGTATGTTTATAACACGTGGCACCTAATTATAGTTGTCTTAATTATCTTATAAAGAAATTAGTATTTTATATAATTACTAGTTATTCATAATTTTTAATTTTATTTAAACTAGAATATTTATGAAAATCACTTGATATTTTTATTTAATTTACACTTCTTTTATTGTATAACTTTTTATTTTTATTTTTATTTAAAACACACTCTTATTTTTATTTTTCTATATTTTAATAAATTAATATTTAAAACATAATAAATATTATTATTGTAATTAAATGAAATAATGCAAAAAAAATTACCAAGTTAAATAAAAGTTTTAATAATAAATATTATTATAAACAAAATAATGTAAAAAGATAATTAGCCTATTAAATAAAGATTTTAATTTATTAACATAAATTTATAATTATAAATATCTTAATTTATAATTATATAATTTAACTGAAATTAGTATTATACATAATTACCACTTATTCACAATTTTATTCAAACTAAAATATTCGTGGATATTATTTGATATTTTTATTTAATCGATACTTCTATTTAATTATCGTATAACTTCTTATTTTTAATTTTCTATAATTTAATAAATTATTATTAAAAAATAATGAATATAATAATTATTATTATTAAATAAAATAATGTTAAAAAATAATTAACTTGTTAAATGAAGTTTTAATTTATTAACAAGTAACATGTCCTTGTTATTTTTATCATTAGGCAAAATAAGTGATGTATCTTAAATCAAATTATAATATTGTTTATTAAAATTATATATATATTGTAATATTATTTATTAAAAAAGATCAAATAATATTAAAATTAAAAAAATAAAATTGGTAATGGATAAATTAATCTAATTGAAGTGCCACACAAATTTTTTTTAAATTTGGACTGTTAATTCGATCAAACAGTATTTTAATCAGAATAAGACAGAATTTCAAAATAATACTTTAATCTAAATAAAATAGGACTCTTCTAAATGAAAAATCTATAAATTGATACGAAATTTTCTTTTCTTTCAAATTTCTTTGAGAGTTTTTATTACAACAATTTTCTCTTTGATTTTATGATTTGTTAGGTACGTACTTAAATTTTAATTTTTTTAAAGTTTTTATATGTATTTGATATATATTTTGTAAGTTTTTATATGTAATTGATATATATATATTATGTGGTTGGAAGAGTATCAACAATAATTGTAAAAATTATTTAATTATATGAGTAAGTATTATAATTCTTTAACCTTTTTTTATTTTTTTATTTATTAGAATTTGAATTTAATCAGATCGATACTATTTATGGTATTAATATTTTAATTTGTTTTATATTCACTATTTGATTGAATTTGCATAAACAACAATATATAATGTCTTCAAATATATTTTTACAACTTAACTGTTTTATCATGTGATAGTACTATCAACTTAATCATATAATATAATAAATTCTTGTATTACACGGACATATCACTAACATATATATATATATATATATATATGATACATTGGGTATGTGATAAATCCCATTAACTTCTAATGAATATGGCTTTTTTTAGGCAAGTTGTGCAATGAAAAGGATGTTCGACATATCTCTATTTCGCCCACCCGATTCATCAAAACGAAATATATATATCTACTTTTTATTTTTGAATTAAAAATTTCTTAAATTAAAGTATAACTTTAAAAGTTAAAGTTTTATTTTCAATTTTTAAATTCTTATTAAAATTTATCCAACCAACAAAATTAAAATATTTTATTTATTAAATAAAATTTCTTAAGAATTTAAAAATTAAAAATATAATTTCAATTCTTAAAATTGTATTCTAATTTTCGGAACCTCCGCACTTTTTTTTTATAGGGGCATACCAATATTCAAATTTAACGACAATGAGAAGATTTTCACCCCAATTTCATTATTATATGATTTAATTGTTAGTCGGTGATAACCAATGCCCATCTAATTCACACCAAATGTGAAAAAAATAAAGAAAATGAACAAATAAAGTACAGATAAAAAAATTCAAACCAATTATAGTAAGAAGTTTGACCAAAAGCATAAAAAACAAAACGCATGTGAGAAAGGTTTTAGATCAAATTCATATCTTCAACACAATCAAGAAATGTAGATAATTCTTACTGCTTGTTTTTTTTTTTTTTTTTTGGTAATTATTCTTATTGCTTGTTTGGCCTATCAATTAATTTTTTTTAATACTTTATATACTAGTTAAGTGCCCGTACGCACCTATAATTAAAGTTAAATATATAATTCTATTTAGATAAAAAAATATATATAAAGTTTTAACTGGCAGAGTTACTTTAAAAACTTTAAAGCCTGTTGGGTAAAATTTATATTTACTATTTTTCTGTTTAAGTTTAAAGATTTTAAAATTTGACAACAATAACATATTAGTTAAACCTATTTTTATTTTTATTTTTAAAAAAATTAAAAACTTAAATAAAAAAATATAAACAAAAAACAAATAGTATTCTCACACTCTATTTTTTTTTTTTTTGAAAAGTCACAAATTAGCACAAATTCAAGATAATACAGCAGGTAGTCACATTGTTTAGCTCACATATTCACTAATTTACGATTAAGGCGGTTGTAAAAAAAAAAAAATAAGTAGCAGCTAATAAGTACTTAAAAGACAAGAATATACAAATCAGGATTTATATAAGATATATTAGACTTATAAATGTATATATTAACATTATATAAGTTAGATGTTTTTTTTTTTTTTTCAAATTCACTCCATACCTAAATTGAACAATTTTTTTATATTTTAACAGTTAAAATGTATAAATATAAATAATAAATGATGTTTAATATTTAACAGTTACAGTGACATAAATGAGAGAATAATTTTATTCCTTAACCGTGATGCTTAATTAATATTATTTAATATAAATAATATAAATTATATAATACATTAGTTTGATAATGTTATTATCTATAATAAATTAAATTTATTACAATTTAACTTAATATAATTTTTAGTATAGCTAATATTTTTGTTAACATGTAATGGTATAATAGTGATGCTTAATTAATAACTTTTAATGTAATTAATATAAGTCACATAATATCTTAGTATAAAAATATTATTATAATACTTAATTATAACTAAAAATAGTTTAATATAATTATACTCAAACGTAATATATTTTATAATACTAAATTATAAATAAAGTTAATTTAATATATTTATACTCAAATGTAATATATTTTATTTATATACTAATATTACGAGTGATGATAAATACACTTCACTTTTAATTTATTGCACTCTGTTTACTCTTACAATGAATATTAATTTTTGAGCGTGAGAAGTTAAAAGTAGAGTGCATTTATCATTTTTTAATAATATATATCATAATTATATATATATATTTTATATAATAAATGGCAATCAAAGTTAAGCCTTCAATAACTCTTTTTGCCACAAAATTTTCAACTTTGCTCCATTTGTTCTGCTTTATTACCAGTTTATCTGTAATAACCCAAATTTTTTTAATTTAATTTGTAAGCTGTATCTTGATAAATTTATTTTGCTATTTAAATTTAATAATTTGAAATTTTTGTTCTTTTTGAATTATATTTAAAAAGATTAAATTTTTTTTGGTTATATTTAAAAAGATTTTAAAATTTTAAGAAGAATGATGTAATTTTCCTAAACCTATGGGGAATAAGAAATTAATTAGTTGGTTAGGGTTAAAACTCTACTATTATAAATATATAAAGCTATGTTTATTTTGGTAAAAATAAAATAAAATAAATCTAGGGAAAGAGAGAGAGGGAGAGAGAGAGAAGAAGAAGGAGGAGGAAGAGATAAAGAAACAACAGCTGATTTTCTTTATTTTGCTGTGTTTTCTCAAAACAAAATGTCAAATTTTGTTTTCAGTCAAGGTAAGGGGATGGAACTATCATATATATATATATATATATATATATATATATATATATATATATATATATATATCTCATGAATGATCAAATAGGTACATAGGCTCCATAGGTAATGATTGAAAGCCTTCTGCTGGAATAAACCAAATGACTAAATTAGTTAATTAATTTTTTTTTCTATTTTGTCTTATATGTAAACAAATCACAGCCATGATATTTGTTTATATATATGTACGATTTTGTTTTGTCTTATACGTAAATGAATCACAACTGTGACATTTATGTATATGTGCGTGTTGCATTGATGTTACTGTTTTAGTAATAAATAAGTTTGTTTATGTTAGTTTTTATAGTATAGGGTTGAGAAAAATACCTCGAATAGAAGAATGAACTCTTTAAAATTTTCTTGATGTACAGCAGAAGCACCTTTTTTCAGCGATTCAGCCTTCCAAACTATTCTCAAATTATCTCTCTAGATGAATGTTTGTGGGCACTATTTCAGATCGATCGCTCATTAATAATATATAAAAGATATTTATAGAGAGAGAGATATAGAGTTTGTATCAGAGAAGATCTCTAACTCTAGAGATTATCTCTTATCAACTCTTCCATATATCTTATCTATATATATTATCCTAATATATATTTAGAAGATATAGTATCTTGAGAAAATCTCCCAACTATATCATCTTATCTAAATATATATTAATTACTATAATTTATTTCATAAATAAATTATAAATAATTAGCCAATTGGACCTAGCCCATCAAGATAAAATTGAGCTAGCTTGGGGACTAAAGGCCCATGGATTCCTGGCTCCAACTTAAAAGATATTTGGGCCTTGTTATCTCATGACAACCCATTATCTTTTAAATTAACCCAGGGCTATTCCACTAAAAGCCATGAGCTACACTCTAGTAGTCCATGTTGAAATTCATTTAATTAAAATAACTTTTAATAAAATGAATTTTAGTCTTAGACCAATAATATCCACTTAATTAACCCTCCATTATAAGCTCGTAATTAAGCTAGGCTAAATGTCGAGCCCCTTAATTACATATTTAACCCTAAGTCACTATTTATCTATATTTTGATCATTCTCAATATTTCCATATTTGTAAACAATTTACAAATAAATATTGTTATTCAATAAACAATTTATTGAATAAACTGCAACCACAGATTTAATGATCAAAAAGATAAATAGCTTAGGTAAGCGTATCAGAATAGATTCCATCTTGTAAGTATATGTTCCCACGATTCATAATATTAAATCTCCAAGTTATCAAGATTTTGACCATTAATAAGATCTCACTCCGTGATAACTCAAATAGACTTAATTTATGAATGTGAGTCCATTACAAACTCAGGATTAAGGTTTATTAAGTTTATTAAAGCTTATGTAAATTATGATTAAAGACATTTATTAACCAAATCATAATTTACAAAAGTCCATTCAATATGTATATCTCGTATACATACTAACTTTCCTACTCAAAGTCACCACTTTAGTGATCAAGATAAATCACCCAATTAAGAAATAGAAAAGTTACAGATTTAACATAATGAAATGCCCGTTTCATTAATAGCTGTGAATTTACTTTAATTTATAAAACTTGTGATTTAAATCTTTCTGTATTAGCATCTTATGCCCAATACTTAAATCATATACTTTATAAACAAGGGACATTAATGTATGCTTAAATAAATAAATATTTTATTATATCCAGAAAAATAAACTAAAATAAAATGTCATTACATAAAACATGCTTTCAAGGGCACCAAATAATAACTCTAACAGTTTAAACTTAGCGTTCTGCATTGGTCTATTGAATATTATTTTTATTAAATACCTGTAACATGAGGTTGATTGATAGGTGAAATTAAAATTTGTGTTATTTGATATGTTGGTGCATTAAGTGTTAATAAGATTTGAAACTTAAATTTAAGGAGAAATTATTTAAAGTGAAATTTGATGTGTTTTTGTTTGGGTTGAGGGGTGCTGAAAATATCGGGTATACGTACCCAAAGGTTAAAAGTCCCGAAACCCGCACAGGATTGGTTATCAATTCTAATAGGTTAGTAACCTATGAACCAACAGATGCCTAAAGGTGGCATATTATATTACTAAGATTTCGGTCTAGGAAGCAGACACCGAAAGATAGTGTATATTAGTTGGGTCTTGTTTCTACGAGACAACCAAGTAGACATCGAAGGATAATGTACATTGGTTAGGTCCTATTTTTACGGGACAACTAAGCAGTAGTACCTTAAAATCGAATTGTTTTTCTTTGATGTGTGATGTGGTGCTAAAACACAATTAATTGTAACGAAGATAAATTGATAAATTAATTTAATTTCTTTCTTGAGTTTACTATCTATGTATAATTGTTTCACTTAGTGGCATGCTAGGGCATTACTGCATCTATATTATTATTAGGGTTCTGAGCACACGTGGTATTAGTACTCATCTCCTTACTGCTTGTGGTGCAGGTAATGAGTTTGAATCAAGTGCTGGGCCTTCTGAGTATAGAAATTAGAAGTTTTATTTATTACTATATAGCTATGTTAGACTTTAGGAAAAAATTATTTTTAGTGGATTGTAATAAACCTTTGTTTGTGAGGTGAAAATAAATTATCAACTTATTTAACTTTGTGGAGATTGTTTGGATTAAGTTTTGGAGCTTATTGCCTGGTTAGCTTTGACTATAGCCTTTATTTAAATTTAAACTTTAGTTTTATTTATTTTCATTGTTATTGCTCCATAGAGGGTGTGTATGGCTCTGACAAATGACAGGAGTAATTGTATAAATGATGTAATATGTGTTCTTTTGTTCACATACTCGGATTGTGAAATCCGGGACGTGACATTGTCTCTTTGTCTTTCTTGGTTTAATTTTGTTTTAAGTAACAATACATGTTTTTTAGCACCATTTTTCTCAATATTGACATTTTTCTTATTTAAGATTTATTATCATTTTTCTCTTCTAGGTGTCTTTTTTTAGTTTTTTTAAGAGTTATATTTTTCCTTATTTATATTTCGATTTATTGTTAGAGTTATGATTTTTTTTATTTTTATTTTATCTTTTGGATATCTACTTTTATCTTTATTTGATATAACAAGTGGCAATGTTTCTTTAGAATTTTAGTGGCTTTTTTATTGTTCCATTGTTTTTAAATTTTACCCTAACTTTTTATCTGCATCTACTACAATTGTCCTTGGCATATTTTGAATATGATTCTTTAGGATTTCAATGATTTTTTTGGTCCATTATTTTTCAAGTCTACCCTTGCTATTTGTTTATAACTTCTAAAAATCATACTAAGCATATTTTATGTAATATAATATTTATTGATTGTATCCTAGAATTAGTTTTATCAAAACTTTTTTTATAAAAAAAATAACATGAAAATTAAACCAAAAGTTTCTTTTCATATTTATTTTTTTCTTGATATTTTACTTGCGTCTTTGTATCTACCTCTCCATGCGTTAAAACACAAAAAAAAGATGTGAATTTAAAATTTCTTCTCTTGTTCAAGTTATGATACGAAATGCAAAGAAACCATTTGAAATTTAAAAAATTGAAATTAATTAAATTTAAAATTTTTAATATATTAATTAATGGCTTTTATTTAATTTATTTAATTTTCTTTTTATTTTCACTTCATTTTTCTTTTTGTTATTTTGTTTGCACCAAAATCTTACTCCAAACATACTTTTTTATTTTTTAGAGCTTAAGATTTTTTAAAAAGATCAAATTCTTTTTATTAATTATTTTTATCTTTATTTTTATTATTTTATTTTATATTACATAATTTTCTTTTTTATCTTAGTATGCCTCTGTGTATGGGAAACTAATTCACAATTTATTTCCTTGTTTGGGTTATGTTGGAAAATAAAAGGAAATATGAATGAAAGTTAAGAAATTAAATTTCAATTGGATTAAAAAAATACTACATTAATGAATGTTTTTAATTTTATTATATTTTTTTAATCCGTTCAAATATAAAAGAATAAAATAATTTTTTCATAATTATTTTTTTATGTCTTTTTACTTTTTTATTCAATGTTTGTGAATTTTTTTAACTCTCTTGTGTCTCTCTTTTTATACAACAATTTTAATATTTTCAAAAGTTTTTTAATAAAAATTGAAAGCTTAAACTTGCATTCACTTAAACTATGTTTTGGTCAATGATTTGTCACGATAAAAATAATGAGATATGAATTTAAAATTTCTTGTATCTAGATTGTTATAGAAAATGGACGGAAGATGCATAAAATTAAAAAATTTAAAAAACTAATATATTGATGAATTTCTTTTTATTTTATTATATTGTACTTTTAAATTTATTCAAATAAGAGTATATTTGAGATTTTATTTTCTTTTTTATTTATTCTAAGTTTTTTATTTATTTATTTTCCTTTATTTTCACTCATTTACCAAGTATCAATAATATAATGTAAGGTTAAATGTTCTAAAAAGTATCAATAATATCAAGTAATTCACCCACATTACCCAAATAAATTGCAGACTTTCCAGCTTCTTTAGTCATCTTCTTTAGACTCTTCATTCTCTGTTCCAGTTTTATAATCACTACTCATTCTATAATAATGATTCACGGATTAGAACAGAAGAGCATAAAAATTTCAGAAAAAAGAACATCTGATACCTAAAAGTTGAAACAGGAAGAAAAACTATTTTAGGAAATATTAATGTTCAAAAAACACTTTAGAAACTTAAAGCACTAACAATTCATCTAATCATAATAATAGACAAACAAAATCAAGAAAAAAACCTTGCAAATTCTAAAAATTCAAGATGCTACACTATGTAAGCATACAAATAATATTATGAAAACCTATCTGCAAAAATAAAAAATAAATTTAAATAATTAAATAAGGTATATAAATACGTTCACATATAGAGAGAGAGAGAGAGAGAGAGAAGAGAGGGATAGAAATAAAAACAAATGATGTGGGCTTCTTTTTTTTTTTTTTATAATAATAATTCACAGATTAGAAGAGGAGAACATAAAAATCTCAGAGAAAAAGATAACATCTGGTACTTGAAAGCTGAAATAGGAAGAAAAACTATTTTAGGAAATATTAATAGTTCAAAAAATACTTTAGGAACTTGAAACACTAGCAATTTATGCAATCATAACAAAAGGCAAACAAAATCGAGAATAAAACCTTACAAATTTTAAAAATTTGAGATGCCACACTATATAGGCATACAAATAATATTATGAAAACTTATCTGAAAAAAAAAAAGATAAATTCAAATAGTTAAATAAAGTATATAACTATGCACACATATAGAGAGAGATAGAAATAGAGACTAATGATGTTGCTTTTTTTTTTTTTTTTTTGTGGGTGAAATGTAAGGAAGGTAAAAAGATAAAAATTGAAAAGGATGCTATGGTTATAGAATATGATAACTTGCAATTATTAATGGAAATAAAGTTTTCAATTATTAAATACCATTTAAATTTAAGAGTTTTGAAAATGTGGAATGTAATAAGGCTAATAAAAATAATTTTACAATTATTTAATTTTTTATAATTCCCATTAATGTTATAATTATGAAAGACAAGGGTTGGGAAAGATCGAAAAGGATTAAGGAAAAAGAATATATTTAGGTTTTTATAACAAAATAAAGGTAAATAGTTCAAAAAATTTTACAGTTATTCAACCTTTGTGTAGTAGTATAAATACACACATTATTTTATCAAATGATATGAACGTTATACATACAGAAAATGCCAAATGCATTCTAATTTTAGCTTCTTACTCTACGGCACGTTTCATAAAATTTTACTTTATAACAATTAATTTTATCTTACTAAAGTATTTTTTATAAAATTAGTTTAGCTTGATAAAATATTTTTAGTTTAATTAATTAGTGTAAATATAATATAATTTAATTAGTTAATTTAATACAATATATTTAATTTAATTTTATAAAATATTTATTTTTAATAGCAATTATTTTTAACAAATTATACAAATAAAGAACATAATTTAATAATAAATTATTATTTATTAGAATTAGTTTAATTTAATGAAATATTTCAATAAAATAATTCATTCTAATATGCAATTATTATTTATTAAAAATAATATTATTTTAATCATATAAATCATTTTAGTCATAAATTATATTTTAACAGTAATTAGTTTTAGTTTTTATAAAATAAGTAATTTTAAAATGTACATAATATTTATTAAAATAATTCTAATTTTAAAACTGATAAATTAATGTCATATATTAGTTATTAAAAATTAATTTAATAAAATACTTTAATAGAATGCAACAAAATTGATAAAGTGTTTTGTTTAGGGATGAAAAGTTAAAAAAAGGCACAAATATACATTTTTTTATATTTTGAACCTAAATTTTCAACAAATATTTATTTTTAACGAAAAAAAAAAATAGAAATAGTGTTTGGTAAGTTACCTAAGCTAAGCATCCCATTTTACGGTGCACCTTATCCCCGTTGATAACCTAACCTCAACCTGTTCACAATATAATAAAAAATTTGATATGTAAATGACAATTACCTTATTCTAAAAAAACATTAATAAACAAATATAGAATATTTTGTTGTACTTTTACCAAAATAATATTATAAAATAAAAATTTGAAACAAGTTCAGGTGAATTCAAGCCCAAGTTTATTGATATGGCCACCAACCAAAAAGCTCGCAAAACTCTTTAAAATTTAGTTCGACTGAGGCTTGGCTTGAGTTTAATATATGACTTTAAACGAGTTAAATTTAAGTCTTTCTACGATTAGTTTAAAATTTTAGTCAACCCCATTATAAGGTGTTCGATTCGAAAACTCGCATGCCGGTTAAAAAATAATATATATATATATATATATATATATAATATTTTAGATTAAAAAATATAACATTATTTTTAATTAAAGAAAAGATGACTTTTGATTTAATTGAACTATTTATTTTGAATTACAATAATTCAGACCAAATTTAATTTTATTGAGTTATTCATTTTGAATAACATCATTTTAAATCAAAATAATGTTTTATTTACTTAGTGAAGCGATTTTTTTTTTATTTATTTAAGGTGGCATTTGGTTTACTTTTCTATTTTTTATTTTGTTTTATGTGTTAAAAATATCAAAACGAGAAAACAGAAAATATTCGGTTTTCCTTATTTTGAGATTTTTCTCATTTTTTGTTAAAAACTCTGAAAATGACTTTTTGCTATTTTTTATTTCACGTGTAAAGTTATTTTTTATTTTCGAAAACAAAATTTAAAAACACAAGTAACCAAATGAGTTTTGACTTATTTTCTTTATTTTCGAAAGCACAAAATGAAAAATGAATTCAAAATAAAAAATGAAAAACAAAAATAAAAAATAGAAAATAAAAAAACAAACCAAATGAGCCCTAAATTATTCATTTTAAAAAATAATGTTTTATCAAACTAAATTAATAGAGTGCAGATTATTGTCGCTCGAGGGAAACTCAAACTCCAGTTCAATGTTATTTATATTTATTTAAGCCAAACTTGAGAGTGAGCTTCGGGGACACCTGGACTGAATTTCACCTTTAGTTATGAAGCGATTTTAAAGCTAAAATTGACTATGCGCTAAATAATAATGATAATCAATGAGTCCAAACTTACTTACATTTCAAAAAACGAATTTTTGCAACTATAACTGAGTCACAGAGCCTTTATGCTCCGCTTTGTTTGAGTATAAAATATTTTACACTTGGAAAACAGAACTTTTACCAAAATTATTTTTTTATTTAAATAAAATATTTCATTTTAATATGATGCAATAAAAATTGACAAAATATTTATAAATAAAAAAAAGATTGAAAATACCTTTGTTTTGTTTATTTTTTATTTAAGTTTTTATTTTTTTTAGAAACAAGAAAATAAAAATAAAATTAACAAACATGCTTTTGTTATTTATTGTTAAAAATCTATAAATATAAAAAACAATTAGCAAATATAAACATTACATAACCGGACGATAAAAACAAATATCTGTAGTGAAAAGGTTTAATAAACCATAAAAAAAAAAAAGAAAAAGAAAAGAAAAGATTTAACCAAACTCGTGAGAATTCTGAATATTTTTCATACCAATTAGAGGAATAAGCTGAAGAAAATGCCCAATCACACAAGCGTGTTTTAGAAAAATAACTTACGACTTTTTAAAAAGTAATTCGTTTTTGCGTTTCCGATGAAAATAAATATTTTCCTTCCCTTTTACATTACGTCAAAACAAACCGGGCCTTAACAACAAAACATAGTTCATAAAATTAATTTTATAAACATATTTTTGTAGTACTACGTAAACTAATTTCTCGTTCATAGATGGTGATTATAACCAAAATTTAATTGTAAAAAGAAAGAATAATAAAATAAATAGAAATGCAAATTTAAATATACATATATAATTTAATAACAGACATGCAAAAAAGGCAAAAATATATATATATATATAAATTTAAGAAGAATTACCGAGGGGAGGGGGGAAGATCAGAGAGCCTCCTGATTAAAGGTCCTAGATGTTGTCGTTGCCCGGTCACATTCGTTGAGCTCAACCAACATCTTCTTCAATCTAGGAGCAAATCTACTAGTTTTTATATATGCCTTGTCTTTTTTTTGTATACTAGAAATTACCTGTCTCTAAAGGTACGTGTTTTGAAATTTGAAACTAAATCCGCATAACGTTTAAAATTTGAACCAAGTAAAACTCTCTCTCCAATAAATCTTAAATATAAAATAAAATCTCATCCCATCATTTGGAGATAGATGACAAATCACTGACCTGATTTGTTATATAGATTATTATGAATGCAGAGTCGTGTTTTCTGTATACCGTTTTTTTATTTTGTACGCTGTTTTTGTTAGCATTGTTAGCATTTTATTAGCATTTTGTAATAGTAATATTAATGTATAATAAAAGTAATAATAATAATAATAATAATAATAATAATTAATTAGTAATAGTAATATTAATTTATAGTAATAATGATATTAATTTGTGAATTAATTTGTAATTTAATAGTAATATGAGAACAGTAATAATATTAAATTAGTTAAATTAATAATATTATTAGTATTCAAAATTCAAATAATAATAATACACAAACTTGTAATGATAAAATATTATAATAATAATAATTATAGTAATATTGATTTGTAATAAAACTAATATTAATAATAATAACATAATGTAATTTGATTAGTTAAATTAATAATAATACAGAAACCCCTAATGATAAAATATAATAATAGTAATAGTAATATTAATTTATAATAAAATTAATAATAATATTAATAATAACAATAACATAATGTAAGTTAATTAATTAAATTAATTATAATACACAAACCTCCTAATGATAAAATATTACAGTAATAGTAATAGTAATAGTAATTATAATTCAAACCCAAATCAACTAGTGTTTGAAACCTCTCCCTAGCAAAAACCTTAGCAATTAGAGGCTCACTCTGCCGATAATTCTAGGGTTTTAGAAATTGATCGAGGTGTGCGCAAATTAGTTCAAATACCCTAAATTATTAAAAAAATATTAATTTATAATAAAATTAACAATAATAATAATAATAATAATTAGTAATATTAATATTAATATTAGTTTAATTTAATTTAATTTGTAATTTAATTAGTTAATTTAATGGCAAAACACAAACCAAATTCAAATAATAATAATATTGTTCAGCACTTTAAAATATTATAATAATAACAATAATAATAATAATAATATTATTATTATTATTATTGCACCACATATCGATTAGTATCAATTATTTGTTCTTTTCAGGGCAATCTGAGAGTGTGTCTTGACAACTTCCAACCGATTTGCTATACAAAGTACTGGAAGTTGTGGAAAGACCACAAATATAAAGTGAAGGATTCCTGTTGGAATGATTATAAGGATGACCCCGACATCCTTCAACAGGTCTTGCTTTGCGTCCTTCGCGAGCAGTGGGCTAAGCTCGTCTTTTACTGGTCGAGCAAGGGTGTACAACTAAGCAACTCATGATTTGTGTTACTTTTTTTTTTTACTTGTTTTTTAAGTTATAAGCATAACTTATAACAACTAATCAACCAAAAAATTAAAATAGACGGAGTCCGAGAGGAACTCTTAGAACCATTCGATACAGGGCCCCAGGCACAAGGAGGAGACTCGACACTTCACACAGGTCTGCCATGAGATAAGATTTAGTCTATATGTTTAAATTTGCTTTCATTTCGGTTCATATGATAATATACTAATAACATAATTTTCCCATCAACAATTGCGCGTGCGGGGCAGGCATGCAAATCTGATGGCTATTTGGCTAACGACTCGCCCTTGCTCAAACCTAGAGGTTCGTGCCATTATGGTAGATATTGATTTTGTGTGGTAGTAATTTTTTTTTTTTTTACCTATTACAAAATTTAGTTACTTATCTTTATTTTATTTGTATTGTTTTATGTAGGATCAGTTTTAATGCTCGCTTGAACGAGCTCCCAGCGAAGGAAAAGGAGGCAGAGCAAAGGAAGGATGAGATATTCCACCCTATCGTTGGCCAAAACAGTCATGGATACACACTTACACAGGCGGTGGCATTCCACGCTCTGTCTTCCGTCGAGGCGACTCATCCGAAGCTGGCTCCTCCTAGGGCTCATAGTTTCCTATTGATGAGGTTCCCCAGACCTTACAAGGCGAGATGGATGAGTGAGAGGTGCAGATGAGGGTGGAGATTATGGCCAAGATGGAGCACCACTACTCACAAAGCCAACGTCCCCTCCTTTGCAGATTCAAACGATGGCAGCTAGTCCTCCTGGATTGGGCTCAACTGATTCCCAGTTATATTTATTTTTTTCATAAAAATAAATTTAAGTTTATTTTTACTAAATTTTACTTATGTATATTGATAATTATTTAGACTAATAATATGTATTTTCTTGTTTTCTAATTTGACTTACTACTGGAGTAGATTGATGACTTCTATCTTTTTTTTTTTTTCGTTTCTTAACTTGTCCACTTTTATATACACAAGTTTTTAATAAATGCATAATTTTGTAAATATAAGTGTTTGTAAATATAAATAAATGCAGGATTTTGTTAGCTTTTGTGGATTTTAATATTATTTATAAATATTTGTTGCACAAGTATGTAATACAGGCGCCATTATAATAAAAACAACTATTTTAAAAATTATTAATGTAATAAATAAATTAATTAATAATAATTAATACAGGGTGCTATTGCTAAATTACATTAAAAATAAATATTTTAATAGTTTTTAACGTAGTAAATAAATAAATTAATAATAACTAAATTTTTTTGAAAAAACTAAAAAAACAATAGCAAAACAAAAATTATAAAGTAGTGATAATACAATAATGACTGGCATAGCAGTTACAAAAAATTATCTATAGTCGCTAAGGGCTATGCGTGATGGTGGGCAGTCGCTAAAGAATTACGAGGGCTATGACGTGATGGTGGGCAGTTGCTAATGTAATATTGGCAGTCCCTAAAACCTTACGCTATTAAACTCCTAACGGTCACTGAAGCGGTCACTATAACTTTGCAACTGTTATGTTGTGGTTGCTAATATTCATTAACGACGATACATTTGCACCAGTCATATGGCGGGAATTTCTTTCAATAACGTTAATTACATAGTTTAATACCTAGTAAAGAGACAAAAAAATGACAGCATAATTAGGACAGTACAGGTATAGTTTTAGATCCTAAAGTCACACCAGCAAAAGTAAGAAAATATTACTGTTTTTATTTTTTTTAATAATATTTTAAGATATTGGGCTACCAGAAAATATTACCGCGCGTTTACTTTACCATATGTTTGGGATATAGATTTGTGGAGAAAAAAAAAAGTAAAGAAAAATTGTAAGAATATATAATAAAGCAAAAAAGTCAAATGCATTTTATTTTTTTAATTGAATTAAAAAATCAGACTAAAATAAATAGATATTTATAAAAAAATTAATTTTTACTTGACTAGATATACAAAAACCGCACAAATTAATAACTTTACCCCCCTCTTGTCTTCACAAATCCACTTTCCAAACCTACCATTTAGAGAAGTGGTTTGTGATAGTAAATTTTAACTTCTGTGTCTTTTGTGTTCAAAATCGTCCGGACCGTACGTACAAATCACTGTTTTCTCACTTTTACTATTTTTTTATGTCCGGAGGAAGTTTCTAATGCAATTTGATTTATAACTTAATGCTCAGCTGCACTCAAAGCCAACTAGCAAGTTTTCTCCTCTTTAAAAAAAACTAACTAGTAAGGTAATTAAGTGGTTAGGTACTGCTATTTTTTTAAGCTAAGAATAGATATTTATGAAATTGGGCTACCAGAAAATGAAAGCCACAATTGGTTTCACGTTAACTTTTCAATGTCTTAACTTATTTTAATTGCATGTCTTTTTGTTGGCAAATTCAACTTGAAATGATGTATCACTCACCTAACTAATAATTGGATGTACAAAAAGTATAAAATATCACTTGTGGGGTTGACATTTATCCGATCTCTGATTCGCAACTCCATTTGGGTAACCTTTTTTACATCAAATCACAGTGGGTATTACATTTATGTTTGTCGTCGACAAATTAATGAATAAAATAATAAATTTAAACTTGTATTTTTAGACATTTAATCAGGGCGTAAGTATATAAGTTTAAGGAGAATTTAATACAAAATAACGCAGAATAAAGCAATGCAAAAAAGTCCAAGCAGAACCAGCTAGGTTCACTGGCAGGTTGCCCCATAATCAATTCTGTAACTTCTTGGATGCATCGCTGCGACATACTTAAAAAAAAACAAAGAAAAAAAAGGGTAAAAACAGGCTAAAATAGACTATTAAGAAAAATAGATCCAGTGTACGGATCTGAAACTGATTGGACAACTCATTCTAACAAATGTCGAAAATTTTCAGCTTTTAGGGACAGGTTCAGTGTCTTGTTCAAAGTTGGAAACTGTTAATGAGTTGTCAAAGCTGAAAAATTTTTGAGATATATCATGGACTCAATTCATGTGACAATTTTTCCGCTTGGAGTTGGCGAGTCGTAGAAGCAAGCAAAGCTTTCGTATAATAGAATCATGAACTTGACTACGTAACTACTGCAAAAAAAGTTTCGTTAACCATAATTATTAAGGTTTCATTTGATAATATTTTTATTTTTTATTTTTTTATTTACGTTTCTAAAAGTTTGTAAACTAGTAATAAAATATATTTATTTAAACTATTTACATTTTTTTGTTTTCAAAAAGACGATAGCTTAACGAGAAAAACGAAAACTGAAAAAAAAGTTTTTTTGCTTTATTTTTTTCTATTGCAAATATTTTATCAATCTTAATACTTTATCTATCTTTGTTACATCATATTAAAGTAAATTATTTTATTCAAATATTTTATTAAAATAAAATTATTTTAATAAATAATATAATTAAAATTAAATTAATATGTAATATGTAATATATATTATTAATTTCTTTCTAATAAATAATTAAATTAAATTAGTTAATTTAAGTAATACGAAATATATATTTTAAATTATTTTAATAAATAATAAAATAAAATATATGAATTCAATTTAATTTAATAAATAATTTTATTAATATAAATATATTTTATTAAATTATTTTTAATAAATATCATAAATTATTTAAATTACTATGAAATATATGTTATTCACTTATTTTTAGTAAATAATATAATTAAATTATAATTAATATATTTTATATTTACTGGATTAAATGATATAATACTTATATTTTATTCAATTGTTTTAATAAATAATATAA
Source organism: Vitellaria paradoxa (assembly GCA_019916065.1). Lineage (NCBI taxonomy): Eukaryota > Viridiplantae > Streptophyta > Magnoliopsida > Ericales > Sapotaceae > Vitellaria > Vitellaria paradoxa. The sequence continues at coordinate 36,594,642 of CM034237.1, read as the reverse complement.
TTAAACTAAATTAATATAAAATATATTTATTAAATTTAATTAATTTTTAAAAACTAATAAAATTAAATATTTTATGGAAATAAAAAGTTAATAATTGTAAACAAAATTATATTTCTAAACGTAATTTTAGTTTTTATTTCAGAAAAAAATGATAATAGAAATCAAAAAATAGAAAACATAAACATAAAAACGTAAGTAGAAAAACGACAGCGTTACCAAACGGTTCCAAAGCGAAGAGTTTTGTTTTTTCATTTAGGGTTCAAAGTTTTTCCCTTCCATTTAAAAGTTTTTCCTGCAGTTAAATTCTGTATCTCGTCTCTTTACTATTCCATATGTGTGTTTGTTTGATTGTTTGTATAATAACAAAATTCCAGTTGCTACTAATGATCGTAATTGTGAATAATGCTATACGCTATAAAATAAATTTGTGAATTTTAGTGATAAATTGTTTCATCAATAAGAATAAAATTTGTTTTGTAATGCAAGTTTTTGTCACAAATTCATCATAGAAGGTGTGACAATAAAATCAAAATGTGACAATAGTAATTTTTCATCACAAATTTTTATATATTTAACGATTACACTAACTTATCATCACGAAAGTTTAAACTTTTAGTAAAGTTAGTAGTGTGTTTGAAAAGTGAAAAGTTAGAAAAAGTTAAACAAAAAATTGTAATGTGTTAATTATTTTTTGATGTTTGGAAGGCAAAATTAAAGTTTACTGTAAGAACCCGTTAGAATGGAATTGAATGACCTATTCCAATGATTTTTGCATTGAAACGGAATTAAATAAGCCATTCTAACAGGTTTGATAAAAAAAAATGTCAGAAAATTGATAAAAATTTGAAAAAATTAAAGTTGGCAAAAATTTGCAAAACTTTATAAAAATTTACAATTTCAAGATAAATGAACGGAAAACAAAAATGGGCAAAAGCTTATAATTTTTTTGTAACTTTTGGCAAACTTTGACCATTAAAATTTTCAATTAGTGATAAAATAAAATAAAATAATTTTAATCACAAAATACTTTTAAGTAACAAATTTATTGTGGCGAATAGCATTAAAAATGTCCTAAGTGATACAATTAATTTTTAGTATGGTTAATTTTTTCATCATTAAAGCCCTCATTTCTTTTAGTGGTATGTTATTGGCCAACACTGGTAATACAAACCATATCGGATAGAAAATAATAGAAGATATTATATTTTGTATTAGAATTTGCATTGGTTTATATCGAGATTTTTCGTATTGTAGCAAAAATTTCTGAGTTGTATTGAATTTGCTTTTCAATATTTGTGTTTCATCTCGATTTTTTTTATTTCATAAATTTCATAGAACTAATAGTGATAAAAGAAAAAAATTCTCCATTTCTTACCCAAAAAATTTTTTCTTTATTTTTTTATTGATTAGCTTATAAAAAATCTGAAGCAGAGTAAATTAATTATTTTTAATCAATATTAATATGAAAATATAGAATATGTTATTCATAAGTTGTACTTTTATACTTATTTAAGAAATATATTAAATTTTTTTGTGAGTATTTTTTAGTTTTTATAAATACATATTTTTTAAAAATACATACAAAATGATACACAGAAAGACACTAATACCAATATATATGACTATACTAATAATAAAAAGGGCAAGCGACCCGGTTGGAGATTTTTATATATAACTAGGTCCAAAGATATGATGGGTTAGTTCAACTAATGTTAAATAAAAAAATAATAGCACTAGCTTGTGTGTTGGCTCCTACAGAGATAACACATATTTAATTTTTGATTTAAATGAAATGCGTGCAAAGAATAATGTATATCACTTTAATTTATCAATTAGATCGATCGAAAATTTTGATTGCTCAAACAAAATATATATATATATATATAAATTGGTGTGCTCTTCACTGTTGGCACTGCGCAATTATCGATATTTGACCACAGCTGCCTTATTATGATGCACGATGAAGTGCGAATATGATCAATCCCATTAACTTGTAATGATTATGGCTATTGTTAGGCAAGTTGTGCAATGAAAAGGGTGTTCCACATACATCAATTTGACGTGCCCAATTGTTTATTGTCTCTAGGATTGCATTGCAGTTTTATAATCAACCCCTCCACTCCAAAAAAACACTACAAATGGGTTGTTTGGAGTAAGAAAAAATGAGATAAATTGTGATTTGGAGAGAGTTCATAATGCGTGCAGTGAGAAAAAAAAGTTAATGTGATATAAAGTTAACAGAGATTTATAGAGATTTTTGAAGATTGTCATCAAACCATTGCAAACCAAACGGGGCCAAAGTTTTATAAAACTTAACTTGTTTGCACACTATAAATAAGAGTCTGTTTGGTAGATAAAAAGTGAAGAAAAGAATATAATAAAAGTGAAAAGATGTAATATAGAGGTGATAAGTAAAAAATTTTGATTGAAGAAAAGTACAAAAATTAGTTAAAATTGATGATTTTTTGTGAGATTTGGTGTGGCCAAACAGGCCCTAAATCACAGGATTATAATTTTTATTAATTTATACTTACTTTTTTCGCTTCAAACATTATTTTAGTCATAAAAAATGATCAAAAATAATATTTATATGTACGGTGAGCCTATTTACACTCCACAAAAAAAATTTTACACTTTATTTTACATTTTTATTAAATAAAATTAAACCATTACTTTCATTCTTATTAAAAAAAGATATTTAAGACATTAAAATTATATAACTTACTTTATTAGAAAAATGAAGGTAGTTGTGTAATTTTATTTAATGAAAAAATAAAGTGGAATGCAATAACCTACTTTTGGAGTGCAAGTAGACCCATCTATATATATATATATATATCTCTTCAGTTTTACAAGGGTTACTTTTTTTTATTTCTTTTTCTAAGAGCTTACCATTATTTAAATTTAAACGCTTCTTGCACAAAAAAAAATACAATTTTATATTACACGTGTCATGTTAAGTGTGTTTGATTTGTCAAAAAATAAAAATAAAAATTGGTGTAAAGGTAACATGTTGTGAAATTTGATTAAAAAAGTTAAAAAATTTGACAAAAGCTAATTTTTTTATTTTTTTTAAGAATTTAAACACCTTAATTTTTGACTAGGTGTTTGATAAAAATTTATAAAAGTTGAAAAATATTGGAGAAAGTTAGTAAAAGTTAAAGAAAATTGGTAAAAATTAAAAAATATTGAAAATTTTGATAAAAGTTAAAGAAAATAAGTAAATTAAAAAATTGATAAAAATTAAAAAATATATTTAATGAAGAAAGTTAAAAAAATAAATAAAAATACAAATTTTTTTATAATAATTACTCAGCCAAACAACCTCTCAGTGACAATAAGAAGATTTTCGCCCCAGTTTCATTATTAGTCGGTTGCAACCAAGTCACTGATTCCAAATGGGGAAAAATTGAAGAAAACAAATAAATAAAGTAGAGATAAAAAAACTTTAGACTTATTATAGTAAGAAGTTTGATCAAAAACAAAAAGCATGTGAGAAAGGTTTCAGATTAAATTCATATCTTCAACACAATCAGGTGTGCATTTGAAATGACAAAAAACTAAGATAAAATCAGATAAAATAAGATAAATTGTGAGTTTCTAATTCATGCAGTGAAATAAAAAGTAAATAATTTTTAAAATTTTTTAATATTCTTTTATTATTTTTTAAAATTTTTTTTCACTCCAAATTAATTAACAAGTAATGTAGATAATTCTTATTGCTGGTATAGTCTTCTTATCATTTATTAATTTTCTTATACTTCATTATATATATGTACACAAATTATTTTATCAAATAATGTGGGAACATTATACGTACAAGAAATGCGAAATGCATATTAATTTTACCTTCTTACTCTCTATCTTCTCTCATGAAATTTTAGTTTATAATAGTTAATTTTATCTTAATAAAATATTGTTTTTATAAAATAACTTAGTTTGATAAAATATGCTTAATTTAATTAATTAGTTTAAATTAATTTAATTTGTTGATTTACTACAATATATGTAATTTGATTTTATAAAATATTTATTTTTAATAGAAATTAATTTTAAAAAAATTATACTAATAAAAAACATAGTTTGTTAATAAATTGTTTTTTATTAAAATTAATTTAATTTAATAAATTATTTCAACAAAATAAATCCTTCTAATATGTAATTATTATTTATTAAAAATAATATTAGTTTAATTAAATAAATCATTTTAGTAATAAATTATTTTAGTCATAAATTATTATTTTAATAGTAATTCATTTTAGTTTTAATAAAATAAATAATTTAAATATTACTTACTATTTATCAAAATAATTTTAGTTTTAAAAAAATAAATCAATGTAATATATTATTTATTAAAAATTAATTTGATAAAATATTTGAATAAAATAAATTATTTTTATAGAATCAACAAAATTTTGATAAAATATTCTATTTATGGATGAAAAGTAAAAAAAAAAAAAAAATGACCATACATATAAGATTTTTGTTTGTTTATATTTGGAACCTTAATTTTTAAACAAATATTTATTTTGACAACAAAAAAAATAAAAATAAAAATAGTGTTTGGTAAGTTTCCTAAGCTAAGCTTCCCATTTTATGGTGCACCTTAATCCCCATCAACAACCTAACATCTTGCGTTGGCTTAACCTGTCTACAATATAAAAAATATATTATTTAAATAGTATATACATTATTTTAAAAAAGACATTAATAAACATATGCAGAATATCTGTAATATTTTTATAAAGATAATATATAAAATAAAATTTTATACCTAAACAAGTTTAGGTGATTTAGGCCCAAATTAATTTGTTCATGTGGCTAAGAGCTAAATAGCTCACAAACACTTATAATTTAACTCGACTTGATTTCAATTTATGGCTTCAAACTAGTTGCATTCAAGCATTTTCTGATTAGTTTAAAATTTTGAGTCGCATTTAAGCCTTTTAACTTCCCACTTAGTTTTTAATTTAGTGGATTTCACTAACATCTATCTCAAAAATAGTTTAGACATTTTAAATTTCATCATATTTTAAGAGTAGAAATCATATGCAAACCAAAACTGTCAACTTAAATTCTACCAAATCATGATTTCTACAAAATTAAACCTTCCAATTTAAAACACTATAATTTGTATTTTTTTTATGGTATTTATCAAAACTTAATTAGAAAAAGAGAGAGCAAAACGCATGTAGTAACTTTTAGAATCTAAAGTTTTGAAAAAAAAAAACCCATAGATTATTATAATTTTTTCATTTGAACTTTTTATCTAAAGTTTCATCTAAGAAACTTTATATTAATTTTATTTAGAGTGTTGAAAGTACGGATTATTACTTGTATACTACGTAAGGCCACTTAATCACAACAGCAGCCGCTACCAACTCTTATCTTTCGTAATAATTTTTACCAAAATAATGTATGTTTTACTGAGTTGAGCATTTAGACTGTTACATTTTGCAGTAAGTTGACAAATTTAAATATACTTTGGTTAATAACGGAGCCGATGGTGAAAATTTTAAAATTTGTTAACTTGGTTAATATCCCCCCCTTCAGAGGCCATGAAAGGTGTGTTTATTCAATCACTTGTAGTTTTGGTTTAAATTGCTAATGAGAAGCTTGCTACCAAAGGTGAAACAAAAATCATCAAGCCTACTAATTAACCTTTTATTTCCCTTTTTAGCACAATAGTTGTAATGTGTTTGTGCCAGAATGCATGAAAATTTTCTATCGATTTTTTCATTCAAGTATATAAACAAAAAACAGTTAAGGGTACGCTACTCTCGTTTATATAATATTCAAAAAAGAATAACATTCGTAATTTTATTCCAATAACGGACAGAATTAACCTTTTCTAAATATTTATACTCAAATCTGAGGATCACAAAATGCATAACTGATTGTTGTAGCAAGATTGATTCCCCCGTTCAAATTTAGGGTGTTTGGTATATTGAATTCTATCAAAAATTACAAAGAACTTACAGAAAATTATCATCTTTTCTTAACTTTTTTCAATCAAAATTTGTATGTAATACTTTTACGCCAATTTTTTCTTTTTTTTTTTTCGCTTTTAGTTTTATTTTTATTTTATTTTTTTACAATCCAAACGCTCTCATTTCAATTGTCTCTCGTCCTTACCTCAGTGACGTAACCTTCGTTTACCCAGCTTTATCAAGTCGGTCAACAGCTGAGTGCCCATCTCTCTCCCTCTCCCCTCCCCCTGGTACTATTTTTGCCTCAGGGCCTGGGCCCTTGGGGAAGTCTCTTGGAACCCCTTTTGGTGGTCACGCATGTTTATTTTGGTCCCAATCCTTCTCGACTTTATTTTCTATTTCTCCCCCAATTGTGCATTATTGGTTTATGATCTCATATTCAAAGCTTGGATGATAGCTGCACCCCCACTACCCATAACATCACAAAGGTTTATGATGACATCAATCCCACGCTGTCATGACGTTTACTCGCCAAGCAAAAAGTGCTCAATATAATAGCTTAACCATCTATATGTATATATATACATATATCCACTAAGAAACAACTTCTCCTCGCCCCGAAAGGGATAGTCGAGTTGGTTCGAATGACGGGCTAAAAGGTCTGAGACCAATAGGTTTCGGGTTCAACTCCTCTTGGGGGCAGTTCTTCCTTTAATTGTGAAGGGCCATCTAAGTATTCTCGGCTGAGCCAGTCAGTCAGGGCTTGCTTAAGCTAGTTTACCTCCTTGTAGTTCTTTGTCAGTTAGGGTTACGGGGCGGGTTTCATCACCTATGAGTAGCAGCTGTGAGTTTCTCTCCAACCTCAGAAGAAGCAACTTTCCCTCTTGGCTTAAAATAATTAGTCTTGGTGAGCGCCTTTTTATATGGTTCTATTTTCATATGGTTCTGTAGTCTTAGCCCAAAGGCAGTTAAATAAAGTATGTATAATTTTCTTCCTCTTCACTACCTAATGAAAATAAAGTATAATTGTGCTTGTATTATATTATTCCAGGGTGTACTTTGGCCATTAATTATATAAGTACGTATATATATCGTTAACAAAATTTCCCATTTTCTTGGGGGTTCAACATGCCATGGGGGTCAAATTTTGTAAGCCATTAGTCTTTGAGGACGGTTATAGGTTAATCATAAGCTATAAAACAAAAAAAGCTGATTTGTATAATCCACTTTCCCATTTTCCGGTGAGCCCTGCAATTCTGCTTTTGACATTTCTGTTCAGCGAAAGCTTGTTGCCTGTTAGGTTGTCAACTACCCTTCTAGGTCTTTATATGTAAGAATACTAGGGTCAGCGTCTCCACTAGGCTGCACGGTACATATAGTAAATCTCATATGTATATATATATATATAAGAGATATGATAAAATAATTCTTTTTTAATTATTTTACACTCCATTCTTTTTCAAAATGAATATTAATTTTTGAAGTATAAAAAAATAAAAATAAAGTGCATCAATTTATCATTTTTCTGTAAAACTTTTGTTGGTGTATATTGACCATTCCTTTGGTACAAGTCAAGAATTCAGCACCTCATCTTTGGCAAAGAAATTTGTGATGATGTTCCATTTTCTTTTGCATACCGTAAGCCCTTCTTACAGATATTGTCCACAATTCTAATACTATTCTCACTGGAGCACACTTAACCCTGGAATTCCTACTGAATCCAGTGCCCTCACAACTTTAAAACGCGTCGTTCCAAGGAGAGAGGTGGAGGTGCTTATAAACTACCTCAGTCCTCGACTCTTTTCCAATGTAGAACAATTGTGGTATCATCAGAATCCCTTGGTCGAGGACTGATAGACTGGGAATGGCGGGCTTGTGACCAGGGACAGAACTAGGATTCTATTTTGGGGGGCCAAAATATTAAAAAGCTTACATTAGCTAATATGGACTACCGCATGTCTCCTAATTTAATGATAACAAGTATACTAAAATTCAATACTAATCAATGCATCGATAATGAAGTTGGTATTCTCTATAAACTTCACAAAATATTAACAAAAGATAAGTTCAAAAATTATTCCTTCGTACATTTATCAAAATGGAACTCTCCATTCTTTCAGGTCTCAAAAGTCTTCTATGATTGTGTCAGTATTAATTTTTTTTTGCAATTTCCTTCTCAGTGTACACAAGCAAAAAGGCTGTGAGAAAATCATCCTCCATTTTGTTACAAAGCCTAGTTTTGACAATATTCATGGCAGAAAATGATCGCTTTATAGTTGCAGTAAAAATTGGAAGAGTAAGCACAAGTACCACCACGTTATAAACAAGTTGGTAGGTTGTTGATCTGTTGGTCTTTACCAGCCATTGAGCCAATTCAGAAATAGTGACAAATTCACAAAATGATTTCACATTGGTAAGTAACTCATCCCATTTGTCATCTCTAAAGCTTTGAATAAGTGCTTTAGTAGATGAAACAAGTTGCATGGCATTCAAAATGTCTTGAGATTTGTGCTGCAAAGCTTGACAAAGTAAATCAATGATTTCCATAAGTGGCAATATAAAAACAAATTCATATGAAGTTAATGCTTCATAGGATGAGTCTACATCTCCTCATTAGGAAAAAGTAGTTCTTTCATTAACGATGTTCAGTAGAACTGCACATGTTGCACTAAACATCTTTATCAAACAAGAAACTGACTTCAAGTGAGAACTCCAATGAGTATCTCCAGCTCGTTGTAAAGTGCCAATTTGATTAAGTCCTCAATCGCTCTCGAGCTCATCAATGGAAAGCATATGGGCTATGTCAGCAGCTTGAGCAATTTTCAATTCATCATTACACTTGCAGGAGGCACCAACAATATTTACAATAGAAGTGAGTTTATTGAAAAATTGATGAATTGGAATAACTTCTTTTGATGCTGCCACTAATGCCAATTGCAAGCGATGTGCAAAGCAATGAATATAATAAGCATATGGACAATCATTCAATATAAGAGCTTGCAATCCATGAAACTCGCCTCGCATGTTACTTGCTCCATCGTACCCTTACCCTCGAATATTTTGAATGTCTAGATTGTGATAAGACAATAGAGAATATATCCCATTTTTTAGGGTTAATGCTGTAGTGTCAGACGCATGAATAAGTCCAAAGAAACGCTCTCGGACATAACCAGCTTTATCAACGAACCTCAAAACTATAGCCATTTGCTCTTTCTTTGACTCATCACGAGCTTCATCAATAATTAGACAAAATTTTGCATCGCTAATCTCTTCACGAATTATCTTCTGCACCTTTGCTGAAAAAACATGCAAAATTTCTTTCTGGATCTTTGGTGATGTGTATGAAGCATTCTTAGGAGCTTTTTCTAATACTTCAGAGACCTTTTCATTATATGAACTCAACAACTCCAACATTTCAAGAAAATTTCCACGATTGATTGAACCAAAACTTTCATCGCGACCTCTAAAAGCACAACCTTGAAAAGCAAGCCATTGGACTGCAACAATTGAGACCTTCAATCGGAGTCGATTGTTTATAATTTCTTTAGAATTGAAATTATTAATCATCTTTTGTAAATGCTGAGGTTGATTCATTAGGTTTTCACATGATCGTTCGGCAATTTTATGAAGAGAGTTGGGATCTTTTCCCACATGATTTGGAAAAGCACAATTTTTTCCATTCCTAACTTTCTTCCAACTCTTAAATCCATTAACAATAAATGCATTTTGCCCAGGATATCCAGTTCTACATGGCTTATTGAATAGAAAGCATGGCCAAAAAAAAAAAAAAAAAAGCTACATCTTTCTCAGGTGAATATTCCAGCCATGAAAGAAATAGCTTGAACCACGAAAGTTGAAAGCTACGAGGTTGAGTTGCTAGTCTAGATTTTGGATACTTTGGAAGTATAGGTTGTTATAGATCAACCTTAATATAAGCTTGTCAAATTTCATCACACTGACTGACATGATAATCTTCTATCTGTGGATGCAATCTAGGATCACGCTCCAATGAACTATTTTCAATTTCTTTGATTTTAGTTCTTTTTGAGATTTTGTACGTGGATTCTCAAAGATCAGAATTTCAATGTTAGAGGGTGGCAATTGTGCATCGCCAGCATCGGCTTCTGAACAATTTGCACTCTTTCTTTTGAAAAATCTATCTATTGTAGATGGCTTCCCCATTTACTATAAATAATCTACAAATCAAATTGAAAGATTTTTTGTCTCATTAGCAATTTATTATATAACCTAAAATCAAATAGTAAGAATTTTTTATGTCATTATCATTCACAAACATGTAAAATATGCATGAATCATTTCCCAAATATCTCAAAATTTTCATCCAATGCATACAATATATTCATATGAATCATATCCTAACTTATTAGTGTCTCTAAATGGTTAAGAAGTATTCCAAATAAAGACAAAAGAAGAATTTACAGCAGAAACTTACAAGCTCTTCCAATTTTATTAACAATAGCCTAACTGTCCAACAATAGATCCAAAATAGGTTGAATCAATATACTTCTGCAACTGAAAAAGTGAATTTTGAGATAAATATTTGTCTATATGTACAAATTATAATAAGTGGAGAGTCCTAAAGATGATATAATGTGGGTAATTAGCTATTTTGTTTTTTTTTTTTTTTAACAACAAGGCAAAAAATAAAAATAAATAAAACACGAATAATAACAACTTTCCCAACAGCACTAAAAGGCATAGAAAAAAATTAATAAAGACATCATAGATACTTTCATAAAACAAAAACAAAAAAAAAAAAAAAATCAACCAAACTGTCCTAAAGGAATCAAACAAACTTCCAAGTGTGTTGCTCTTTTTTTAAATTATTTTTATTTATTTTTCCTAAAAAGAAAAAAAGACCAAATAGACTTTCCCCAAAAAAAATATAAATAAATAAAAATAAAAACCAATCAAACAGATTTTGTTTACTTCACTTAGTTAACTAGAAGAAACAAAAGCTTTATATATATATATATATACATAATGTAATAGAGAAAGGGAACTCACTGTGTGCTTCCCATCATGATAACTGATAAGAGAAAATCAAAGGAGAAAAGATGCATTTTGAATTTTTGACGATTTTTATGTAAAAGATATCGTAGTACCTTTCAATTCAAGCTTTCAAAATTGGCCCTTGGCAGTTGCTTTCCGAGTCTCCTTCCGTCTTTCATCTCCTTCAATCCAAAGCCTCTGTATTATAGAAGAATAGATTTAGCCTATATGTAGAAATGAAAAAGTTAAAAAAAAAAAAAAAAAAAGAAAGTTAGAAATTTTAACCTATAGTCAAAAGCTTTACCCTATAGGTATGGACTCTTGGTTTTTATCTAAATTTTTTATTTCTTTGAGACTTTTAGGATTATTAATTTATTTTTTATTTGTAAAAAATATTTAGATTATAGACTGTGTATTATTTGGGTTATAAATAATTAGGATAAAATTTAAAATATATTTAAGTTATGAGCTGGATATTAACCGGACTATAAATAATTAAGCTAAAATATTACTACTAAAAAGATTTTTTATCAAAATTTTATCCAGGTTACAACCCACCACAGTCCACTCATGCCTTTGCCCTAGCAAACACTCTAGTCAGAACTTATTTCCTTTGGCGACTTGATAGCAAACAATGTGACAAAATTTTGATTTTATTTGAATAAATAGTAAAATTATTAAGTATGGAGTGGTTCATGGAACAAAATAAATAGGGATGGACAAAATGTAGTCAAACTTATACACGGTGAGTAAATTGTAACCGCACAATCAAAAAGTTAAAAAAAGAAAAAAGAATAAGTAGGATTCTTTAAAAAAAAAATGAGAGGGCTAGAGGGGGCCACCATATCATATTTATTGTGTTTATATATATAAGATATATAATATATATAAGCTTTCTACCAAATGTAGGGGGGCCATGGCCCTTTACTGCCAAAACTTGCTTCCATCACTGCTTGTGACCCTTTCGATTCTCACATACGACGCCAACTAATGACTCAGTAACTTCGTACTATCCTAAAAGTCCACTCCAAACCCAAAAAACTATCTAGTACACCAGTGTGATGCCTGTCAAGGAGCCTCCGATAATCAAGTTAGCAAGTGAGTTGAGTAAATATTTTGACAAAGTTTTTGTAAGACAAGAAAATGTACTTGTAAAATGGCCATATATATAGAAATGTAGGACCTGCATGGGCAAGATATACATGAACTTCACACAATCATGCTTCCCTCTAATCAGATTGTGCCACTTGTATTGTATATCTCAAGGTCTATTCTCTTAATTGGTTATCAAACCCATTAAATAACAGGTAATACTTTTATAGGCGCATATCACAGAATATGTTAGAGGATGGTTATATACGTGATTGTGATATAAGCAATCTTGTTTTTAATGCAATGATCGTTCGGACCCAACCAAGGTCCATACTGTTCAATCAGTTCAAATCATTAGCAGTGGTCGTTCGAGTAAACTTGCTTGGTCAGGTACACCCTATCAAATGCCCTCGATTCCCTCGGTCACCAAAGCGGGTCGAAAGGAATCCAATAATAGCCTTGCTTAGAAGCCACCGTATCAATTTGTAACATACAGTTTTAAGTTAGTGGCAGGATTTTCCTAAATTACAGGAAGAATAAATTATTCGTATATCTTCACCAACACAAATAGAAAGATTAATGAGATCTCTCTCCTTACGTGCATGCATAATTTTTTTTTCTCTCTATTGAAAGTGTTTGGAGTGAAAAAAAAATAGTATATAAATTTATAAAAGTTAAAATTCGTAATTCATACAGTGATAAAAACTTTATAGAGATTTGTAGAATTTTTTTTTCTTCAGAGCTCCAAACAGCCCTATTATTTTTCTATTGCATTATTCTCTACCTCTAATAGAACTAGGGATAATTGCTTTATTTACCCTATGTACTTAAAGTTAAAATTACTTACACCATTTGAACTTTGAAAATTTACTTTTGTACCACTTATACTTTGGATTAAAGTGAAAATGTTAAACAATTCATCAGAGATAACGATTTTGGCTCTTATTAATTTTAATGATTGCACTTATACCTCCTGTAATTTATATTATTTACACTTATGCCATCTAATTTTATTTAATTTTTAATGGGCATTTTTATCTTTTTATTTAAAAATTTAACATCATTTATGACTCCACTTTAGTCCAAAATAGAATGGGTGTAGATATAAATTTTTAAAATTTATGGAGTATAAATGATTTTTACCTTAACTTCATAGGATAAAAAGCTAATTATCCTTAAAAATTACTATTGATTTTATATATAACTTGTATGTGTTTACATAAATGCAATATGTATTGATGTATATCTAATTATAAGAAATTATAAAAAGACAACATTTTAGGAAGGGTGTTTGGTTTATCAATAAACATCAAAAAATTTTCATTTTTACAACTTTTTCTAAAATCTTCCAATCAAATATGACAACATGTCACTTTTATACTAATTTTTTTGTATTTTTATCATCCAAAAACCAGCTAAATTTGTCAATATGTATCAACCCACAAAAGTGTAGAACGGTATGAACTTGGATAATATTTATGTATGCTTTAGGAGTAATGCATTATATATGTTAGTGTTAAATAGTGCAAAGTAAAAAATTATATAAAATTTTTAATTAATCAATAAGAAATAATTTTTAAATATTGATGATGCTATTTTTTCATAGTCCTCGATTTAGGCCTCGAAGAACCTGATCTACCGTAAAAAATGAAAATTAGTCTGCTTTTAATATGGGTGCGGTGCCAGCAAAGGCTCCACAATAATTCTAGCAAAGTTATTGGCGCGAGATGCTCGCTAGATGACACCGAGAACATGTTTTAGGCCACAAACCATGCAGGAAGCCCGCTCTGAGTCATAGGATGTCCACAGGATAACTTATCCCGCGAGGTTCACAACTTTTGTCTTTTAGGCGGTGTTTTGAAAATGCTATGGGCCAAGATTTCATTCTCTATATATTCTGGGATATATCTAGGGTTTTATACAGGGTCAGTAATCATTAGAAGAGAGCCAGTTTAATCATTCGTTCTCTCAAACACTTAACCAAGAATTCGTGTGTCTGATTTGAATGAGTTTGAATCTTTAAAAGGTAAGGATTCAGCAACCTAAGGATTTACCAAAGTTGTCGAGGATTTGGTGATCGTGATTTCAAGGAGTTGGAGAGCATTCGCTCGAGAGTTAGTGAATCGAGGATCCAAGCAAAAATTCAACAATATAGAATCGAGAAGTTGGGTCTATTGCAAGGTTGATGTCTCCTAACCAACGTTTTGTATAGTGAATGTTTTTAAGGTTGTAAGTTTTATAATAGCAAATCTATACAAAATCTTAAATTAAATATAACAAATTTGTATGCTTTCTAATTTGAAGAGGAAAATAATTATTCCAAGTCTAAAATATTTGTAAGTTACTAAAAGGAAATAAAATTATAATCCAATTTCAACTAGGAATAAAGAAGAAGACTACGCAGATAAGGAAAGACATGCAAAATTTCAGTGTACATCCCAGCCAGCCCACAGGGAGCCTGAGGCAACGAGATAGCCATTATTCAAGCCCGGATTCATTCTAGTAAGGTCCGCAAGAAATCCACGTGATGCATGGGGGCTTAAGCAAAGCATGCAGGCACGGTGCAGGGAACACGATGGTTCAAGTTATATCGTTCTTGGACGATTCTGTTTCTATTTAGGAAATCTATTTTTAAAAAATCTATTTATATATTTGAATTCTAATTAGAATAAGACTTTGTACCTCTATATATATGTACTCAGTCTTAATGAACAACACATACATACAGGGACATATTACAAAGACCTAGAGATAGAGATTTTCATCTTGTGAGCTTGATAGTTTCTGTCTTGCTTTTTTTGTTTAATTCTTTCTTTATTTTCAGAGTGAATTAGAAAGTCCACTTGTTAGGGTTTAGAGCAAAAGTGATGAAAAAGTTCATGCGAGTAAATCGTAGTGACTTTGAATAAAATCTTGTAACTCGTTGATAGTAAAACTGTATTTGAGGTTTTTCCCCCCTATAAAAGGGTTTTCTAATTAATCCTATAGTGTTCCTCTATTCTATGTGTAATTGCTTAATTCGGAAAATTTTTAGAGGTTTTTCTCTATATAAGGTTTTTTTGTTACATCTTTGTATATTTTGGTTGGATTCATATTTCTTACAATTATTATATCATTGGATCATCTAGCATATTCTTGAATTTTCAACTTTCATTAATTAAACACACTCCATGGGTCATGCCCTGGAGTTCCCACAAATCCGGGAGTATGAACAAATAATTATAAATCTCTAACATTTTTATTAAAAATCTTCGAACTTAGACATAAATGAAAATTTACCTTAGTCTCCCAAATTGAGACTTATACAATAACCAATCCAACTAACAACAAAAAATAAAGTAATTGTACACTTACTCTTCTAAAAAAATAGTTAACACACTACTCAGGCCTTCTACTCTCTCTAAATAGTCCCATCACGACCATCATTTAGTTCAATACTTGCACATACATTTATAGTTGTATGAATTAAGTACAATATAAAAATCCACTAGTGCTCGAAGAAAAATAAAAATTAAATAAATAATGTACAGGTGTCCTAGCACGAATCTCTAACATGCTATGCTAATCATACATCACATACCAAAAGCATTTGATTTAAATATTTTGATTACAAAATAAAATAAATTATTTCAACAAAACCATAATCTCAATTTTGGGTTAGGTATCGCTACTTGATCAACATATAATTCAGCCATAGGATACCAAAAATATTAATTCAACAATACTTCGTAAGTTATTAGCCAACTGGACATTATACCCAACTCCTCGCAAGTTCCTGGTTTTTTACTAGCAAAACTTTCAGCACCTACTATTTATCCCGGTACCTCTCTCAACCCAAAACCAAAATCATATAAATCAATGAATAAATAATTAATTTATGTATCCAAATTCAAATTGTTCTTTAAAAATATTTCTTTTTCCTTTCAAGTTCCATAATAAAACTCAAAATTTTAAAAATTTTTGTATCAAATTAATTTTAATTCCTCAAAATCAATTTATACATACTTTTTAATTCTGCAAGACAACCACAATCATACAATTAATCATACAACAATAAACCAAATAATCACGAAAAAATTATCAAATTAAACAATACATAATAAATTTAATTTTTATTTAACTTCACTCCTACCTCAAATTAAATCTGGAAACTATTGCAAAAAGAAACGAAGACTGCCGGACGCAAAGTTGTTGCTTTCTAACTACTGTTTGCCTTTCTTTCTTTTTCATTTTTTTTTCTCACTAGTGCATAGCCCCAGGTGTATATATATATTGACACAAATGTTTAAGTTGCATATAAATTCTAAAGGGATAAGAATACTAACACCATTTTATCCCCCATAATGCAACTAGACGCCTTAAATGTATGATATTGATTAATATATATATATATATATATATATTACATGTAACGGGTGTGTAAATATATATACATACACGTAAATATATTATCAATTTGTTATTTAAAGAGTTAAAATAAGAATAAAATACTTAATTCACACGTTATCCAATCAATACCCCAAACTAAATCAAATTGTACATTAAAAACCAGATATAATTAAAATTTCAAATCTTACTTTTTAACATGTCATACATTAATCTAATTGGCTACCAGAAATATATAATATTATTATTTAATAAACATATATCAATATATGAATATATATACGCATAGTACCGTGAACTTCATAAAAACTTATATTTCATTAAATTAATAATTTATCGAAATTAAACCATAATTTTATAATTCAAAAAATATTTATATATTAAAAAAATTCTTACACAATCTGTGCATCTACAATAAAAATTGAATTTAATTTATGAATCAAAAATGTAAACCAATAAAAATTTTAGTTTTACCAAATTAAATATTAATTAAAAAATAACCAAAACACCAAAATTCTGAATCATCACATTTACTTTTTACATTATCACAATATTTTACGTCTAAACAAACCAAACCTTAATAACAAAACATATTTCATAAAATTAGTTTTCTAAACATTTTGTAGTACCATGTAAACTAATTTGTTAATTCATAGAAAAGTGTTATAGGTGCGTTTGGCAACCTAATTTCTAGCACAAAATTACGAAACGTTATTCCTTACATATTTGACAAAATATCAATTTTTATCACTTTTTTACTCAATTTAAAAGTTATCAAAAGTTACTAAAAATTATCAAAAGTTAATAAAAATTGTCAAAAATTACAAAATTGCTAAATTTTGCTAAAAGTTACTAAAAATTTTATTAAATACTCAAAAGTTACAAAAAATTACTAAAATTTACTGAAAATTACTATTTGTTTCACCAAACGCACTAAAAATTACATTTAACTTCTGGCAAAAAAATACTAAAATTTGAGCTTCCCAACGGTACTATCACCAAAATTTAATTGTAGAAAAGAGAGAACAAAGCAAATAAAAATGCAAACTTAAACATACATCATAATTTAATAACATTGACTTGCAAAAAAAATAAATAAATAAATTTAATATTAAAACCACTAAAAAACATCTTCCAGATTTAGACTTAATTCTTGACGAGAGAAAAAAAAAAAAAAAAACAAGACAACAAATTCAGTTTCTAAAGAAACGAAACCAGAAAAACTGTTTTTGAACCAAAAACCAAACAGGTTTGGCTCATTGAATACTTTGAAAGTTTTTGATTCTTTTGACGTCTTCCGTGCACACAAGCACGCTTGTAGAATACACGTTTATTCCAATTCAACAACACAATACAAAGAAGAATTCCTGTTTTCCGAATATTTTATCTACTGGGTTGATTTTTCACAAGTCAGCTTATGGTCCAGGTTCATTATTAACACCAACTCAACTGGACCAAAGGAAATCTGTTTTAAAGCAGAGCAGTCGAGAGCCCATCCCATATAAATATGATGCTTCCAAAAACTAAATAAATGCCTAAATAGTCACCCAGCAAATACATTTAATGTAGCATCAGCAAGCATTACATTTGCTGGTTTCAAACTAATATTAGTGAAGCAAAGACAACTAAAATGGGCAATAAACTCATTGAAAATTATCAAAAATAGTAACTAACTTTGCCTCAACTTCCTCCTATAAGGCCTACTCAAACAGAGCGGCTGCCTTCCTGGCTTCCGATGATACTACCATTTGAAACACCATTACAGAATTTACGAAGAATTACCGAGGGGACGGGGGAAGATCACAGAGCCTCCTTCAGATTGAAGGTCCTAGATATTGCCCTGGCCTCGTCATATTCGTTGAGCTCAACCAACATCTTCTTCAATCTACGAGCAAGTCTACTAGTTTCACTCTCACTCACGCCCGAAGCATGCTTTTTCTCCAGTATCCTCCCTAGTGTCAGCAAGTAATCCACCAGTGGTTGCAATTTGGGGCTGCACATCAGGAGAAATTAGAAAAAGGGTTTTCCAATTAGTCAACATGAAAAGCAAGGCAAGTTATGCATAGAGACCAGCCAATTGCAACCAATGGCATACACACCCAGAGGGGAAACGTAGCACATTTTACGAGATGGAACACATCTCGCAGATTTACAGCAGGCTTTTCGTACCCTTGAGAACAGTATTCCAAATTTGAAATTCTAACAAAAAAACTTAAGTGTCATAAAGAAGCTAGCACTAATCGTCATCAGCCATCACCACCTACTTTTAGACGCAGACCCAAACCAATCCAGCCAATCTTTCAGGTATTTTGTGCACCCCTCATAACCACATCTTAAGTTATTCCAACAATACCAACCACAATTCATAGGCAGTGGAACAAACTCAAAAGAATAGCAATTAGGGGAAGTCACAGAGGACATTGGTATATAGCATCAAATCATAATGAATGAAGTGAAAAGAAGGCTGTAGCACATTGTACATTGTTAAAGTAATGATCGGATGTGGACAATTTTCAAGGACTTTTACCAGTTGTTTCCCCCATTTATCAAGGATAATGCAAGGGGTAAGCAAGAATCTTTAGTAATATTTGCCCAATGGGACAGCAATCAGCCCAATGGGACAGCAATCAAACTCAAAAGTTTGTACCTGTTTTTACCATTGTGCCAAGTAATACCCTTATATACAGATATACTATGAGGGACATCCCCAGAAAAATAACAAGATAGAAGAAAACTAATGCCCAGGGAGGAGTTAACAAGTAGCAAGGGTTCAAGACATAATAACTGGATGTTAAGTGGTTAGCAAACACAAGTTGATGTGCCAAAGGGTAAGGATCCAGAGCTTGATGTTATGACAAGGCATCAGTCTTCACTCCTATGGTGAAAGGAACCTCTGTCCAAATTATCTTAAACAAAGCACCATGAAAAAGAAATTGAAGATAATAGACAAAATTGACTTCGGCTGGGGTATGGACCAAACCATCAATTAACTCAGTGAGTAACTCAAATAGGGAAAAGAAGAGACATCAGATTGGATTAGCTTTTGTTGGCAGACCCTTGTTCTTTTCCTCTTTTTATTTTTTTTTTTATTTATTTATTTATTTTTTTTTTGTGGTGGGGGTGTTTGGTTACATGGTCATTCTTGACTGCTAAATTTTACTGACCACCAATTAAGCCATCACACTCAAAATGAAACTAAATCCATATCATTCAACTCGAACAAGTTTGAGAGCAGAAATTGCCTACAGCAGTTGTGCACATCAATGACTAATACACAGAAGCAGATTAGAAAGTATAACCTCAACAGCACATAGAAATGTAGAATAAGGAAAGTTATTAGAAGGTACAATGCCAAGACAAGCCAGCCCTACCTACCTCAGAGCATGCACATATTGCACCAGTGAATTTTACCAGGTATTAATGCCTGAAATTAGTTATAAACCCAAAGGTGTGGAGAAAGTGACCAATCCCTACTTATAGCATAAGGACCTACTTCTAAATGCACATAATATGAATTATCATAATAACTGTACCTGCGCTGCCCTGCAACACTTGGACCAGTCCACACTCCAGATAATGAAGCAATGACCCTTTCGGTTCTTGTGACTGCATCATGAACATTAGATTGTATGCCCCTAAGATGAGGAAGAATCTTTCCACTCAAAAGTTCATCAAGAGTAAGCTTCTCAAGAACAGGCAACGCAATAATTTTATTCCACATGCATATGTTCCTCATCAAACGAACAGATGTGCCAAACCTATATGCAGCCACGCGCGCTGCATTCGGGACAGACTTCATTACTAGTGGGTTCCATGTTGGGACCTATGAATTGAATATTAAATCAGACAGAATTACAAGGAATTAGAAGAAATATAAGGAATGACCTATGGAAACAAAAATTATGTGGTTCAAGAATACTATTGCATATAAAAGTAAAAATTTATAACCCAAACTAGAAATTCACAAAGAAAGTGGCAAAAGAACTTCCCTAGGAAATAGAAAATTTTTACAGAAAAGTAGTTTGGTAATCAGAAGTGTAAACAATAGGGAAATAAATTATATATTGCTAGTTATTAACAACAACAATAATAACAACAACAATAGTAAATGGCTTTTAAAGCACACAAAAAAGAGAAAAGAATAACAGAAAACTCCCCTATATCCCAAGTCCCTTCAAGAAAACATTTGTAAAACCTTTTCCAATGGTTTTCCCTTATATGAAAATGTTCCATCCCAATCATAGGAAAATGTGCAACCCTACCCACAACTCCCCCCCCCCCCAAAAAAAAGGTTTCACATCAAGTACAATCGCAAGCTCAAAATATGTTTAACAGGTTTTGCAGATATACCACGAGGTTAGCAATAGCATCAGCTAGACGGTCATGAAGAACAGCAATTAATTCAACGAAAGCCTCGGTGGAAGCAGCAACATATCTAACTACCAACTCTGTGGCGGAGACAGCATTCTTTGTCTCACGAGTACTTAGCATATCCCAACAATGAGCTATCTCATGATGCAAAATAGGAACTGCTACTTTTTCCACCAGTTGAGGAACAAGGTTAGCATCAGCATCATCAGGGCTGATGTCATTTTCGTCTTCAATGCCATAGTTGTAAAGCAACGAATGCCTGAACATTGCAAAACATACACAAACTATTAATCAAAGCATAGAAAGGAAACAAGAAGCAACAAATGCACAGGGGAAAATATATCTTTGGATTTCATGGACACCATGTAGACAATGTTATGGGGTATCTCTAATGTCTCCATGCAATACTACAAAAACTCATTCAGTGTTACCATGACATAATCGCTCCAAAATGAGTGAGGGCCTACACTTAACATTGCAGCACACTAAAAATACACATTTCAGCCTAGGAAATAATAGAACGATATAAGCAGCACACTAAAAATACACATTTCAGCCTAGGAAATAATAGAACGATATAAAATGTTAATATTCAGCTCACTAATGTTGTTGGACTAAGAAATTCAAATTAGATGATGCATCTGAGTTAAAAGTCATCCTAACTCCCCAACATATACCAGGTCCATTTTTGGATAAGTTAAAAAATTATTTGGCATAACAAATGGCCAAACCAGCACGTAGCCAGGTTCATGTTCAGTTTAGCCTAATGCTATTTGATTTAAACAAATGGCCAAACAGCTAAAACCAAGCAAAGAATAAATCATGGTTCATCCTTAACCTACACTTTGAGTAATCAATAGTCAGTTCAGTCATATAGGGAAGAAAGCTTTCTAACAAGGTAAAGAAATTTGGGCAAGTGCAACATACCAGCGCATATCAATAAAATCTATATCGTCATGAAGTGGGTCCCACTTTAGAAGCTCCAATCGTACATATGGAGAGAAGATAGCAGGTATACTTAGTGACATATAAGCATCACGGTAACTTAATGAATAATCCTTCTTCCATCTTTCAAAGCGTTCTATAACCACTGAAAGTTGAGAATATTCCTCAGATGCATCACTGAAAATCTGTTCAGCAGTCTGAAGCAACAAATCACGATTCAACTGGTATGCAGCAGTCTCACTATCACTCTCATCAGTGCTTGATTCTCCTTCTATTCGCTGATAGGATCTGTCATTTTCCATGGATAATAGCCTCTTAGCATCTGAACGGGTTTTCCTATGCTGTCGTGCATCGGCTCTTCGCGTTGCATCCATTCGTTTCTGTAGATTTACATCTCTACCAAATTCATCTAGCTTCACTGGAAGATTTCTTTGTTCTTTTGTTGCAGCAGATGCTGCCTGAGCTGCACTTGTAGCCATTTCAATCATTGCAGCACTGCCACCACTTTTGCTGAATACTGACATCGCTGCATTTACAGCTGCTTCTATTTCAATCATTTCATCTTCATTATCAGCAGCTCTTCTTTCTAAGATTGCTGCTGCACGCTCTTCGTGAAGTTTCTGCATCTGCTCTTCAAGTTCCTCTATAAAAGGAGCTTTATGCTGAAAAATGGAACTACTCACTGATTAGAACAGGTTAAGAAGCAGGACACCTATAATAACTTTGAAGAAGCATTTAAGTAACAAAAAACAACATAACAGCAACAAAATGGTTATAAAAGCATTTCAATTGGTAGGATTTTCGTTGTCATTTTATGGATCATGGAGCTATTAGAACGGAAATTTTTTAAGGAAAAACATAACAACAATAAGACAACAGGTCACACCACTATGACAATCCCAAACTCCATGTCCTCCTTGGTCGAATGTTTCAGATCATCTACTCAGTTAAATGTCACTGGGTATCTTGAAGACACTACTAGTTGGGCCCTTACCAAAGAAGGCAACTTTGGTGTCAAGTCCTTCTGTAAATCACTCATTGGATTTGATCCAATTGGATACCATCTAAAAGGTGGCCTTTTAGTGTAGTGTGCAGCCAAGGGTAGAATCTTGACTATTGATTATCTCAAAAGAAGAATATGCATTCTAGTCAACTGGTGGTGTTTGTGCAAACGTGATGAGGAGGCCACACCAAATAATCTTCTACATTGTTCAATTGTGCATGAATTGTGTGCAGTCTCTTGTCCTCACGGGCTTCGGAATATCTTGGGTCTTCCTGAGGACAGTTTTTTATTCTCTATTTTGTTAGCAAAGAGGTAATGTGGGGAGAGGAAAAGGTAAGTCTTGGAGATTGACCTCTTCTTGTTTTGGTTAATTTAGAAGGAAAGAAACCAAAGAATATTTCAAGGCATATACAGCAGTGTATTTATAGGTTGAAAAGTTTGTTACATTCCATTTTTGTATAGTTGCCTTACTGGCAAGGTTAGGCCTCACTTCAATCTATCTTTAGACTTTGTTGATTGCATGCATATGGAATGTCGGAGCAAGATAGAGTATATGAAATGTAAGTTTAACAAAAGACGAGCTAGTAATAATTTGGAGGTAAAAATTGGAGAGCACAGCATACCAAAAGTGTCAAGATTTCGGTATCTTGGATCGATTTTACAGAGTGACGGAAAAATTGATGGGAATATCGTACATAAGATACAAGCTAGGTGGTTAAAATGGAGAAATGCATCGGGAGTCATTTGTGACCGCAAGATACCTAATAAACTTAAAGGAAAGTTTTACCGAACTGCTATAAGACCAGCTATATTCTATGGAAGCGAGTGCTGGACACTAAAGGGACAACAAGAGCAAAACATTGGTGTAGCAGAGTTGAGAATGTTGAAAGGGATGAGTGGACATACAAGAAAAGATAAGATTAGAATGATTGTGTATTAGGGAGAAAGTTGGTATTGCACCTATTGAAGAAAAAATGATAGAAACCCGATTAAGGTGATTTGGTCATGTGCAAAGAAGACCGCTAGAAGCTCCAGTGAGGAGAGTTGATCAAATGGTTTGTAGTCCAATAAGAAGAAGTAGAGGAAGACCTAAAAGAACACTTGAAGAAGTTATCAGAAGAGATCTTATTATAAATGATTTACATCAAGATATGATTTTTGATAGAACACAGTGGCGCCCTGTGATCCATGTAGCCGACCCCACCTAATGGGATAAGGCTTTTGTTGTTTTTATTGTTGTTGTTGATTGCATGCATACATAGGGGGCGTAGGATGTCTTTCTATGCCCATCAGTTTTCTTATTCTTTTATACATAGGTAACATCCCTTGCTTCGCCGTTTATAGTAAATTTTACTTATTATATTAAAAAAAAAAAAAAAACGAAGCAACAAGAGATAACCCAAGTTCCACCCCAAACCCAGCTTCAACCACGGGCAGACAAATCCAGGGGAGCCTCGTATGAGTCATGGATAAAATAAAAACCAGTCCCACCACTAATTTCAACCAAAATATGTTAGTAAAATATGTATTACAAGAAAAATGCACTACCTTATATTATAATCCACTCTATGATTATAACCTACATGAAAAATGAGAAAGAATCAATCACAATGGGAGGGGGCAGACCATCAGCTATATTTCAAGGTGAAGGCTAAATATTCTAAATGCTGAAATTTATTTTTGTAATATGCTCATACACGGTGCTACAAGGGAATGTACTAGAGTGTTAGAGGAGTATTCACTAAGCAGAAGCATGAGTGTCAGAATCAAATGGATGATGGATCGCTTGGCATGCACCAAGACCAAACCCTGTACCTGTGCCTAGCCGCTTATGATAGTCTGGTTCCTTCTCTGATGACATCCTAGAGTACAACAACCTATTACCTTCAAGCCATCTTATTCTGCCACCGCCACATAAGCACATTGATTCATGGCAATCCCATATAACAAAGAGGAACTTACTTTCAGCATGTCTTCCCCACACTGCATGTGAAATCTAATCCTTACCTATATCCAAACCCTGTAACATTGAAAACTCATCCAATACCCCCAATGCCTCCCCACTTCTACTCAGGATGGTATCTAAACCTGCAATGTAGTCCAATCGCTCCTCTGCAATGTGCTTAGCCTCACTGGTTCTCAAAAAATTGTATTCCTCAAAATCAAATGCCCAAAGCCACTTCACAAGGCATAGTCAAACATATGATGCGTTCCAATGGTTGTTCTCCTAAAAGGACAGTCCTCGATAAACTAAATGGAAGCTCAACTCTTCCACAACACTAACTAATGCCCTGGGAATACACTACAACATGAACTGTACAGAGGGTGGCATGACAATTTACTATTCTCAAACCTATATATGACTCCAGAACAAAGCCAAAAACCACAATGAAGTCTCAGATCAGAAAAATAACAATTGAATCCTCCTCAATTAGTGAAATTGGAAGGTGCTTATCTCTCTGACTGCACAGAAAAGCCCAATAGCCATGGCAATCTTTCACATAGAATGAGAGAGAAGGTTAAATAAATCGTTTTAAATATATCAAAATCTCATAAACTACATATTTAATCAACTTACTTTTTTCTCTCCATGTTTCCCTCTATCCCCCATCAATAGACATGTAAGCTCTCTTTAATCAGATTGATAAATTCAGCCCTACAACTTCACCAAACATTTTGGTGCAGGCAATCACAATCCAGGTCTCTTAAAGCGATAACCTTGTAATGACAGCTGGGTTACTATTGGATAACAAAAGAAGTTATAGTGTGCTACAAAAGAGCTGGGAAACACGCATACACATAGATGAAAGCAGAAGAAAGTCCTTTCTCAACAAGAGGCTTTTAAGGACCACATAAAAATTGATGGTAGTGTGACAAAGCATTTCGTCCATCAAGAAAAAACCCTTCACTAAACTCCAATCTCTTTTCTCCCACAAGGCACCTCTACTTGTAAATTCTACAAAACACTCAAGACACACATAAGCCTTCTAGAAATTAGCACATTCATTATCTTAACTGGATATCACTGGACTTCCATTTCATAGGAAGTAACTTAGAAACTACCAGTATGAATTCAACCTAAGACATTGAATCCAACATGCAATAAAATACAGTACATATAGGTCCTAGAAAAACAGCAACTCTAGTTAGAAGAAGCTTACGGATAAAGAAGCAGAGAGAACGATCACAATAATTGAACATGCATCCATTTTTCCTACGAACAATTCCAATTTGGACCAAAACTTAAACATCCTTGGGCTGGAAATAAATGCCCCAAGTCAGCTCTATGAACTTGATTCCCCTTCTTATCCCCCCATCAGATAGGTATACCAGAGACAAAACAGGAATAGAAGGAGAAAAAAAAAAAAAAGACGATTCTCTATTTTTCGATAATTTACTGGTTAACAAAAGAATCAAACTAGCCATATAAAGTATGCAACTCATCAATCAGATTAATTCATACCTGCAAAAAGTCACATATAACAGAAACAAAGTCACGAAGCTTTTGCATAAAGAGGAACTTCTCACCAGCAGCAGATAGAGATTCCTCCAGAGCAGTAACATTCAACAGTGAGGCAGACAAATTTTCATCAGTCCTAGTTAATGATGCCAGAGTTCTGCCATGAGATTCCTGATTAGAAGTGATATTAGTATGAAAGGATTGTGGCAACCAATCATATATAAATGCATACATACCATTCTATGTGTATCATGACAAATTGTTTCGTTATGCAATGACATGAATAAATAAGTACTTATAAGCAAAAACAATAAGAGAAGATAAAAACAAACCAGACTATAAATCAATTGAATTTCAAGGCACTACCCCAAAAGCACATAATTTAGACCAAAAACACACACACACATACACACAGAGTGATATTTATTTAACAGCCAAAAGTGCAGGGGAAAAAACTCCAACTCTCTCTGTTAAAATGTTCAAGAGGAGAGACTGGAAATTTATAGAGCAACTTCTTGTGGTCGGTGTAGGAGATGAATTTAATGGCATAATCCAGGACCAACCAGGTTGGCTTGCAATTTTGGGTTCAAGCAACCAATATAACACAAACCAACCCCAAAACCTTACCCCCACCTTTATGTTTTACAGAAAATGGTATGTATTTTCCTAAGGTAAAACCCAAAAAAAAAAGTTGTTTTTGATAAGTAAAACAACTGTATTAATTGCATCAAGGGGATGCCTCCCAAGCACAAAAGGTGTACTAACTTCGAAGTTAGTGTACGTCCATATGTTCAATGAAATTCAAAAACCTGTAGCTCTCGGGGTCTCTACCCCCGACAACCGTGTCCCCCCCCCCCCAAAAAAAAATGTATTAATATACTTGAATTGCCTTTAAGTCATTGGTCAAAATCTTAAATGTTGACCCTACTAAGTTTTTCAGGGCTTCACATAATACCAATCATATGCTAAAACTACAGAATGACCAAAACTAGCTTAAGATTTCTTGATTAAATACAATTTGACTCTTCTAGCTTAGGGAAATGACCCCCCCCCCCAAAAAAAAAAAGGGAAAAAAACAATTAGTTCATTTTTAAACTTCTCACTTACCCCTTTTTTTTCTTTTGCTTGGGGGGGGGGGGGGTTGAATAAATGAATTAAAATGACAAAAAGAGTTTTCCCCCATCTAAATTTCACACTAACTTGAACCAACCAAACATATGTGAACTCCTAACTGCAAGTATGCTTCTTGAGCAAATTACACTTTCATAGCAAGAATGATTCATGTAGGAACCAAGATTCACTGGCATTCAGAAAAACAGGGAGCATTAGGCGCTAACTTGGAAGGGTGGTGTGATAAGGAGATTTAGGGCGAGATGATAAGCATACATGTGGTATGAGGGTGGTAATGTTTCTAATTGGACTTGTAGCATTGAAGCATTTTCTAAATAAATTTGGAGACGAGAGGACAAATGTTTCTGAGTTAATGCATAAGGAAAGGGGGAAAAAAGAGTAAAGTTGAGTTTGGGAAGAAAAAAAGCTGGCTTTTTTGTAGCTGGCTAGTGCTTTTTTGTGCTTTGGAAGGAAAAAAAGTTAGCTTTTTATTAGCTAGCTTTTCAACTTTTTATTAATTTAACATTTTTGCCCTTCAAGGTTTAAAAGAAGTTTAAAATATAAAAAGGTAAATTTGGTCAATTTAGAAAAAGGCAAAAAGCTAGTAGCTAGAAGCTGAGCTACAAGCCTTTTTTCCCCAAACAATCACTAAGATTCACCTTTTCCTATATTAGCCATATGAGGTGGCAAGGGAGCTTTAAAGCATGCTAGTAACCACAGAGAGAAAGCGAAAGAGAGAGATAAAGAGAGAGAGAGAGAGAGAGAGAGAGAGAGAGCTCCCAAGCAAGCTATTATCTCAACTTTCTCCTTAAAATCCTCTATTCCCCCCCCCCCTATATTAAGATAAGTTTATTAAGAAAGCATTAAGGGGATGTAGGGCTAATCTATGTTAGCTTAAAAGACGGATGCATGACCTCCGTGCTAATCTCCCTTTAAATGGCCATGTGCGAATCTCCATTTGTGGAAGTGATGGAAATATTTCTTGATACCTTACATTGCTACCTACTCGAGCAAAAATGAGCCAACTATTCCCATAACTACAGTACTTGCATCAAAAACAAGACCAGTGGATCAGGTAAACAAAAGGTCACTTTATTATATCTTTAAAAAAGGTTATTAAGTCCCATTAATAGCTGATTAATTTTTCTTACATGACTTGCACTGCACTAATTGCAAAGTAACCAGTATGCCACTTGCTTCGAAAAGAATTACAATTGGAATCTGACATATAATTTAAACAGAACACGTAATTGAATTATAGAATGATATTGGCACCGTTGGGTGTGCCAACAGCAAAATAAAACAAAAAAAAACTTCCAACAACCTCTATAAATCACTAAAATTCTCTATTATGCATTTACACATTCCCACATTCCCACCTTTACTAATTTCAAAAAAGTTCAATATTTCACTTAAAAAAAATAGAAAATCCGAAAGGAGGTCAACCGAGTGCGAAATTTTTTTTGGCAATCATGTTCCCCAAGTTGAAAGCTTTCAAACAAATACCATTTTGACCTGATCCCACAAAACCGTCTGAATCCGTTAGAACAGATTTGGAAAAACCGTTCTAATGGATTACCACTATTCATCTCAAAAAGATAAGATTCGAAGAAAGACAGAGAGAGAGAGAGAGAGAGAGAGAGAGAAGACCTATTATTTGGGGATTTTTTTGAATCCATTAGAATAGATTTAGGAAAACCATTTTAACAGATTACCACTGTTCATCTCAAAAAAATAAGATTTGGAGAGAAAGATGAATTATTATCTGAAGATTTTTTTAATCTGTTAGAAAGGATTCGGATAAACCGTTCTAACGGTTTGCCACAGTTCATCTCCAAAAAAATGCGGTTTGGAGAAAAAAAAGAGAGAGAGAGAGAGAGAGAAGAACAATGAATAAGGATTTTTTTAATCCATTAGAATGGATTTGGAAAACCGTTCTAATGATTTGCGATTGTTCCTCTCCAAAAAACGCAGTTTGGAAAGAAAACACCAAACGTCAAATTAACCAAAACCACGTTTTATGTCATTTTATCTTGTTTTTTCTTGTTTCTTACCACTCCAAACGCTACCATTATTAAATTTAAAATGCAAAATGAGTCTTCACCCATGAAACAGTAAATGAGGCATGGAAATAAAAAAGCGCAATTTTAGGCCACTTTTCAATAATGAACATCTTAGCTAGCAAATATAAGGAAGCAACTATTGTGTGTGTTCTCTTTGATGCATTATGAACATTGCCCATTTCAATATAGCCTCAAAGCAAATTTTTTGTTATTTTCAATTCATTTTTCCTTTTCCCTGGCCCCCATTTGTGGATTGATATTTTCTCTATCTTTTTTTTTTTTTTTTTTTTCACTAGGGGTGTTATTCACCCTTTTGTAGTCTTCATTACTTCCATTCATAGATATCTCTAACTCAAGTCCCACTCATTCATGCCCACTATTAATTTTAAGCTCCATAACATTGATGATCAAATGTCAAAATTACAATGCACAGGGAGAAAGGAAGATGCACTCCCCAAAGTACCCATGAGTACAAGATCATATAAGCATTCTATAAATGTGGATTTGTAGCTAAAATACAGATCAAAAATCCAAATTTTGACAAAAAATAAGGCTGCATCAGAATTGAAGTGGGTCTCTATTCAGATTGTTGGGAGTGAATCTCTACTCCTAGAGACTCACCACTGAGTCTACAGTGATAAAATATTCACAAACCGAGGTCTTAAGCAGGATGCACCTATTTGCCCTTCCTTGAGCTCCAAGTCTAGAGCAAGATGCTACCTGCCTACAGGCTCCTTGCATCCTCAACTTGCCTACGAACATCACTGGCTGAGGCTGCACGCTACTCAATCCCTTGGGTAGGCTGCAGGCTACTCAATCCACTAGATGGCTTTGCAATTTGCTCAATGGGACGAATTGACACCAACTTGACATTCAAACTTGTTTTGGGTGCAACTTTCGGATACATTGTTCATCTTGGCATTATAATATCTCTATTCTAGATTTTTTTTTTTTTTTTTGAGATGGACGCGTTTTAACACTTACGGTTGTGACGAATCACGACCTCCCGAAGCTGAATTCCACCCTTTCAGCATCGAATTCTTGTCTTTTCTGGATTTTATTTTTAGCTTCGTAATTAAGTAATAATTTTTTCTAGGTTGTTAGGTAATAGTCATTTTTATTTACAATTATTTTTAATTTTTTAGTTCTTAAAATAATATATAATTAATAATAATATGATTATTAAACAATTTGATTTTCACTTGAAATCAAATAAGAGAAAAAAAGAATTAAAAAAATAAGAGGAAACTAAAATTTTAATGCTTATAGAGACTTGATGCAGTTCTTTTTTTGCTTTTTTTTTTTTTTGGGGGGGTAGAGATTTTGTAAATTAAAAAAAAATAGTATTTGAATTTGTAAAATAGAGAATCTATTAAGAGATACCAATGCGAATAGCCTAACAAGGCAAACTCTAGTCTCCTTACGACATGCATTTCTGTATCGAACTGCGCATCATAACTTCGGCAATACATCATACCACATATGTAAATACGGCTTATGCTTAAGAACTAAATTTTAATGCAGTTTAGCCTACAAAGTATATTTAAGAGAGAATTTTTAAGTACATTTCAGCCTAGAAAACATAAGAACTTACCTTAAGCCTCTTCAGGTTCTCGTGCAAAGCTTTCGTAGCAACCTCAGCCTGCTGTGATATTGACATAACATCCAAACCAGGCAATCCTCCAATGCTTAGACCAGAAGCCACACCTGGGACTGAATAATATGATGGCGCTGCAGGAGGGTAAGGATGCTTTTGCTGTGGAATGCTCTGAACTGAAGTCACACTACTACTCACAATCCTACTAGATGAATCCTCCATTCTCTTCCCTAACCCTTTCCTGAATTGTTCTTCCTCCCAAATCTTGTCCTCCTCATCTTCATCATCATCAGCAGCAGCTGCAACAACAGCAACAACTTCAGCATCCTTCCTAAGCCCGCTATCGGGTGTCCTCTCATCAACATCCTCAAACACACCTTTCTTCTTCCGACCATCCACCTTCTCCCCCAGAAACCCAATCCTGCTCTGAAGCTCTGGCTCCTCATCGCTCAATCCCTCCGCCTCCCCATGATTACTTCCTCCGTCCAACGCAATATAATCCGGTGCCGCAGCCCGTGACTGCCGAAGCCGTTCCCTCTTTGCCCGGATGGCATTTATGGTCGCTTGATCCGGAATCGATGACCCAGAGGAATCCCTACTTTTCGCTAACCCAACCAACCGGGTAGTGGCATCGTCTCTCTCTCTCCTATAAGAAGTGCCCCTTCTGTCAATTTCTTCTTCTTCTTCATCGTCCAATTCGTCAACTTCTTTCAATGTTTCCGCAATTGGGTCGGCGTTGATTGCAGGCTTGACAAGGCCTTTCAACACAATGACTGGTTCCGAGGGGGCAGGCGGGCGAGAACTAGCTAGGGTTTTGGTGTTCTTCTGGAGTTCAAGGAGTGCTTCTTTGGTGTATATACCGGCTTGTGGTTGGACGTTCGAGGGGAGAGAGGAGGACACAGGAGTGAGGCGGTCCTTCGAAGCGGTTAGCTTGTGGGACGAAGCCGACGAGGGTTTATTGAAGCGAGAAGAGGAGGATGTGGATTTGGAGGCAGGTCGAGACACGGGCGAGTCATTCTCTTCGTCATCGGCGAAGCTGAGTAGATTTTTCGGGGCTTGCCGGCTCGGATTCTTGGGTTTGGCGGTGGTGGACATGGATTTCGACAGAGGCTTGGTCCTGGAGGCGGTTGTGGAGGGAGCGATGCTGCCATTGGCGTTGTCGTTATCGTCGTCCTCGTCGTCATCTGCACGGCGACGGAAGTTCCTCGATCTGCTGCTCATGTCGGATGGTGGCAGTCGCGACGGTGGCTGGTGGCGGTGATGGCGGCGGAGGTGGCGAGAGTTGACAGCGCGAGTTTGCAGGGAGGGGGGTTGATTTGCTGCTCCTCTATTCGAAGAGGCGGGCTATCTGATAAAATTTGGGCCTGTGTATCTATATAATCTTCGGAAAATTGTATCCAAGTCATACTTGATAATCTTTTAAAGTTATTAGTCACACTCAAAAAAAAGTATTGCTTTTAAGTCACATTAATGTGAAAAATTTTGTATTTAAGTCATACTTTTGAGTGGGTCCCACGAGTTTGTTTTAAATATAATTTATAATATAACTTAAATGCCATTTTCTATAATTAACTGAGATGAAGTTGCCGAAAATTATGGAACCGAAAATCACGTTTTTCGTTTTTGTTTCATTCCTTATCAATTGCGTGAACATATAGTGAGATAAAAAATCTGTTAAAGGATTATATATGAAGGAATACACACGGATTACGCGAGTTTGTGCTGTGAGATTAACGTCGATCGAATGAATATATACAGATCTGGATTACGTATTTAAACACATGACTGCGGTACTGTTTTTTTTAAGATGCATGCTCGTTCAAAAACAGTACCGCATTCAAAAACAGTACCGCATGACTCTATCATGCAAACATCATATGTAAATACAAAAAATAGTTCACATATCAAACGAATAACCGACAGTACCGTATGTGTGACAGTACCACATGTCTGCGGTACTGTTTTTTTTAGGATGCATGCTCGTTCAAAAACAGTACCGCATGACTCTATCATGCAAACATCACATGTAAATACAAAAATAGTTCACATATCAAACGAATAACCGACAGTACCGCATGTGTGACAGTACAACATGTCTGCGGTACTGTTTTTTTTAGGATGCATGCTCGTTCAAAAACAGTACCGCACGACTCTATCATGCAAACATCACATGTAAACACAAAAATAGTTCACATATCAAACGAATAACCGACAGTACCGCATGTGTGACAGTACCACATGTCTGCAGTACTGTTTTTTTTAGGATGTATACTCGTTCAAAAACAGTACCGCACGACTCTATCATGCAAACATCACATATAAACACAAAAATAGTTCACATATCAAACGAATGACCGATAGTACCGCATGTGTGACAGTACCACATGTCTGCGGTACTGTTTTTTTTAGGATGCATGCTCGTTCAAAAACAGTACCGCATGACTCTATCATGCAAACATCACATGTAAATACAAAAATAGTTCACATATCAAACGAATGACCGACAGTACCGCATGTGTGACAGTACCACATGTCTGCGGTACTGTTTTTTTTAGGATACATGCTCGTTCAAAAACAGTACCGCACGACTCTATCATGCAAACATCACATGTAAACACAAAAATAGTTCACATATCAAACGAATGACCAACAGTACCGCATGTGTGATAGTACCACATGTCTGCAGTACTGTTTTTTTTAGGATGCATGCTCGTTCAAAAACAGTACCGCATGACTCTATCATGCAAACATCACATGTAAACACAAAAATAGTTCACATATCAAACGAATGACCGACAGTACCGCATGTGTGACAGTACCACATGTCTGCGGTACTGTTTTTTTTAGGATGCATGCTCGTTCAAAAACAGTACCGCATGACTATATCATGCTACCGTATGACTATATCATGCAAAGAATGGTGCTGTTTTAATGAGGTACTGTTTTATTATGCGGTACTGTTTTATTATGCGGTACTTTTTTTATGCGGTACTGTTTTATTATGTGGTACTGTTTTTTATGCGGTACTGTTTTTATGTGATAATGTTTTATTATATGGTATTACTTTTTATGCGGTATTGTTTTATTATGTGGTATTGTTTTCCTAAATAGTTTTGATTTTGTTTCCAAAAATCAGTTTTGCTTATTTTGTAAAGAAGATGGAAAGTCGCGGAATTAGGTTTTTCTCAAACAGTTTTGATTTTATTTCCAAAAATCAGTTTTACTTGCTTTATAAAGAAGATGGAAAGTCACGGAAGTTATGAGTAAAGTGTGCACTATTTTCGGATAAAACTGGCAGTTTTGAAATGTAGTGAAAAACACGTGTTATCCTTTTTGGTCTTTTTGTTGCAAGTGTGACTTATTCACAAATAAGATTTTTGGATATGACTTAAATCTTTATAAGTTCATAAATAGTGACCGGCCTCCAAAAACCCCTATAACCTTACCCACTCAAAGGCCCAAAATGATTCCTTCTGTTATTCTAAGATAATGTATATTTAATTTTATGCTAATTAAAAAAAAATTAGCAACAATGCGTAATGTTTAAATATTAAAAAAATAAAAAAATTCAAATACTTAGCATATAACAAAATGATTCATTACACTCACCCAAAAAAAAAGTGCGGCACGTTTTAAATATTTCAAATAAAGAATAGAAATAAAATAAAATGTCCAAATAAAAAAATGCGACATGTATTAGATCATTAGCAATTTATCAAATACTACTAATAATAGTAAAATAATTCATCATAAACTTATACAAAAAAATCAATATGTATTAATTTAACAAACAAAAGACAAAAAAAGGGGGGACAGTTTTCGAATCGCTAAAAATCTTCGAGATTTTTAGTATAAAATTAACATTTAATATTTGAGAAAACATAAAAGTCATGATATAATAAAAAATAAATAAATAAACCAACTATGTGTACACATATTGGCTTCCATGAGTACAAATGTCCATTTATTTATTGCTTAGATTTTAATATATTAGTATTAATATAGATTTGGCAATGAAAGGGAGTTAGCTAGAAAAAATTAGTTTAGGGCAAAGTAGAATACACTTACTCTCATTTGATTCTTAGACTAAATGAGGCATCCAGAGATTATTGATCTTAGAATTTCATGCATTATATTGTATTATTTATTTGATATGCGAAAGATAAAACGTAAGATTGATTTCTACTTTCTGCTAATGTAATCGTTTTTACTCCCAAAAATGGAAGATGTAGTGTAGCTTAATAATGTAATATGATATGATAATAATAAAATAGAAAGCAGATATGGAAAATGTTGATGATTTAGGATTGATATTGGGGTCGAGAAGTACTATAAAATAGAGGATATACATACTTATGTGTTAAGAGTCCCTTGATCTACACAAGGGTTAGTTATCATATCTAGTGGGCTACCAACCCATGAAACAACGTAGACGCTTAAGGGTGGCATATTTCTTTTCTAAGCATAGTTTTAGAGATGCAACTGCCTAAGAGTGGTATAAACTTTTTCTCTTACTATAGCGATGGATGTGGATGACTAATGGTGGTATATTTCTTTGGCCGAGGTGTAGATGACTAGGATTACAAGCATCCCAAGTGTCGAATTCCCACGCTGTTTGTTTCTATAGGTCACTAATGGCTTGGAGATCGTGCCCCTCGAGTTTGATAGGTATCAGAGCCCGTTTGCTTGGTTTTGACCGTTAGAGACTAAATTTTGAGTTTTAAGTTCAAAGTTTCAAGCTAAACATACTTTCTAGAATTATAGGCACCTTAGGTATCAAATTCCCATGCGTTCATTCGTATAGGTCACTAATGTCTTAGAGATCGTGCCCCCTCGAGTTTGATGGGTATCGGAGCTCGTTTATTCAGTTTGGACTATTAGAGGATAAGTTTTGAATTTTGAGTTCAAAGTTTTAAATTAAACATACTTTCTAGGATTACAGGTACCTTGGGTGTCATATTCTTGTGCCATTCATTTTTATATGTCACTGATGGCCCAAAGATCGTGCCCCCTTAACTTTGATGAGTATCAGAGCTTGTTTACTCAGTTTAGACCATTAGAGACTAAGTTTTAAATTCTAAGTTCAAAGTCTTCAAATTAAACATACTTTCTAGGATTGCGAGCGTCCTAGGTGTTAGACTCCTGCGTTGTTCAGTCATGCAGGTCACTAATGGTCTGGAGATCGTGCTCCTCAAGTTTGACGGGCATCGAAGCCTGTTTGCTTAGTTTAGGCCATTAGGGGCTAAGTTTTAAGTTTTAAGTTTAAATTTTCAAGTTAAACGTATTTTCTAAGATTACGGGTACCTTGGGTGTCATATTCCTATGCTATTCACTACTGTAAGCTACTTATGATAACCAAGAAATATCTATTTTATAATCTTATAATTGTTAGAAATATTTATGATGAATAGAAGGAAAATAAAATTTGTTTGGGCTAAGTTTGAAAGTTTTAGGCCTAATGTATATGTAAAACAAGCTAGGTTGGAGTGGAATTAGGCCCAAAAATGTGATGGATACAAAATTAGCCCAAGGGGCGAGGTCTTGGGCTCACGGGAGGAACTTTTCTTGGGCGCACGTAGTGGCAGGTGCACCAGAAGAGTCTTTCACGGGCGCACGCCATGGCAAGCGCAAGCCTAAGAAAGGTCAAGCACACAAGGTTTTATTGAGTCAGATTCTACTCTGAGTTGATTTCCATTACGGTCATTTCCAGGCTCAGCCTTTTCAGGCTATGGAGAGAAGGATGGCAGGAGAGGAAGTGTAGGTCACTATTTCTGGCTTGTTTTCCAAGCATATATGCGTATGTGCTTGTAGGATAAAGGAAAGAGAGAGAGAGTTTGGTCTTAAAGAGAAACCGTAGGAAAAACGAAGGCAATCGAGCTTGGTGAGTAGCTTAAACCTTAATCAATTTAAAATTAGTTTTAGAATAATGAAAGTGAACCTATAATGACCATTTGTGTGTAATCGGTTTGTTATTAGGATCAACGAATTTGATATACGATCTACTTGAATTTTCTGAGCTTGCGGATGAAGTTTTAGCCTTTGCTTAACTCACTATTTGTCCTTTGATCTTCATTTGAGGTAGGGATTTTATACATCTTACTCACATATATGATGTGTAGAAAGGATTAGAATAATATTAGCATAATTATTTTAAGTTTTGGATGAAATTTGTGGGAGATAATGGTAATATATGTGCATGCCTATAGTGAAGAAAATTAAATTTAATCTATATTTGGATCTATGACTGATGAAAACCCAAATTGTTTGTTCAATTTTTGCCTATAAGTTTTGCGGTCATGTTTGAAATAAGAAATTATAAGAATTCTTCTCTAAACTGAGCCAATTTAAGGTCCTAAGTGGGTAAAAATGAGAGAATAGAAAACAAAACATCAAAAATGTAATCTATCCAAACATCGAGCGCATGAGAGCAAGTATAGTCAGTTGCTCGCAATCTTAGGCGCACAGGACCTTTTGTTGTTGGTCGCTCACCATCTTAGGCACACAGGACATTTCCTGTTAGGCACTCGCCATCTCGAGCGCACAGGAGAAATAACAGTTAAGCGCCCGCTAACCCTTGTTCAAATTTCTGACTTAGTTTTGTTTGGTATTTTCACTATGAGCTTACAAAGGTTTTAGAACTAATTATTTTGCATGATATTTGAATTCATCTAGCAGGATTAATTTTGTGATCCTGAGAATGTGTTTAATGATTTGAAATGAAATTATTTGTTATTTAATTTGTGATTTAAGCATGCATGAATACTATGATAAATTTGTAATATTAGACTCTTGTTGACAAATGAATAAAACTTTGAATAAGAGAAATAAAAAGAGAAGAAAATAATGAATTTTAAAGTATTGTTGTCTATTGGAATGTAATTATATGTTATTATCTAAAAGTTTGAGATTGTGAAAATATGACAATGATTATGGGAATTGTAAATGATATAAAATGATATTGAGATTGATATTGTGACATAGGAATAGAGGGTACGGGAAAATAAAAAGGGTACAAAGATTACCCTAGGGCTAAAAGACCCGAAATCTATGCAGGAATTGGTATTCATGTCACCCTTAACGATAACATACATTATGGCTAATCATGACCCTTAATAACGACGTTAATTGTACCCAACTGGTGGATTTAAATGGAAATGAAAATGTGATTGAAAAATAACGATGTTGATGTTTAGAAAGATAATAATTGGATTAAATGTTGAGGTTTATAATGATGATTAGTACTTGAATTTAAATGTTATACTATAATGATGTTGTGAGATATTATTCACTTATTTGATTATGTTGATGCTTATTATTGATGAATCATTATAATTAAGCTGAAAAATTGATTAATTTGTAATAATTATATCGCATGCTTTTGCTTTACATATTATATATGTTGGTATAATGCATTGTGAGCATTAGTTATTGGTAGTCATGTCCCTACAGACTTTACTACAGATCCAGGACCTAAAGATCTAGGTGAGCATTAAATTGAGCTAGAAGTTGCATAGTAGTTATAGACGTTTGCTTTTTAATTACCTAAGTTTAATATTATTTGGGACTGTAATATTATTTTTGTAATACCCGATATTTATTTTTAGCTATTTATGTGCTAGTTTTGGCTAATAAAATAATTATTATAAGGTTAAGTTGATTTATTTTATTTTTGTTGGGTTGAGTTTAGCCCAATTTAATATTTGGTTGGACCACTAGGCCAAGAGTCTAGCCTTTTTTTCCATTTCTTTTCTTTTGGTTTCTTTTAGCCTTGGCTGTTTCAGAATAAGGGGAGAGAACAAAGCGAAAAGAGAGAGAGGAGAGAAAGGGTAGAGAGAAAGTGGGTTCCAAGAAGGAAGGTCGGTGGATCGGGGTAGTATTCGACATCGTGAACATCATAGTGACATCCGTTTCACATGATTTTGCTCGAAGAGAGACAAATCGATGCTAAAAGTTTGGAAGCAACAACATATATTTTCTCATTTCTTCTTTTTTCTTAGGATCTGAGGTAGGTGGGACTTATATATGTGTTCTACGCATTGTTAGCATGATTTTGGTGTATATATATATGATAATTTTGGTAAATGGTGATATATGTGTATATATATTTTTATGGGTTTGTATATATATACTCAATCCTATTTATTTTTGAGTTTTGCTGCATGATATTAACATATAAGTTGTTGTTAGTTGTGGTACCATTTTTGGGCTTGTGGCACTCAAATTTTGGTGTTTTGCGTGCTAGATCGAGCTGCGGATTGGTAGTGGTGGGAATGGGCTTCTCATGGACATCCCATCGCCTTCCCATGATGCTAAAGGCATTTGGTATTTTCCCACGACTCAGAGCAGTCTTCTCGCACCCTTCAAGCACTCTTTCCACAGGAAGGTATCCTTAACCCGATTTGAGGTCTTTTTTAACCCAGTTTGAATTGTACATTATATATATTGAATATATGTTGAAATTATGCACATTTTGAGACTATAAAATGTCATTATAGATGATTGAGCACATTATGATTTTATTGTAATGTTGAGATATTATGCTTTATTTTACATGATTGAGCATATCATGTGCATGGAATTGAGGTTTCATTATTCGATTGATATTTTGATTATTAATTGGCTAAGAGTGCCATGTTGATATTGTGATGTACCAAGGCATAAGTTATATATATAGATAGGATCCATAAATTGAGAAAAATGAAAAAATAAATTTTGAAAATACTGAATGGTCCCCAGTCAATATATATGACTAGAGCTTACTCATTTAGAGGTAGGACGTTAATTATGAGATATGATTATAAGATTTTCTCCAGACAACAGCCGAAGCCTGCTTGAGCTAAGTAAATGCCTGACTAAAGGTATAACATGGTTCCCTAGCAAAAACCGACCAGGGACTATAACACGATTCTCTTGAGTCTTACATCAATAGGAGGTGTAACATGATTCCCCACTTGGTATATGTATGTATATATATATATATATATATATGGAGATATACATTTGCCGTAAGCGTAAACGGTGCAGTTGGTGAACCCACGTGTTGTGCTAAGCGTCACTCATTCCAGGATAAGGTTGGGGATAAATGGAGATTAGAGAATGTATTGGCCATTACATTACATCACATATGCATTGTTATATTCTATTTTGGTTGATATTATTGTGGATTATGCTATATGTTTGGTTATTGCTCACTCGTGTATACTTGCACGGTCCTACCTACTAAGCAAGTGCTCATCCCATCAACATTACAATTGATCCGTGCAAGGTCAAGAAGTAGTCACCCGGAGCTGAGTTAAGACTAATATATTGACCTAGCATGTGGTTTTATTTTATTGTCAGACTATTATATTTCTATTTGTGCAACTCGGGGTATGGGTCCCAATTTATTGCATATAAGATTGTATTATTATATTATTTTGGCTATGTAAGCCCTAGATGGGTGTCACTAGGATGTGACCTTAGCTTCTATTCTTGTGGTGTTATTTCTATTATTTTAATATAGAAATGAGGGACGTGTTTACTTACTCTGATGATTACCATTATGTTATAACTTAATCTTGGAACAGGTTTTCATTTAATTTAATTAGTTCCCATATTCCCATGCTACCCATCCCAGACAATTAAGTTAGGGTGTGATAGAATGGTATAAGAGCTCTAAGTTGCATTTACTTTTGGGTCTTGGGTAGTAAGGCTTATTCATTTCCATTGAGAATTAACCATTATCGCAATATATCATTGATTTTGGAATTGATGATGGTTATGCTTTGTAGAATGGCTGGACGTGAAAGAGATGGAAATCAAAAGGGTCAAGCCAGTGGTCAGAATCCTAATACCCCAGGTAAAGGGTAAGGTGATTTTCATAAGGTACCGTTGATTGATGGTGACTTTCCATAGCCAATATATGAGCAGATGATACAATTTATGGTGGTCCAGTTGGCCCAAATGAAGGGATTAGGTAGATCGGCAGCAGCTCCTATCTTAGTAGCAGTGGCAGCACCTGTATCAGGGGACACACCAATTATGAGAATTATCACTCAGTTTAAGAAGCATGACCCTCCTAGATTCAATAAGGAAGGAGATCCATTTGAGGCAGAAAGATGGTTGGAAGAAATCTACGAGATGATGGAAACTTTGGGTGTGGAAGATGACAAGGTTAGGATCAGTGTAGCAGCATGTCAATTTTAAGGAGGTGCTGTTTATTGGTGGAGGTCCTATAGGGACACTATTAATATTCACATCTTGACTTAGGAGGCGTTTAAGGATGCATTTCTTGAAAGGTTTTTCCATACGGTGATAATAGAGATAAAAGTTTAGGAATTTCTTGCACTGGGGCAAGGGAATCTATCAGTGCAGGATTATGAGCGGAAGTTTATAGCATTGGCTAGATTTGCTTCACAGATTGTGCTCGATGAGGTAGAAAGGGCAAGAAAATTTGAATAGAGATTAAGTCCCTATATCAGGAGATAGATTATTAGGTTGAGACAGCAAACTTACTCTAGTGCTATGGCGGTAGCTCTTGCAGTGGAAAGAGATGCCATTGACTTTAACTCTAGAGCTCATGGAGGCCAAGGACAAACTCAAGGACAAAATGTAATGTAGGAATATGGTTATGTTTAAAATAAAAATAAAATAAAAAATAAGAAGTTATATGATAAATAGAAGTGTAAATAAAACAAAAATATCAAGTGATATTCGTGAACGTTCTAGTTTGAATAAAATTAAAAATTATGAATAAGTAGTAATTATATAAAATACTAATTTTTTTATAAGATAATTAAGATTACTATAATTAGGTGTCACGTGTCACAATCATACATGTGTCACAACCACAGCAAACGTCTATGTGATGCAAGATAGTTATAATTAGGTGTCACATATCACAACTGTAATGCAAGTTAGATCTTACGTGGTGCAAGGTAGTTATAATTAGGTATCATGTGTCACAATCTTAGCGCAAGTCAGATCTTACGTGGCGCAACAGTATTGCCAGACTCTACTATATATATATAATATGATATAATATGCATTTAATATAATATGATACTAATAAATATTATTGTAAATGTATTAATATAAAACAATATTAAATAAAAATTTAACTTTTTCAAATATAGTTGTAATTTAATTATATTATCATCATATAAATTTTGTATAAAATTTTAAACATGTTTATTATTTTTGTGAATAACTTATTTTAAAATTATAAATTATGGTTTAGCATATCTTAATTATTGTATACATTGATTCAAAGTTTTTTTTTTAATTATTATAATATTACTTACATATCTTAAATTTTAGATAAAAATTGAATTCATTTTTCATTTAAAAATTTAATCAATATACATAATATATTAATATGTGAACAATCTACACAGGGGCGCTTTAACGTATAATTTTTAGCAACTTTTGATATTTTTTGTTAAAATTATTAGTTATAATTTTTGGCGTATTTAATGAAGCAAGTAGTAATTTTTAGTAATTTTAGCATCCTTTTGCAATTTTTGAATGTTTGGTAAAATTTTTGGTAACTTTTGGTATTTTAGTAACTTTTGGCAACTTTTAACAATTTTTAGTAACTTCTGAGTTAAGAAGTTACTGTAACATAGTAAAAAAGTGACAAAATTTAGTATTTTATCAAATAGCTAAAGAGCAAAACTTAATTTTTTTCTACTAGAAATTGTGATGCCAATCGCTCCCATAGTATATTTGTGGCTGCTATTGAAGCCTACCATGTCCAGGAGTTGAAGGGTTGTTAATTAAATAACATCCAAACACATTCTTAGTTTTTCTTCTAGACAACAATTAAAATTTTTGAAGTTATCCTCCGTGGTTTTAGAGCTTCTGGCGGCTAAGAAGCCATGTGTCATTCCATAAGTAAAAACATAGCTTCAGTTGACATGCTTTGTGGTGCCACCAAGCTTTTGGTGGCCACCCAACGTGTTCATTGTAAGATGTTATCAAGCATGCTTAGGGATACAAGTTCCCATGTAAAGTAAACTTAATTGATTCTATATTAATTAAGAACGGACATTCCTAGCAAAAATAATAATAATATTAATATTAATATTAATAAGCACTAATTAAGAAAATTTTTTCATTGTTTTATTGTTGTAATAATAAAAAATAAAAAAATGTTGTCTAAAATTTAATTGAAAAAATACTACCAACTAATAACACATCTATTTCTTCAAACGATTGAAAGTTAGAATCAGAGAAGTAGACACTAAAATTAAGAGAATAAAATCATTTTAAGCAATTAAAGATAAAATCAGATAAGGATGGGGATATTGGCATTCCTCCAAAAATATTCTCCCCTCTATGTCATTTTTTTGCTCCTACAAAATTACAAAACTAGTTTTGTAGTGGAGGACTATTAATAAAAAAACACATAAATACCATAATTATCATCGCTTTCTTTTTATTATTACAAAACTAACATTTTCTACTATTTATTAATTTGTATGTTAAATTGAAAATTTACTACTAATTATAATTTCATGAAATTATGCAAGAGGGCTTTTTTACTTGTCTTTTAAATTAGCTTTGCAAATATATATTTTAAGTTTATTTTATAAAAAATAACAGAAGAAAATAAACAATTATCATTTTTTAATTGATACAAAACAAGATATCATAATTGTTGATAATTCATACACTAATGAATATAACTGAAATAAAAGCAAATCAAATTAAAATTCAAACCTTAACATTCATCTCCAAGACTAGCCACTATTAAATAAAAAAAAATTGGCACCATTAAATAATAAAAAATATGGCACTGTTCAAAACAATTAAACAATTTTAACAAAACTCTCTACAAATTACAAGAAAAAAAACTACTACAAATATGAACTGTCAAAAAAATACTTAATAGGGAAAAAAACCCTAATAATGTAATAGCATAATATACACTTACAAAAATAAAAAATAAAGAAATATTAAATGCAATTTGTTCCATATTCCTCTGCTAAAAAATCATTTACATGAAAGAGAAGAATTAGAAAAAGTTATTAGTTGCTCTACTATTTGAGGGATTTGATGATAGATAATAATATGAAATTTGCTCCATATTGCTTTTACAAAAAATAACAATAATAATAGTCACTTTTGAAAGTCCACTTTCATAGTGTTTCGTTTTGAGATTTAATGAACTAAAGAGAAATATATACGGGTGAAAATATATATAAGACTATAAGAGATGTATATACAGAAAAATGAAAGTTGAAGAATGTTAATTGTATAATAATAAATGAAAAAAGGGTAATTATGATACATG
The DNA here is from genome assembly GCA_019916065.1 of Vitellaria paradoxa. Taxonomy (NCBI): domain Eukaryota; kingdom Viridiplantae; phylum Streptophyta; class Magnoliopsida; order Ericales; family Sapotaceae; genus Vitellaria; species Vitellaria paradoxa. Next base: position 36,550,396 of record CM034237.1, on the reverse strand, counting down.
AGGTGTTTTGTATTAATTGTCCTTTATTACAAGGCTAATCTTATAATTTTGTAGAGCAAAAAAATTGTAAGGGATCGAGGGAAGCTTTTGGAGGAGTGCCAATATCCCCACCCATCAGATAAATATTGAAGCAAAAGACCTCTAACACAAAACCAATCTATTAGGAAGAAGTGACACATGCATATATAAGGCATTTTGCAACTTTCTATCCAAGTAACGTGAGACGAAGGTATGAGTAGTCACCTTCTACTAGAGGATCGTCTGCATCATCACCTCTAACGTGAGACGAATGTATGAGTAGTCACCTTTCACTAGAGGATCGTCTGCATCATCACCTGTCCTCTCATAGACACACATCTCGTATGATCCTACATATTTTCTAATTAGGCCTATTCTGATACCAAAATTAAAGTACTCAGGACACTCGCATCACTCATCGAGACTTAGAAAAAAACAAAAAAAAAGAACTCTCTTCATGAAGAAATGGAATCTCTTCAAATCAAGTGTTTTAAAAATTCAAACTCTCTTTCTTTTAAAATTTATCTTGCTTAATATAGCCAACAAACAAAGGAACTAATGCAAGAAAACTACTACACCTACAGCAAGAAAAGTGCCACAATTACAACTAACCACAACTACAACTAAGAGAGAGAAAAAAAAAAGAAACAGAGATACTTAACACAAAATAAAGACTCAGTCATATGCCAATAAAATAGGCACCCACGAAGGAATAAAATTAGCAATCACACAATCACATAGTTTGCCCACGTAGTGGTGCCCCACTTGCATCAAATATACAGATAAATGTACAACTATGGTTCTGTTTGGTAGGATATAAAATTACCAAAAGTGACCAAAAGACACAAAAAGTTATCAATTTCTACCAAACTTTACAGATTTAAATATTCGTGCCCAAATGACATTTGTGCAGTATTGTCAGCCTTTACTGGACAGTCCAATCCAAACATCTGTTCTAACATGCAAACACAACTTATTCCAACTGAATTTGAGGTAAAACCCAAGCAAATGACCAGAAAGGAGAACGGCCAAACAATTGGCGAGAGAGAAAAGCTGGTGGAAAATCGACTGTCCGTAGCTCCATTTACCCGTCCATGTTGTTACAACGCCGTAGCTCTACCGCATGTTTTGTTTGTCGTCGTCGATGAACTTTGGTGCTCACGAATTTACAAGGTCGAATAGAAGGGGTCCAATCTTGGGTTGCGATTCCGTATATGTGCTCGCAAAGAAAGAAATGCACAGGTATTTTCCCGTTACCCTCCAACACCCTGTTTGGATCTTTTCTTACCTCCTGTTGGGCTGCTGTTGGTGGTTTTGTTTCATAGGTTTTGAAAATTGTAGGACTTGCCAGTGTCAGGTCTGTTTTTCATCAGTTTTGTGTGTTGGAAATTCTTGGTAGGTTTGTTGAGTTTTTCATTGTCTAGCGTTACTTCGACATGGGATTCCAACTGTTTGAAGATTTGTGTAAGATAGATTTTCTTATGTTGTAAATTTTGTCGCTGCTACACTCAAATTTGTCTTCCTGGATGTTGATTTTGAATGTCAAATTTAAAGTCATTTGAACAACCAGCATGGTTCCCTGATCTTTAATTTACTACTACCATCTTAATAACAGGATGGGATTTCTTGAAAACCATTTATTGGAGAGGTGCCCTAGGGCCTTAAACAATTACTTGACCTAACATGTTGAGTGAATTATTGTCCTCCTTGATCGTATCCAAAGTACTATCCTCACGGTTTGAGTTTATTTTGAAAGCCTTAAACAAATATCATTTACATACATACATATATGTATGTATTCCCAAAACAAGATGGAGTTTTGGGCAAAAGAAGACTGGTTTTAGCGTAAGCAAGGTGTCATGAGTACTGAAAACCTTTTGCCAAAGATAGGCCTAAACTAGAAATCCTGGACTTGATTGAGTTCTGATCCTCTTGCCAGGGGCAAAACTATATTGGGCTCTTTCGGCCATAATTGGATAAAAATTACCTTCTTCATTTTTTCCCCAAATTTAGCCCATCTTAAATTTTTTTAATCTAACTCACTCTACCTTTAAACAGTTCTACTTAGACAAATCTTTTTAATTAAAGTCCATTTTATTTTTAAACCTTTTGTTCAATTCAGATGAATTTTAAAATTTGATCTGTCCCTACTCGTTGGCTTGTTTAGTTGATTAAAACAGGATTAATGATTTCCACTTGTCTACATAATTTACCTAACACTAGATAAATTTATTAAAACATAAGCTCGCAAAGCATATTAATTGTGTTCAGATTATGAGGTTGTAATCTTTTTTGTTGTCATCGTTATTGTTGTCTTCTTCGGTACTCCTCCCTTTAAACTTGGAATCATTTTCTTCCAACAAAACAAAGGTATAAAATGTTTGACTATTGTTTAAACTTAATACGCAGGTTTTGATTCATGGAAGATTTTATATTTAAACTTAAACTACCCTTTATGGAAAGAAGTAAGAAAGTTTGTAACAACCTTTCAGTGAATTAAAACTAAGGGTACGAAGAAAATTAATTAATGACGCAGAAAAAAACAACCTACCACTAAAAGCCTACTAGGTTACAAAATTATCGTATCGTATTAATCTTACTATAAAATCCCACTTGGTTGATATGGTATGCATTTGTCCCTCAACACATATGGTAGAAAATCACCAATTTGCTACTGATTCCTTGACACATACGACTGCAAGTCATTAAATTTACTCTTCCGTATATGTTGACAGAGTAGTGCATATGATACTAACAACAAGAAAAATTCTGTATTACAATTCATCTAACAAAGAATTTTTTATACAAATCTTTACCTTTTTGACATATTTATTGTACTACCAAGTAACTGTGATTCTTTATTAAGGTTAATTTAGTACAAAATTTTCTTAACTGCTTAGCCTTTAAATTTTCTTTGTTCACATGATTCTACAATGATCGCATATTTGTCAATTTTAATAAATTTATAAATACCTTGTAGTTTCCTAGTTAACAATGATGGTTTCAATAGAAGAAGAGGTTGTAGTTGCTTTGACATAAGAACTTTCATTTTCTATGTATTGTTATTTTATTTATGAATTCTTTATCTATTTTTTATTAAATTCTACAACCCATGTTTTAGTATTTGCATTTAGTTACTACGATGACTGCTAACATTTTTTTATGTGGCGGTGTTTTTTTGGGTCTTCTTCTGCTTTTTTGTAACTGTACTTTTAGTGGTTTTCTTGTTGGTGGTGGGGGGGTTTGCTTTTGCTTTTGGTTTTGCTTGAAGGAGTGAACTTTCCCTTCCAATGAGCACCACACGTGGAAGATTTAGTGTGAGTAGCTGCCATGGCAAGGCTTGCCTACAATGCTTAGGCCTCCCTTGTCAACGTTCTGGTTTTTTTTCTTTCTTTTGGTGGAAAACAAAGACAGATAATCAGACTTTCCTACTTCTGAGACCTTTTTACAGTCCCATTTGCTGCTAGGAAGAGGAAAGCAACCTTCGAAACACCGTTCCACCCAAACAAAAACAAAAACAAACAAAACAAATATGCGATAATAATAAAAAAAAAAACAAAACAAAACAAACCCTACCCTCCAACAGTGCTTACTCTCTATCATCGATCTGTTAAATCTTGAAACACAAAAAAGAACCTCATTAAAATTACTTATCCATCATACCCATCCAGACCTAGATAGGAGATCAACAAACAAAAGCGGGGGTTTAGACTTTGGAAAAAGTTAAAAAAAACTAAAAACTAGTGTCAAGTAGATAAGTACTGAAATTTAATTGTTAGTACGTTAAGAATTTTTTAAATTGTTGAACAATTTTAAAATTTCAAACAAAGCTAACATATGAATAAATTATACGGACCTTCTGTTTAGATGTAGGATATATGTAGCCTTATGGACTAAAAAAGGAAAATAAAAAAGGGGACAACAAAACTAAATTCTCTTTCACTTAATTATTTGTATTTTTTTCCTATTTTGTGTTTGGGAATGAAAGGAATTTAAATTTTTAGTAAATACATTTTTAACTTTTTGTTAATTTGATAATTTATGTCCTTTATAGTTTAAAAGAACTTTAAAAATGTAAGAAGCTAATTTTGATCATTTTCGAAAAAAGTCGAAATGGTTTACTAGTTAGAAACTATTATTTAACCCACTACTATTAAACTTAATGCTTCTCCGATCCATATATGATGACGATTGAGTGATAAGTGTTTGATTTTTGACGTGGGAATTCAAATTTCATTTCCACAAAATGGACAGGATGATTCCGCCACCTTTGGTAAAGGTTCTCCCCACTTTTTTTGGTAAGCATGTTCATAGGTGTCCTCCATCTGAGATGCTAATTTTAAAGCAATTATTAGATCATAACGTATGGATAATTATAGTCTTTCTACTGTTGATCGTACTTATCTTTTCTAGGTACGTCCTATACTTTTGGTTCTAAACTTCTGTATTCCGATTACTTACTAAGTTATTACTTTTTAAGTACATTAATAGGGATTTGTATACTCATGAATGGTAGGTCATAATCATACATGTAATGTGAGGACTCACACTCGTTGGTGCTACAATGTTGTCATGAGTTTATTTATAGATGAAGGTTAACTGAAAAGAATAAAAGTGACAATGCTTTAATTTGTTGAATGAAACAACAGCATGTCTCTGTACACATTGATGCAGGCCTCAAATTGGGTTGGGATAGCAAAGATTTTTGCTCCGCAGCAACTAAATTAAATTTAATTGATTGTAATCATAGCTAATATATTAAATATTTTGATTTTTTGAATTCACTAATCGTTGCTTATGTTCTGCTCCTATGTGTTTTCTAAATTTCGTAGGTATGGCTGAATCTAGCAGTCGGACGCGGGGGCAGTTCAAGAAAATGGCAAATAAAGGCCGAGCCCGTGGACAGCCTTCATATGACATGTTCAAGTTCGACAGTGAATACGCCTCCCAGATTTTTGCCGACCACCTTAGCACAAAGGCAATGATGGTTGAGCATTACGTCAAGTTTAGTGATGTCAAACTCTAAACCTTAGGATTGGTTCTAGAGTTTCGTAGGCGAAGGTGGGAGAAGTTTCTTTCGCAAACAGGCTAGGCATGTTTGGACATCATCAGGGAGTTCTACGCGAATATTAATACTATTGACCAACAACGAGACAACCCTCGCATTGTGTCCAAACTCAGAGGGGAGTCTTTTATCATTGGCCCCGACGACTTTGACTCAATCCTAGGTTTCCCTGTGGTTAAGGACATGGATTTTCGTTTGGATTACACCACGTACTTAAAGGAAGAAATAGTAAGAATAATGAGTCACAATAATAGCCCATGGTGTAATCCACAATACAAACACACTAACCTTAAGGACCAGTTTCGCCTAGTCCATCTCGTCACGTGCTCTAGCCTTATTCCCCAAAAGAGGACATCGGACCTTTCTGTCGGCCGAGCTAGTCTGACGTGCGCTATTATGTCCAACAAAAAGGTCGATGTCAGGCAACTCATTGGTGACATCATTCACAAGCATTGGAAGCAAGTTCAACACCTAGGCGAACTTACTTTTGGTCTCTTTATCACCAACGTTGCCAAGGCAAGGGGCATACAGCCAACTATTGAGGACAAGATGGTAGACCCCGAGTGCCAAATAGATGAGTCTACTCTAAATCGTAGCAATTCGCAAAAAAAGAAAAAAAGAAAAAAAGAAAAAGACGGAGTCATGCAGATGTGAAATCTCAAGAGGAAGGCAATAGCACAATTAAGAACGTGCTCAAGATGGTACGGTAACTCAAGCTTCCCACGAGCGTGAGTAAAAGCTTGATGGGGCCTTTCGAGCGGAAGTGCATGATGAGCTTCGTACATTAAGGATCGAGCAGTAGAATCTCTTTGAGTTGGTGCGTAAACAACTCTTCTTCTTTCCCAGTTCTGGCCAGCTGCCGTGACCTATAGCCTGTGACTGATTGTCCCACCATAGAAGTCCCTGGTTGTGTCCTTTTATTGTACAGTTACGTTTTGCTACAAAACTGTTGTACTCCACTGTTGGAGTGTACTTATTTTGGAACAAATGTCTATATTTCTTCGCACTAACTTTTAATTTTCCATTTATTTTGGAACTTGTGTTACACCCTATGTAAATGAACAACTAAATCCAATGCATTTTCAATGTTCACTAGAGGTGTTGAGCCATTTGACAGCTTTCTCTGCTCATTGCTTTTATGTTATAATAATGTTTTATTGCTCAGCAGTTTGCCATTTTGTTTCATTCGTATGGAGGCGCTTGGATTGTCCTTGCCTATCTGACGATGAGGTGTTGTATGATACAAACAAGAAGTGAATGCATCCTAGGAACTTAAAACAAGCACATTAAAGATAAAATATGATAAAAGTTAGTGGAGATGGTATTATTGTATGCAAGTAGGCTAACTGAATGTAGATTCCCAAAATAGTAATTTGGTCTAGCCTAAAAGCTTAAAGAAGAAGTAAAGCAAATAGGATGATATCGATTGAGGCCATAAGAAAAGGTAACATGGATGCGTGTTGGCAGCCCAAGTAATAGGGATCATTACATGAGAAAAAGGCAGCCCATATTCATAGGATTTCCAATCTATTCATTTGTGAATTGGATAGATTTACAGAATTTGTGTGTCTGTTGCACGGTACTAAAGATTGAGGGTGGTCAGGACTCAGAGAAATGAGAGGCTTCTAGTAAAGGGGAGTTTGAGTTGAATTTCTACTATAAGGAGTTTATAGGAAGTAGAAAGGTGGACTTCCTTGGGCTATATTATGGAGAATAAGTGTAACTCTAAAGGTAGCTATGGTGTGCGGCTAGGAGAAGAATTCTCTCAATTGATATCTTAAAGTGAGAGGGCATTCTATTGCAAATAGATACTGCCTGTCTAAAAATCAAGAGGTATGAGCTAAGATTGTCTATGACAAAGGAGCTATAGGATTTACTTCTCACCAACTTCATGTGCAATGGAGCTTGTCACAGTAAAATAAAGAACTTTTTCTTGAGTTGGTGGGGTTGCCAGCTGAGCTTACATGGAAAGCTTGGAACTTAGCACCTTTTTATGTCTTTGGATTGTATGGAAAGAAAGAAATAGAATATTCCAATGCACTGAGATGCTTTCTCATGGAATGAAGTGTTTATTTTGTCATGTTTGTACAGATTTTTTTTTGGGAGGGGGTGGGCCGCTATGGGCCTTAATTGTACTTGTTTATAAATTTTGTTGAACATGTGAATATATAGTTGGGGAGGTCCTATTTTTGTATGTTGGTTTCCTCAATGCCCTTTTAATAAAATTTATTTGTTCATAAAAATAAATAAATAAAAGTAAGAGGGATTGTTGTTTATTAAGTTGGGCTAATGTATTTTGAAATGGCTAGAAGACAGAGTTTTTAGATTTTAGTGAAATATGATGGAAATATGGGTGACTTTTGGATTTTCTCTCAATTCTGTAATTGATGAATAGTTAGCAGGGTTTTTGGCTAGGAGGGGTGTAAGTTCTATGGATGGGGGCTTGCTTTTCTTGGTGAAATTTGTTTTTCCCATCTCTAATTGATTGTTCTTTGAATCACTACTCCCTTCTTTTCTATTTTCGTGTATGATAAAATATCATCTTTTTACAAAAATAAAAACAAAGCCCTCACACATCAAAAATAGAGATTTCCTAAAAAATAAGCATAATTTTTAGAGTAGGTACTCAAACGTTGTACTGTATGATTAATTAATATGGCAAATCATACTACTTTCAATTGCTCATTTGGTTTTTTTGTCTTGTTAAGACAGTTAAAATGTGATAATTGTACCGTAACAGTACATTTGCTCTCTTTGAATAACTCATGACTTAAATGGGCTGACGTTATTGTTACACTATTAGAATCTTTTCGTTAGATGAAAATGTATGTTAATTGAGTATTCTCTGAATTTTCAATGCAATCATTTGAGGAAATCAACATGGCCATTGAAGAAAGGCACAAAATAAAGTCTGCAGTTGATCAATTGAAGACATCAATAGTACGTTTTGCTAAGTGAAAGCTGATAAACTAGAAGTATGCACTTATTGAAAAACCCGATTAGTAAGCCTCCTACCTTATAAGGCCGATGAGTAGGACGATTAACTTGTATTATGGAATTGATAATGTTAGATCTATGGCTGAAGAATAACCAATAATGCGAAGTAAATAAGTTAGCATGTCTTGATGATAATATCTACAATAAAAAAAGTTAGAAGATTGAAATAGCTGGGAACTAGATCAGCATGGAATATACTCGACCCATTATTTTGTTTTCATAAATTTATGATAGAGCTCTAAATGGGCTTCAGTATAGCTGGAATCAGAATCAGGTTCCGAATCATTATTTTTGCCATTTAGAGATTTTGGGGGGGGGTTGGGGGCCGGGGGTAGCATGGTTACTCAAAAAAATGAACTTTCTCCTACTATGACTAAAATGTTCTTATTTAAATTCTTGACCAACAGACATTTATTTTCTTGCTTTTCTCTTTACTTCCTCTTTTCAATAGTCATCTTTGGATTCCAGTGGAAGAGAAAAGGAAGTGTAGAGATATATGATTGAGTACGTTGTCTCAAGCCTTACGTTTGGAATTGGCACTGTTGGATTAACGTACTTCAGCCACTGCAATCTTAGGCAATGTTATGTGAATCTCAAATTCAAGCTTATTTGAGCTAGCTTAACCTTGAATGTGTCCTAGTTGAGGGTTTGAATTCAAGCCAACCAAGATCAGTTTGACAACATAGTATATAAAAATTGTGGAACTAGCTGCATTTTTGACATTAGTAGTTCGGTGTTCTAGTTGCGATTATCAAACATGTTTGGTAGATTTGTAAACTATAATGAACGAAAGGCTTTTTAAATTATGGCACTAGCTGCATTTTCGACATCAATAGTTCGGTGTTCTAGCTGCGATTATCAAACATGTTTGGCAGATTTGTAAACTATAATGAACGAAAGGCTTTTTCAAATTCATGCAAGGTGCTGAATTATTAAAGCCATATTATAGAATGTTGGTGATTACTGAGACCAAGCATGGAGTAATCTGAGATCTAAACAATGTTTGGGCAATGTACTTGCAGGGAAAAAATATATTTGCTCTGTGTTTTTCTATTTATGTTTCCAAATTTTGTAAATTGGTAGCAGAAACATATTTGTTAAATCTGTTTAAAATTTTTTGGTTCCAAAAAAAATAAAAGCGTAAACAAGGAAAAGATGTTTCACTTTGTTTTGTTTCTGCTGCAAACGTTTCCTCAATTGTAATACCATGCCCACTTTTGTTAGATCATATTAAAATAAATTATTTTCTTTGTTTTATTAAACTAAAATTATTTTAAAGAAATAATAAAATTAAATTAAATTAACTAAATTAATGTGTATATATATGGTTTTACTTCTATTGACAAATTTAATCAGTTAATTAAATTGATAGGAAATATATATTATTACATTTCTTTCAATATATAGTAAAATAAATATTTATTTAATTTAATAAGTAATTTAATTCATGTAAATATATTTTAGGAAATTATTTAATTTAATTTAATTTACTAATAATTTTAAACGAATTAATTTAACTAATATTAAATATATTTTATTACGTCACACAACTGCTCTTAATCACCTGCATATATATTGTTTTGACTATATAATATCGTAAAATTAAATTACTATTCAATATATTTATTAAATTCAACTGAATTTACTATTCAATAAATTTATTAAATTTAAATTTCATGAATTGACATTGCATTTTTAACGAAATCTTATCACTTTACATTCAATTTTAACCTGTGACATTTGTTTTGTCTTTTTTTACTTTCTAGCACAAACTACCAAGCCAATACCTAATTTCCAATAAGAGCCGTAACCAACTCGCTGCGAGGCCGTAGCATCGACCAAGTTGTGCTACCTTCTCGCTGGGAAGGGGATGCATCGACGCCTTCACAAAACCACCTCGCGTAACCTACTTTCTAGTACGGGTTACAACCATCTCGCTGGGAAGCTGCCCCTTTGGCACGATCGCACAGCTTACGTGCTAGGAAGGCGAGGCATTGACGTGGTGTATATATCAACACCGGGGGGTTCGTTTTTCCAGTTTCTACAGTTCCAAACGCTCAAAGCTGTGAGCACCCTTCTTCGTGTCCTCGTGTCGTGTAGGGGTGGAAACGAACCGAGCCGTTCGCGAGCTACTCGAGCTCAGCTCGAAAAAAGCTCGGCTCGAGCTCGATTCGTGAGTTAAATGAGCTCAAACCGAGCTTGATTTTTGGCTCGTTATGGATTCAAGCTCGAGCTCAAGCCTAGAGAAACTCAGCTCGAAAGCTCACGAGTAGGCTCGGTTAGAATAATATATATTTTTTTAATAATATTTTATATTTTTAATAATATTTTTATTATATTTTTTAAATATATTATATTTTAAATCAAAACGACGTTGTTTTGGTTTAATCGAGCTATTCGCGAGCCTAACCGAGCCTAAATTATTCTTTATCGAGCCGAGCTTGAGCCTATATAAAAGCTCGAATCGAGCCGAGCTCGAACATGTTAAAGCTTGGCTCGGCTCGGGTCGTTTCCACCCCTAGTGTCGTGCATCTTGCTTGTGTCATAGGTTAGTTGCACCTTCCCTCTATCTTCACATCATTTCTTTCTTGCTTTCCGTGGATTTGCTCTCGACATCGTGACTGAGTGTTTAATTGTTCTTCACATTTGGGTCGAGGTTGTGTGTTTGTGTGAGAATGCATAGAAATAGGAGTGGGAACCTTGTTGTTGGGACTAATAGATTAGTGAACCACAGTGAATATAAATCGTTATTTTCAAAAAAGCCCGTTCTTGTTGAGCGTCAACTCAAACTAAATGATTTTCCAATGCTCAAGCCCCTATTTGAAAATTTGGGCTGGGAACTTGAAAATTTGGGCTGGGAACCTGTCACTACATTATCTGGGTCTGTTGCCGTAAAACTTATTCAGGAATTTTACACAAACTTCAATGAATGTTGTGATTTTAAGGAACAAGTGATTCATTCTTCAGTCACCAGAGTTCCTATCACTGTCACCCTAGACACGATTGCCACTCACTTAGGAATTGAAAGACCCTTACCCACTAAGAGATTGACTATGTTCTATCCAACTCAGGATGGTACGTCAGCCACGAGGACCAAGATGGGTGCTATTTTTCGAATATTAAATGGGTCTCTACCTTAGATTGGAGAGACCTACGAGCATGGGTTGTTGAACACGAATCATAGAATGCTTAACTTGTTTATTTCAGCCACCATTGATCCCACCTCACATTATTCCGACCTTACTATTCAACGTGGCCATGTCATCTATGCCATTTTGGTTGGTCTTAAGTTTGACATTGTGCTGTTCATCTTCCGTCTGATTTACGCTGCCCAACAAATGAAACATACCCGAGACTCATTACCATTTAGTGTTCTCATTACCAATATATTGTCAAGACATGGTATAGCATTGCATTTGGTTGTCTTACACCAGCCGCCTCCCATCTCTCGTATCACGGCTCGTAAATCCATGAGCCAAGCTATTGACTCCACGTAGAATGATCTTGACAATCCGGAGTCCACCAAGAGTTCTCGTCCGTTCAGCACGAACCAAGTATCCTTGTCATTGATCCGCTTGGAAGGGGAGGTGGCTGCACTTCGTGTGAAGTAGGATACTCTTTCAGCAGATGTGCGAGCTCTCACCGCAATGTGCACCGAAAACTTTCAATCTCTTTGTCAAAATATTGACAACTTGTCTGCATATGAAGATGAACTCGAATGCACTATGGATGAAAACATGACTGGGTTAGGTGCCAATATAGGATGAGGTGGAGCTGGTCCTTTCTAGGCTATTGTTGGTATTCCCCCCCATTCCTTATTGGTTGTGGGGAGGATGGGATTTCTTTTACATTGCTATGGATATGTATTTTTTTAATGTATTTTGTTCCTTTTGGTCTCTTTGTTGATGTTTTGTACAAGCTATTGTTGGTTGTGGACTAGTGACAATAGTTTGGTTTGTGTGGTTTGTTGTTTTGATCTTCAAATCATGTGGAGATGACGTGTTTCAAACGATTTTCCTTTAAAATTTAATGAAGTCCCACATGCGTGTATATATATATTTGTATTGTCTTCTGGGAAAAACAATATTACATTTGCCTTTGATATTTAATTTTAGGACTTGCAAGATGAATTTAGGTAGGGCATAATGTAGAGTAGAATATCTGCATGTGTGTGTGTCCACTTTGACCAACCATGCTTGATGTGGGATATGCTTTATATTGTATAGTGCCATACAAAACCATTCCTACTGGTTCAAGGCATCATGAAGGTCTTGTTCGTCAATTTGAATAGAATAAAATAAAATTGAGTTGTATAATTGCATTCGTATAATGTTATCTTTCCAAATATGCAATTCATGATGAATCTTAAATATTATAATGTTATGGTTTAGCCCTGTAAAATGATCCCGTTGCTCAGATAAGTGGGTTAGCAGTTATCTGGTGGTATTTCTAAAATAGCTACTACAACTTGTATCAGTCTTAGTTCACGGGAAATGCATCTTAGCGAAGTGCCTTACGCTTAAGAATGTCAAGTGCATTTAATAACAGTGTCAGCATTTTGGATGCTAACTTCTGCTTTTTGTACCCACCTCATTAACCAACATCTAATTGAAGACTTTTGGACTTTAAATTGTGTTATACACAGTTTGAAAAGTGGGAGGTTTCCGTTGTATGAACAGCCAACATGGATCTCAAAAGGTTTTAGCTAATGAACCTATGCCTACTAGCAACTCCCTCACAACTGCATGTTACAATATTGGTTTTCTCAATTTATAGACTAGGCCTTTGACTCTGCACTTCTATATAAATCTACCGCACTTCTGTATGGTCACATTCCTCTCTTTTTCTTGCCTCCCCTACGTGCATGAGCATTAAATAGGAGATGTTTCTGCTTCTACCATATTGTATACAATGTAAGTTATGACAGTCGTAATAGTGTCTGTTTAAATATTTCACTCCCTTGAGTTGCACGAAATGTTCAGAGTTTTTGCTTTTTAAATTTTATTTTAAGTTTTGATTTTTATATTATGTTGGTAACCTAGGAAGCATGGAGTCACCATGACTGGTGCAGTACAAGAATTGGATTCAATTACCTCAGGTATCATCCTTACCAATGGTTGCCAATCTTCTTAAGTTGTTTGCTAAAGTAGTAATGAACTTGCACTTTCGTTGGCAGCAACTACCTACCTAGGAGCTTATTGCAAGGGATCTCCATGACGTTGAGTGGAAATTCAAGCATATCTTCCGAGGTAGATTACAGTTCTTGTCCTCTGGTGTTGAAAATATTTTTCCTTTTGTGATTCCTTGGCAGGCTTTGGCATTAATAGTATGATATTTGAATTATATGAAGGATAATACAGGAGATGGTTAAGTGGGCTTGGTTTACTATCCTATATGTCTATAGTACTCACAGTTAAGCCAAGAATGTTGCCTAATTGGTTTTCTAGAAACATAAATTTGTTGGCATTTGGCCGAAATGGGTATGCTAGACAGTGGATATCCTTATTGTTTTTGCTAACAGCTGTCGATGGGATGAAATTGTAGCATTTCAAGGTTGCCAGACTGTCTAAAATGCTCTGAATTTCCTTTGAATTTTTACTTGAAGCCAATATTTAAAGCATGTCATGGCATAATGTTAGTGGTGTTCTGTTTCAACTTCCTTCATTAGTTTCCCAATAGATCCGAGGTTCGACTTTAGTTGCCGTTTTGCCAGTTATTGAATCAATTTCTCATGTAAACATAGTGGAAAAAAAATCTATGAGTATCCTGCTGCAAACTTTACGCTCCGGCATTTGGCTTGCCTGTAATGGGCTAGAAATGATCATGTTTAGGATTTTCCTTTTTGTTGGGACCGGGATTAGAAATTTAGAAAGAATTCTGAGCAGCTTTCACTTTTTTTTTTTTTTGTTCTTCTATGTGTCTATGTATGGAAATTTTGCTGAATATCCATTAAGATTGGAACCTAGATTTAAAATTTTATCGAGTTGATTGCTTGTGCCATGGGCCCCACCGCGTGGGACTAGGCAGAGATCTCTTTAATCATTCCCTTTCTCCCACTCTTACTTTCATTTGCTAGCTTCTTCTGCCTCATATTTTGCATATCCTTGTTTTGTGTTTTTAATGTGTTTGATAGCAATGAAAATGCAGGCATTTTTCTAAGTTCTTTCCCTCTATCTCCTGGTAAAATTTTATTTGAAGGCACCCAAAGAAAGAGGACATATCCTTCCTCTTTTACCCCTCTATTTTTTGTGGATTGGAAAAACATAGTTAGCATATTATTTGGATTAGATATATAAGTTTGAGCCATTGAACGAGGGGAGAATATGGGACTTAGTAAGGTTTTTGAACTGTTATCGACATAATTTGGGCTTTCTAAGGCAACTTGAAACTTTATCTGCTTTGGTTCTTTTGGGAAGTGGCTTAAGTGAATATCAAATGGCTTTTGAATGCATTATATAATGTTCATCTTCCATAATAAGATACCCACCTCATAAATGTTCATCTTCCATAATAAGATACCCAACTCATTAAAATAATGGAGAATAGAAGGGAAGTGAAAGAAAAGCTGTGAAAAAGTAAGAGTTCATTTAGAATAGTCCCCTCGTCATAGTAATATTATGAATTTCTGTAGTCTACGTGTTTTTTTCTACATGGGTGGCATCCCCTTGATGCCCTTTTAATGCAATGATCATTGATCAATACTCATTTATGAAAAAAAGTAATCCCTTCGTGATGGCTTATTACAAATGCCACTGTGGCTGGTTATTTGAGGATATCAAATGAGGAGACATTCTGGTCCCTGCTTTGTTAGGAGGATTGAGTATCTAGAGAGGAGGTGGATATGTTATTTGATGCCTGCTATAGGTTGAGGTGACTGTGGAGGGGAGATGTATAAGGCTGATTTAGAAAAGAATAATGGAAGATTATCTATTAGTTCCTATTATGACCTCTTCCCTAAGAGTGGTCATAGAACTCTAACCTGGCAAAGCACATGGAGAAAAGGGGCACCATAAATTTGGCTTTTACTAAATAGTTGCCATAGACTCCATTCCCAACTGTAACAATTTTGGAAAAGGTAAGATACTCCAAATGGGTGTTGCATAACTTGCATGTGTTGATAGTAGAGGAGTCCATTTATCATATGCTTATCTAATTGACAGGCCATGTTATGTTTTATAAGATTAGGCAATGGCTTGGCTTGGATGCAATAGTTGCATGTATAGTAGGCTATATAATGTAGCAATGTGTAAGCAGACATATCTATTGTATCTAAAAAGGTTGTCTGCACCATATATTTGGTGTTGTCCTATTTTCAATGTGGTCAGTACAGTGGATAAATACGTAGTTATTAAATATTGTTGTATTTGAATCTAGTCTCTCTAAAATTATTTTGTCTTTTTCTAAGTCTTTTCCTTGGGCATATCATTCATTTCTTTGGTATCTTCAACACTGAGTGCTCTTGGATGCTTGCTACCCCTGGTCCCCAACCCAAAAAGGTGGAAAATATATTGAAGGCTTTTGTTTGTCATTTGTTTTTAACTCTAAAAATTGAAAGGTTTATGTACCTAAGCAAGTTGAAAGCTATGGTACAGAAGCCTCTTCAAGCCCATCTTTCTCCATCTCAAGAAATATTGTCCCTGTGCTCTTATTTCAAATAGCAAAGAAGGAGCTGTTACTGGTATGACATGGCTAAGAGGAGAAACTGCAGAGCGAGGACTTCAATCTCTTAATTTTCAGAATGTTGGTATGTTTCCCTAGGCACAGCAGAGAGTAGATCCAACCTTTGTCAAAAATGAGCTTAGTCAGCAATACCAAGCCAGCTTGGCAGTTGGTTGGCAGAATGTAAGTGGGGATTCTCTTAAACAACAATTTTTGCAGTTGCAGCAACCTTTTCAATATCAACATTCAAGTAGCCAAAATCCCCTCATGCAGCCATAGCAAATAATTCATCCATCAATTCCCTCGCAAATGCTTTAAGCACAGACCCAAATGCTACCAGAGAATCTGTCTAGGCATATACAACAGCAAGTCAACAATCAACCAGAGGAACAAAAACAACATCATCATACTTACCAGGACGCATTTCTGATTCAAAGCGATTAGGTCTAGCAAAGGCAACAGTTTAATGTTCCATCTCCTTCATTTTCTAAAGCAGACTTCTCAGATATTTGTTTATGAATTTTTAATATCTGTTGCTCCTACTGTACAAAATATGCTGGCTTCACTTTGCAATGAAGGAAGTAGTAATCTTTTCAATTTCTTAAAAATTGGTTAGTCTATGCTAAGTGAGCCATCTCAACAACCACGGTTGTCAAAGTTTACACATGTGTAGGTCAATGCATCTGTGAACTCAGTTTCACTTCCACTGTATCCTGGTAAAGATAATACCAACTGTTAGAATATTTTGGAATTAAAAACACAAAGAAAAAAATGCCTAAATATTAATTAGGTGATGGAGTAAATATTTTGCATAAATGAAATTCCATTTTTAAATTTAAATTAGTCATATTTACCATCCGGTTGAAAAATCCTTAGTTATTTTTATAAAGTGTAATACACAATTAGCAGTAAACCAGTTGAAAATTTATTCTAGTACAATTGAGAATAACAATATTTTAAACTCAAGTTAGATTTACGAAATTAGTCCAGAATTAAAAAAAAAAAAGTGTACATTGTAATTGACAAATTTTTTGAAATAAAAAAGAAACTGGACCAATTAGGTAGCTTTGAAATTTAATTGATATTCTTGAGTGAAGCTTGGTTTTTGGGATTGGATTGAACTGAGATTTGGTAAAACATAAGTTTGCAGTACTCATTTGGAAACTTGACTTTAAGCAACTCTATCGGCTTCCTAAAACTCAAACAAATAAAAAAATAACTCAATAACTATTTTAAGAAACTATGCAATTTTATTGAATATATTTTATAGCATATTTAAAACCTACGTGCAAGTTTGAATATATTTTATAATATATTAAAAGCTATGTTATACGATACACGGGTCAACACTAGCGATAGTTTTTCCTTTTTATTTTTTTCTTGGGTTTCTCCTCTGGCCATTTGTTATTGGTTAATTTAATTGTTTTTCTTTATTTATAATTTGTTAGGTTTGAAAGAAAAAAATATGTAATTTTACTTATGATGTACCCATCAAGTAATCTCGTGATTTATTAATTCAAGAGGGTAATTTCGTCTTTTAGTTTAAAAATGACAAAACATTTCCTAATGTTTTGGATTAAAATATAAAGTTCTGTATCACTTATGCGACATGGGTCGAATTTCAATTACTGAATTTCTTTTTAAAAACAGTAGTAGATACATAACAATAAATTTTTATTTCCAATCGTGTTAAAATTAAATATTATTTAGTTTTTTAAAGGGTCAAATTTAATTTTTTTTTAATTAAACAACACTGTTTAATCACTTACATAGGAGATGATATAGCACAGATGATAAGAAATTAATTAAATTTGTGGTTAATGTTAATATTTATTAATTAATATTTGTGGTTAACTTTATGCTTTACTTCAAATTAACCAACCATTATTAGCTTGTGCAAGAAAATTCAAAATTTGTAATTTGTATTGTGAAGTGCAGTTTCCTCACAACTTTAGGACCTTCAATGAAAAGTCTAGAGAGGGTCGCAGGGAGCCTGCAGGGTGGCCGAGGGTTCAATAGCGTGGCTAAAAAATTACATCGCAGGGCAGGGTGGGTCGCAGGCAAGGGGCAAGGAAGACGATCCTTCACCCCGGCCAGTGTACCCTATAGGCAAGTGGATGGGTAAATGCGGGTTCAGCTTATGGTATTTCTACTACTGCAATTTAGCTCTCCTACCATATCCCTGCCATGCAAAACAGAAAAGCTAATTTTTCTATTTCTTTGACAGTGATCAGTTGGAACAAGTTTGATTTTGATTTTCCTTTTCAGAAGGCAAGAAAGAATAGATTAATTATGAGAAAAAAAGAATATATTAAATAAAATAAAAATTACAAATGTAAGCATCTTTCCTCTAATTGTTTACAAGCAAGATCGTTCATTCATTTCAGTGAACAATTGTAAATTACAGCAAGTGACAGTATAACCACAAATCTGTACTAGCGGCTTATTGAATAATGAATCAGCACTTTGCAAAGCAACTGAACTCAACTGCAATGTCCATTCATTACTAAGGATGCCTAGCATCCAACTAATGAAAGATCTTTTGCTTGAGTAGTAAAGTCCCACAGCTTTAACTCAAGGTTCGGTGTGGATCCTGCACAACAATCGAACAAAGAATACGGCATTTGTATATTGATGGTAGACAAGAATATAAATATAAATCACAACTACCTTATATAAATGGTCACAAACATGTACGTACCTAAGTAAGTGGTCCATGGATGTTAATTCTCTGCCCCTGGCGGTGAAACAACTTAACAGATTCTGGTATAATTTCAGCCAGGATGCTTTTAAATGATGTAATCATATCGTTTCCTATTATAATAAGTTCTATAAGCTCATGGCCATAAGATAATTCTCGTGCTGGGCAAAACAACAAAGCATTGCAATAAGAGAAATTCCTTTGGCTTGATTTGGCCCTAAGGCATGCATGTTTATTTGGCATATTACCAATTTGGGAAGCCACGTTAACAAGCAATGACATTTTCTAAATGCAATACCAACTGGGTTTTAGTTGGATGTTTTAATATTGGGCTTTAATGAAATTTTCAAAAGCTAGTCAACTACTTAGCTTGCAAATGAGAAATTTACCAAGCACTGCAGGTTCTAGCTGCCAAAGATTTGTTGACAGATTATAGAAAAGCCTTCACTGGGGAGGATAGTATTGGTTGTAACACTCTTTGGATGCTATTTCACTTGTTCTTATAATAGAAGTGTTTTTGACTTTTCTAATTACAGATGCATAGGGAAAATGTAGGCCATTATTGGATCTGGATGATGGTATGTAGAGAAATAATTGTAGTGAGCAAGTTTCTGAGTCATAGAATTGATGTAGTATAGAAAAAGCACAATTGCAAAGGTAGGTTTAGGCCAGCTTGCTAAGTTCAAGGAAATGGTAATAGCACAGGTGATTACTTTGATAAAGAACTCCGATTCCTTAGAAACTTTCATACTTCAATTGAAAGCATATAAGTTGTTAAAAATACATCAAACTTTTCCATCTAGTAAAGAAGGGCATAGATGGCACTTCTAAAGCCAGTCCACAGTCAGCAATTTTAACGATATCATCTATCACCAGCAAATTCTCATGAAAGGCAGAAAGGAGGTTTGATTGTATAGCTTCCAAAGAAACCACCCCCATTGAATAGATAAAATCTGTGAAGTCATAAATTACACGAATAAACATTTGAGGAATTTATATCAGGTTTTAAGTCCCTATGAATACAATATCAATTTCTATGCATGTGGGCAAGTCCTTGCAGTACCTAAAACATGTAGGCTGTAATCTCCTCCTCTAAAAAGGGCTTTGCCCGCCACCTATTTGATAGAAATTATAGTCCTCGAGATACAAAAGTCCAGATTCAAGTATAAGCAAATTAAATTCAGATTGGGAAGTATTTAACAATCTAAGCATTTCAGAGCAAGAGCTAATCACCAATGAAAAAAAGTCAAGAGGTAAAATAAACAGTTAGCAATTAGGATTCGAGCTACTATCATGAAGGACTATTCCACCACAAACAATCTAAGATAACATGATGATTCTCACGAGAAAATTCCACCATTTTTCTAAAGTTAGCTCCAACGCAAGGCAGATGCCATAACTAGGATTGCAGGAAACTATTCCTCGTCGAATGAGGTTATGCTCAAGCCATGGATGTAAGCATCTAGAGTTAATAAACCAAATACAGCTATCTGCCAAACAATGTCTTCTAGTGAAACATAGAAAGCCAATATTTATATATATATTTAGAAGATTGTTGAGAAAAAAGGGCAAACTGAAGCTTTACATTCTATGGAAGATGTTGATTGCACATTACCTAAGAGAAAAAAACCAACATTTTATGGCCTTTTATGGTTCAGAAAATGGTATTATTTGAGTTACAAATGGAAGGCATTGCTCGTAATATCAGTTAGCAATTTTTTTTCATAATGGTTTTTCTAGTTCCCTATTTAAGCACTGAGCAAGACATTTAAGAATAAGTTTGCTATGCAATTCTAGCAACAAAAAATCCTCATGTGACCAATGCCAATATATATATATTCAATAAGTACCCAATGGCAATAAATTACAGAACACAGACCTAAACGCAAACTACAATGGCATACCTAAGGACCATTTGGCTAAAAATATGCCTGAGGTGACTGCATTACTGAGGAGTTCGGGTTGAACATAACTACGTGGTGTGTGAATCGCGGTCCAACCTATGACCAACATATATTGTACCACAAAGGCGAGCACGAGGAGCAATGTCAGTATGACAAGCATATGGATAAGCTATTTTTTTGCCATTCATCATATAAAAAAACACATTTAAAAAAATAGACTAAGAGACACAAATTTGAAATTTACTGGGCAACAAGAAATTGGGACATTGAAAACCATTGTTGATGGTTCCAACGTCCTTCTACAAAAGCATTGCAGTCGCACCAAAAGTGGCCAATTCTAGTTGTGTAGCAGCATTTGCATCAGTGGAGTGCATGAATCACCAATGCTCCCATTTTGTAGTTGCCATGGTCTTCAAGTTTCACCGATGTTGGATGAATATGATTTGTTGTTGAGGTCACCGCAAATGTATAAGAGATCTTAAACAATGTTAGGGCAATAAAAGGAGGCTGAATCAGACGAAAATAAAATATATCAGGACAATTACCTTGCAAAAACGGGTTTAAAAATAAAGTTGGACAATAACAAGTTACTATGAAGCTACGCATTGCAAGAGTAAAATGAGTACAGATGAACAAGTAAAGAAATTAGTATTGGCAAGGACAGCGCACCCTAACAGTTTATCGTTGCGACATTATAGTGGGTTTGGGTAGAGGCATGCAAACTGGTCGCGAATCCGGTCGCATCGTGCATTCATTTCTACGTCCTCTGTGAGGATATTGTCATCGGTATTGTCTTCGTTTGAGTCATCGAGGCTTTTAGGCTCGCTACTGCATTGGCCAGAAGTCGAGCTCGAACAGCTGACGGTGGATGCATTCATTGATGCATCAAGGATTTGTTGATCAGTGTCACGGTGTTCGTGGATGAAATTGTGGAGTGCCATGGTACAGCCAACTAGTGCAACTTGGTCGTCAAAGTTGTAGGGGGCATATTGTGCAAGATTGCCCACCTCACCTTCCACAAGCCAAATGATCATTCAATCACGCTACATAGTGCCGAGTGCATCTGGTTAAATCTCTCTGTAGCATTCCTAGGTTCAATTCCATGTCTGAATTGTTGCAAGTGCATCCGCTCGCACTTGTAAGGTGCGAGAAATCCTCGCTGGTTTTTGTATTCGATGTCAACCACGTAATATTTATCTTGAAACCATGTAAAGGAATAGGGAAAATGTAAATGAAGTTTTAGTTAAATTTGGTATAACGAAAAATAGTTTTGTGGTCTGTACCTCCGATTGGGTATGGGAATTTTTTGGCGGGGTTGTTCACGACAGTCTTGAACATGCGGCCATCATGCATACTCCCTTCCCATCCACATGACATAAACGTAAAGCATTGCTCGAAGTCATAGATGGCAAGAATGTTCTGTGTGAACATACATTTTTTACTGTAGTAGGCATATGATACGTCAGTAGGAGGGATATAGGGGAAATGTGTACCATCCATTGCCCCAATATCATCCTGCACTCCAAACAGGCCATGGGTGATAGCATAGTTTTCAGAATACCAAATGTAACCCCATACCCTTTATATCGAATTTTACTATTTATTACCTTGAACAGTCAGTACTGTGGATTGTCGCAGATTTTACTTGGCACTTGATTTTGGTCGCGGTACGGTTGAAGGTAATCATGCGCAAGGAGCTTCAACGCGGCCAATACTAAATGGAAGTGTCGAGAGATTGTTTCTCCTGAGTGTTAGAACCTCTCTTTAAGTTGTCTATTTGACATCTGTAGAGCAATTCCGGTCAAGAACATTGCAACCCTCTCCTCAACAGTGATTGCACCAGTTGGGGGTAGGGACAGACCGTACAGTGTAGTAAGCTCATGGCATAGTTTAAGAAAAACGTACTTATTTACTCGACACATATTGTATAGTCATTTAGGGTAGCCGTCAAGAAGTTCCCGGACCTAAGCTCTACTGGGAAGAGCCGATGTGTAGCACGGTTGTTTCAGAAGCCTATTGTGAAAATAGGTGGATACACTTACAATGGAAAAGCATAAGTGAGTCTTCCTCCCTATCGCAGCGTTGCCCACTTGCTTCGATGAAATCCCTCCGTACGCCAGCGTTCACGTAGTGACCCGTGCCTATGCTTAGAACCTATAACCTACAAGTTTGACAACCAAAAAGAAAACTTATGAACTGTATGAACAATCAATAGAAATGCGTAAAATGTATAATCATTAGACATTGAACATAGCACATGGCTATAACAAATATAAGGACAAACTGATCATTAAGCAAGCTAATAATAGGTTCGGAAAGGGAGATGACATAATATTGTTCAAGTCATAAAAGTGAGCACTAGTGCTACTAGGGTAACATTAAAATTGTTCATAATACAAATGATAGGAAATAAACTAAACAAATAAATTAGTAGGAGAATGTGAGGGAGAAAATCACGATCTGGACTAAAATTAGGGTAATAGGGAGGTGGAATGCTGTTAGAAGAGGGCTGTGGTGAGGGTGGTGCGTGAGTTGGGGGCGGTGGCCGGATTGACTTCATCTGTTGGTAGTGTAGCCATTTAACTAGCGTGCCATCGTCAGGCATTACTATGAATGATTCCCGATTCATCGTATCTTTCAACAAGTCTGCAGCCCACATGAAATTAGGGGTTTGGTCTGTAATAAACCCCGGCAGTGTAGCGAGTTTTGCAATACATCGGTCTATGTTGCAACTGGGAGCATTGTGGACGTGGTACAGTGATCTATCACCCATGCAATAGGCATCTGCGATGCGCTCAAGTGTGTCGTTCATCCAACTGCTTTTAGATCCTTACCGGCGACTATAGGTGGCCCCATCGACTGCGAAGTCATCATCGGCCTAACGCTTTTTACCACTACCGGAACTACGTGCATCATTGCTTAAGGGGGCAACGAGCTCGTTCAGGTCTGGGGGGTGGGGACAGAAGCTCCATGCTCAGACTGTTGAGTAATTGGTGAGGTGGTAGGTCTAGCTGAAAGAATCCAGTGCCTTTCCCCAGTTGCAATAGCACCGTGAAACACGCGCTCTATAAGGTCCTCATGGTCCGGACCCTTCTCTAGAAATTTCAGTACTGCCGGGTTATCCTAGCCATAAGTAGGTAATGAAAATTTAAGAAGCATCGCAATAAAATCCATGCCACACAATGCTAATTTTGACTGAAATGTGTTAATGCGCAAGGAATATTAAAATAAAAATTTACCACTACAATTTGTTGCCACCAATGATCCAGTGCATCAATGGTGCCTTTCATAACATCCCAACCAACTCCCGTGATTCTTGACCTAGGGGATTTCAAGGTTGTCCAAGCCTTCCATTCCTTTCGTAGTTTTTCGATGTGGTTTTTGATTTGACTCACAACTATGCCTTTCCTAGTCTTTCAGTTGAAATCCTCTGTTACCTTAGCATATCCAGGACTAGAGAAATGGCATCCTCTCTGGTGTCCACTCTTTAAATGTGAGGCCATCAAACTTAGTAACAACCTTTCATCTTAGAAATTCTATGTGGCATTGGCTCGGCGAGGCTGGGAGGATGGTCGAGCCCTCGGACTCTGGCATTGTTAGGAGTACTCGTCGGTATTGAACCAATCCATACTAACAGAAGAAACAGCATTTGAAAAAAACAAAAGAAAAAAAACTTTAACCCAACAGCAATATTCAAAAAATATCAACAAATTGTAAAACAGTTTAGTGAAATGCAATCGAGGTCGCTAGGAGTGTGTTTGTATGCAATCTTCGTTATCTAAATTTGTAATTTAGATCAAAATCCAAATCCACCAACTATCTTTAAATTTATTTTATTGATAGCCAAATACTTATTGATATATTGATTCCTAATCTTTCCTCTTGCATCGTCAGAACAATGACCATAATGAATTTAAAAGTAGAAATTTTGTCGATTACGTAGTTCAATTTTTTATAACCATAGATGCAATTGGAAATGTTTTCCTCTAATAAACTAACGATTTAAATTAATTGTGTGATAAAGATGATTATAGTTGAACTATTATTAAACTTGAAGTACAACTTAATTTTTAGTCCTCTATTGTTGGAATTTGTACCATTTGTAGGAGGACAACATAATGAACTCATTTTAATATGATTAGAAGTTACCCGATCATAAATATGTATTTATAGAGGTCTCTTTAACCACATTCAAAATGGTTGCTCCATTTGGATTTCCATTCATAAACATTAGTGGTCGAAGTTGTCATATATTTACAAAAACATTTTGAAGCGGAATGAAAATGACCTATTTTTCATACAAGCTGCGACCATCCGAATAGGAGAAGGGGAACCGTTGGAACGGATCCGGGCTTCACTCTTCTAAACAAAGAAGGAACAGGAGACTTGGTACAAAAAATACGGTCTAGGATCGATCGACCTGTGTAATATATAAGGTGAATCTAGTTTCGTAGTTGGATTTTAATTGTAGGAAGAAAATAAGCTGAACAACATGTTTTCTAAACAAATTTCCAATGGGCCAAATATGAAAGAATGAGCACAAACATACCTATATAATGGTGTCAGACAGTGGGAAAGAGGAGTAGATAGTGAGGTGTGTCGAGGACGAAGGTTGTAGCGTCGCCTGAAAGACAGATATGTCGCTAAATTCCACTTCCATTTGCTTGATCGAAGCCAATACATTTGTTTTATCTCCTTTGCTCTAACAAAAACACAATCCCCTAGGTGTTTTGCTAAAAATTGACCGTCACCGTACGAGGCGAAGCAGCAATCGAACGAATTGAGGATTCAAAACGCAGTTGTTTTTATCCGCATCATTGTTGGGTTGTTGGGTTGTCCATAAGTTTCCACTAACCGAGGTTTCTGCATTCAATGGAGCTAGAGATGAATTTCTTCCAGGTTTTTTTCAAATCCGTTGGAACGGGTCCTTTGTGGCTATTCCAACAGTTTTCACTTTTCCTGACAACTACAACTAGCAAGAGCAACTGACAAATTGGTCAGTCCAGTTGGTTCGAACGACTATAGATAACCTGTTCCAACGTTACTTTTGGTGGTTTTTGGTGAATCCTCCAAACGCCAAAAAGTATCTGATGCATTACACTTTTTTCATTTTTTTTAGTACTTTTGGTTGGTCCAAATGGGCCCTATATATATAAATATTTGTCGAACATATTCAACAATTCAAAATACACATAGCCCCTATTTACTGACATTTTTTTCTATTTTTTTGTTTATATTTTCAAAATTTTGTAAACTAGCAATAGAAATATGTTTGTTAAATTCGTTTATGATTTTTTGTTTCCAAAAAAATGAAACTTAAAAGAAAAACGTAAACAAAAACATTTTCAATTTTTTTCTGTTGCAAAGATTTTGCTAATTTTAACACCTTGTCTATTTTTGTTATGTCATATTAAAATAAACTATTTTATTCATTTTATTAAACTAAAATTATTTTTAGTAAATAATATAATTAAATTAAATTAATTAAATTAATTATCTACAGTAATATATGATGAGGATGATTTCTGAGCTCTATCATGACAAAAGTACCCTTCAGTAGCGTCAGAGAAAGTCCCCAAAAGGGGATGGGTTGACCTTTCGAGCTCTGGAGGTCGAACTGGCGTAGGCCGAAAATCCACGATCACAAAATTTTGAATTATCACAATCCTAAAATCCATGTTGCAATTGTTGATTTAGAATTATCAAATTAGGAAGGAAATTCCATGATTGACATGGATTTTGCACTTCCTTTATCTAAATGAGAAAATCATGATAAATCCGGAAGAATTCTCGATTTACTTCGATCCTTGAATCTGCAGAACATCCCTATAAGTAGGAGAAGAATCCACTCTCATAGGTACGCTATTCTCACCTCATCGTTACTTTGCCAAGTTATTTCCTGACTTCTACTGACTTGATCATCAGAGAGTCTTTGCCAAGCACCATACTGGTGTTCTTAGCAAATAGATTTCATTTTTTCTGGTGGATTAAGCTCTCAGAGGCTCAGATCGAGGACCACAAAATTCACCATTATCAGTTGGCACCATTTGTGGGAATCGAAGCGCTGTCTTGATTTTCATGATCCGAACTAGATCCAACATTCAATCTCGTCAAAGGTAATCAACTTCATCAATGGAGAACCATAACCAAGGAGACGATAGGATCATTACAATGGAATGACAATTTGCAGGTATGATGACAACCTTGCAGGCTATTATGGAACGTGTTGATCCCTTGGGTCCCATTCCACCTTCGCCACTGCCTCAGCAAGATCCACCCAATGGTCCTGGTAATAGAAGAATGGTCTATAATGACAGTGATGGAGGGGTCGTGGGGGAAAACGAAAGACGACCTGACCTTTCTCAACGAAATAGCGATGTAGAAAATGAAGCTCACAGTGAGACTATCTCACGTCAAGTAGTTACGAAACCGAAAAGGACAAAGAATATCGGGATGGTTGAACAGAGTTTTAGAGCCATGCAGCTCAGATTGATAGAGCCATAGCAGTGGTGCAAAACCCCAGTGCCATTAAAGATATTGTTGATAGGACAAGGACCCTATTCACCCCTACAGTGATGGAGTGCCTTCTACCCCTGAAGTTTAAGATACCTGTAGTAGAGCCCTATGACGGCTTAAAGGACCTAGTGGATCACTTGGACATGTACAACTCAACAATACACTTCCACATGGTTCCTGATGAGATCAAATGTCGAGTGTTCTCCATAACATTGAAGGTACTGGCTTGCCTTGGTTTAACAAAATCAAGCTAGGGTCAATGGAGAATTTCAAGCAGCTTAATAAGCAGTTTACGTCACACTTTATTGGTGAGCAATGACAGAGGAAGCCACCAACACATTTGCTGACAGTTAGACAAGGGAAGGATGAATCCCTTAGGGGATATGTTAATTAGTTCAACCAGGAGATGTTGGGGATCAAAGAGGCTAATAAGATAGTCGCAATCACAGCTTTTATGAATGGTCTAAAAACCAATTGGTTCACTTTTTTCCTGGTCAAAAAGCCTCCAGTAAATATGATTAAGTTGATGTCTTAAGCTCAGAAACACCTGAATGCAGTGGATGTGATGAAGGCTCATATGGATGCTGAGGTGACGACCTCCCGACTGGAGAAGAAGTGGCAGAACGATCCTGAGGATGACAGACGATCGAAGACACCCCAAACCTCTAAGTTAGGAGGTTAGATGGGTGATAAAAAAGACCGTTTTATAAGGTCAACTAGGGATTTTACCCCACTAAACTCGCGAATGAAGCAGATGTTTTATACCAGTAAGAATGATCCAAAGTTTAGATGGCCGAAGAAGATGAAGGCCCTGTTAGGATCAAGGAACAAATTTAAATAGTATTTGTACCATAGGGACCACGGACATAATATGAAGGAGTGTTTTGACCTGAAAAGGCTAGTTAAAAAGTTGATTAGAAGGGGAAAGTACGACGGGTTCATTGCCAAACAATAAAGGGATAGGTAGGATGATAGAAAAAGCCCGCCTTGGAAAAGCCCACCGAGGAAGAGCCCTGACAGGGGGTAATAGGTTCAACGACCCCTGGGAGAAACCAGGGTCATATCAAGTGGGTTCACAGGAGGAGGCGAATCCTCCTCAGTCCAGAAGAAATATGTCAGAGAGCTTAGAGAGATTAAAAGGTGACGATGACAGATCAATCGATCAAGAGGATGAAAATAGGATAGGCACCAATCACTTTTATTGAGGACAAAGCCTCAAAATTGAGTCACATGCACAATAACCCTTTGGTTACATCGACTGTTATGGCCAACTTCTAGACATGGAGAATTCTAGTAGATAGCCAGAGTTCGGCAGACATCCTTTATTGGAAGGCGTTTGAGAAAATGAATATCGGAAAGGAGAAGCTACACCTAGTCTACTCCCTATTGATTAACTTCGTAAGAGAACACGTAGAGCCGATTGACTTTATCACCCTCTTTGTCACTCTAGGGATCGAACCTGAGCAAATAACCAAGATGGTGACCTTTCTGGTGGTTGACTGCCCTTCAGCTTACAATGCTATACTTGGTAAGAGTGCTCTGAACCAATTCAAAGCTATTAAATCGACCTATCACCTTCGTCTAAAGTTCCTTACCGAGCATGGGGTTAGTTATGTGAAGAGAAATCAGATGGTGGCAAGAGAGTGCTACGACTCATCCCTTAAAGGGGACTTCAATCGTGAAACCGTGATTGTGGAAAATGTGGAGGTCAGAGACGAGGAAAAGCTAAAAGGAGGATAGCCAATTGATGACTTAGAGGAGGTCACGATAGGAGACCCCGAGCTAAAATGAACTATTAAGATCAAAGCCACGGTTGTAAACCAGTAAAAAGAGGAGCTTAGACAGTTTCTAAGGCAAAACTCAAATGTATTTGCTTGGTCACATGAGGATATGCCTAGAATCAACACTAAGGTGATACCCAATCTCCAGGACTCCGGCCAGTTAAGCAAAAAAGAAGAATCTCTGCCCTAGAAAAAAATGAAGCAGTGGCAGAAGAAGTGAAAAAGTTGCTGGCTAAGTTCATCAGGGAGGTATATTATCCATCCTGGTTCTCCAATGCGGTGTAGATTTCTATGATTTGAATAAAGCTTGCTCCAAGGACAACTTTCCCTTCCCTGCGATTGATTTGCTCGTGAATTTAATGGCTGGCCACTAGATACTTTCTTTCATGGATGCATTTTTAGGTTATAACCAGATCCGAATGGCCGAGCAAGACTGGGAGCATTAGCTTTCATCACCGACTGAGGTTTATATTACTACAAGATCATGCCGTTCAGCTTAAAAAATGCCAGTGTGATATGCCAGAGACTGGTGAACCTGATATTTAAATCACAAATCAGACGTAATGTGGAGGTTTATATTGATGACACGCCGGTAAAGAGCAAGGAGACTTCCGACCATGTGGCAGATCTTGATGAGACATTTAACAACCTTGAGCGATTCCAAATGAAGCTAAAGCTAGTAAAATGTGCTTTTGGTGTGGCATTTGGGAAGTTTTTCGAGTTTATAGTGTCTAGCCAAGGCATTAAGGTAAACTCGCAAAAGATCCGAGCAATCCAGGAAACGCAATCTTCTTGGGCAACTAAGGAAGTGCAGAGGCTGGCAGGTCGTATCACCGTGCTCAACAAGTTCATCTCAAGGTCTTTTGATAGGTGCTTCCCATTATTCAAGATTCTAAGAAAAGCCTTCAAGTGGACCACTAGGTGTGAAAAGACCTTTCAACAACTGAACTATTATCTGGGATCAGGTCCTCTGCTTAGTAGGACCACTCCTGGAGAAGAGCTCTATTTCTACCTAGTAGTGTCTATCATAACAGTTAGCTTGCGCGCTAGTGAAAGAGGAGGACGAGATATAGATTACTACACCAGTTGATCACTCAAGGGAGTAAAGGAATGATATCCTAAAATAGAATTCTTTACCTTCGCTTTAGTGACAGTAGCTCAAAGACTGAGGGCATATTTTCAAGCTCACACTATAGTGGTCTTGACCTATCAACTCTTAAAGAACATTCTCCACAAACTAATGACCTTAAGAAGGCTAATCAAATGGTTAATTGAACTCAGTCAGTTTGACATCCAGTATAGACCATAACCGGTAATAAAAGGAGAAACAGTGGCTAACTTCATCATAAAATTTATGACTATGACTAAAGCTCTCTTTGTGGAAGATGCCTCTAAATAGACATTGATTTTGAATGTGATGGCTCGTCAACCTAGGAGGCAAGTGGGGCAAGTATTGTACTAGCTTTCCCTAAAAGCTGCAAGATTGAATATGTTCTATGCTTTAATTTTCCAACTTCTAATAACGAAGCGGAGTGTGAGGCTCTAATAGTTCGCCTTCGAATTGCTCAGAAAATAGGGCAGATCAAATAGTCGTATGAAAGTGATTCCCAACTAGTGGTAAAGCAGGTACAGGAAGAGTATGAGGCTAGGGAAGAAAGCATGGTAGAGTACTGTCAAGTGACCAAAAATTTAGCTAAAACGTTTTCAAAAATAATGCTAGAAATAATCCCCAAGTAGGACAATAAAAAGGCTAATCGGCTTGCTAGAATAGCTTTTTAAAGAAGCAAAACCCAGATGTGCTGATGAAAGTGCTCAATTCTTCGAGTATCCAAGTGGCTGAGGTGTAACAAATCAAGCTCAAGGCCATGTGGGTGAAACCGATTAATGATTACTTGAAGAAAAGACTTCTTCCAGAAGATCAGAATGAAAGAAGAAGGATGCCATACTGAGCAACAAGGTATGTGCCGATTGATGGTATGGTTTATAGAAGGGATCACACCATGCCACTACTCTGTTGTGCGAGTGAAAAAGAGGCAGACTACATTCTGAGGGAAGTTTATGAAAGGGTTTGTAGGAATCATTCAAGATGAAATATGTTCGCCAAGAAGGTCCTACGAGCTGGATATTACTGGCCAACCATTAAAAAGAAAGCCCAGAATGTAGTGAAG
The DNA here is from genome assembly GCA_019916065.1 of Vitellaria paradoxa. NCBI lineage: Eukaryota > Viridiplantae > Streptophyta > Magnoliopsida > Ericales > Sapotaceae > Vitellaria > Vitellaria paradoxa. The sequence continues at coordinate 36,519,587 of CM034237.1, read as the reverse complement.
AGATGCGACAAATGCCAAAAGTTTGCCAATATCTTGAAGATGCCAACTCAAGTTGACCCTGATCCAAAGCTCATGGCCCTTCACCCAATGGGGAATCAACATTGCTGATCCCTTTCCCTTGGGTAAAGGTCAGAGAAAATTTGCTTGGTGGCCATCAATTACTTCACCAAGTGGGTTGAGACTGAGGCTTTATCAAATATAACAGAGCAGAATGAGAGAAAATTATTATAGTAAGGGATTGTTTGTAGGTTTGAAATTTCAAAGATGGTGGTAACTGACAATGGAAAGCAGTTTGAAGGATAACTGTTCAATAAACTCTATGAGCAACTTAGCATCAACCACCATTACTCATCTCCCGAGCATCCTCAAGCGAATGACCAGGTGGAATTCACCAACAGATCCCTCTTAAAGATCATTAAGACTAAGCCCAAGAAAGTAAAGGGACTGTGGGCAAACGAGTTATTGAGCATAATGTGAGCTTACAGGATGACTAAGCAAACTCTTACTAGTCATACCCTATTGTCCCTAGACTTTGACACAGAATTGGTAATCCTGGTTGAGATCGGCTTGCCCAGCCCAAAGGGGTCGAGTTGAACGATCTGAAAATAAACAAAGAAGTATTGAAGGTCAACTTAGATCTCCTAGAGGGGAAAAGGTTGCAAACCACCATTCGAGTAGCAGCCTATTAGTAAAAGATGAAGTAATACCATAGTAGGAAGGTCTGGTCGAAAGACTTCAAAGTTGGAGACTTGGTCCTCAAAAGGATAAATCAATCGATAAGAGATGCTTGGGAATGAAAGCTGAGACCAAATTGGGAAGGGTCATATGTTGTAGCTTCCTATACAAGGAAGGAAACCTATTAGCTTAAAGACTTCAATGGGAAAGCCCTACCTCATTGATGGAATGGGGAACATTTGAAACTTTATTATGCTTAAAGTAGTTGTGAACTTTTCTTTTGGATTAAATTTTTATTTTTGGGCATTTAATGAAGTTTTCTTAAGAAGATTTCGACATATGTTTGTCTCCTCTAATATGATAAGTTCACATCAATGGATTAAATGGTCGAAAAGCGACTGATTGATCAAAAAAATTGCTCGCTAAACTAAGAGAGCCCAAGGGCTAGAACAAGAACTCATTTAGTTTGAGAGTAGTCGACTGACAGAGGAAAACTACCCGCTAGGCCAAGAGAGCTTAAAGGGTAAGTAGATAGCTTGGTCAGTCTAAGAACAGCTGACCGATTGAGGAAAATTGTTTGTTAGGCCAAGAGAGCCTAAAGGGCAGATCAATAGCTCGGTCGGTTAAAGAGTGGCCAACCGACGAAGGGAAACTGCCTGTTAGGCTAAGAGAACCTAAAGGGTAAATCGACAACTCGGTCAGTTTGAGAACGGCAGATCGATAGAGGAAAAGTGCCTGCTAAGCCAAAAGAGCTTAAGGGATGGATCAACAGCTTGGTCGATTTGAGAGTGGCCAACCTACATAGAGAAATACCTGAATTAATAGGTCTGTAGAAGGAACATCGACCAAAACTCAAAAGAGATCACTCAACCAAATGACTAGGACAATAGTTGACTAATCGAAAGCAATCTGCAACATCCTTGTAGCCTAAAGGGCTTGAAGGAACGGCCAAGCTGCAATTAAGCTCAGGTAACTTAGTTAATTTACTTTAAAAGTTTATACTTACATATACAAATTGCATGAAAAAAAATAAAGTTGTTGCATATAAGATTAATTTAAAGCACAATCAATGGCTTAAAGACTAATCAAAGTTAGATGGAAACATTTTAAATTTAAAAGTTTTCTAAAAAAAATGAAAAATGAAAAGGATAAAAAGACAGATCAATTCTGAACACCACTGCCATCACTATTGCCATCGCCATCACCATCGCCCTGACTCGGTTGAGCAAGCTCAGGTTAAACGTTAACCCCTTAATCATCTTTAGTTGGAGACACAGTAGCTTTTCCAATGAAGAGCACCTCAAACAAGTTAAGCTCCAGATAGATCTTAAGGACCTCCCTATTAGCGTCCTCAAAACCATCTTTGAAGGCGTCATCACTTTCTTTGAAATCCTCAATTGCCTTGGCTTTCTCTTTTTCCACTTGGCCAACTTTGCAACCTTCTAGTTGGCTAGATCTTTCAATATTGTTTTCTTAACCAGGGTCGAAGAAAGACTACTTGAGCTCCTAATGGCTTCATCTTAGGTAGCAAAAGCTTAGTCCCGTTTGGTAATGGCAGTTTGAGCCTCAGCACGTATGTTCTCTAGTTCCTCTTTTAGAGGAGAAATGCAAGCAAAGAGGTGCTTGTTCTTTTTTATTTATTTTTTTTGTTTTTTTTTTTTTTAGATATCTTCAGTTTGACTTAATGTACCGAGTCCCAAGCCCGGCTGAATAGGGCATCACCTGAAAACGCCAAGTAAGAGTTAAAATAAAAAAAAAATGGCTAATGAGTATTTCGGGAAGAATGAATAGAAAATTATACTTTGGCAAGGTTATGAAATAAATTCTTAGCCAGCTTGGTCGCTAAAATTCCCTTTGATCGAGCTAGATTGGCGAGTGTAATGATGCTCTCCATCTTCTTTACCGCTAGCCTAAAGTCATCCACAAGGTTTGCAGGTTTGGACGGCCTAGCAACTACCTTGGCCTCTTGTTGGTCGCTTGAGGAGGATGAGGAAGGGAGAATTCCCTGTTCGAGAGCAGTCGGACTTTAAGGAGGAGCGTTTCGGTGGTACTCCTCCATAATGATAGAAATGGGATCTTCATCCCTGAGTTCTACCTTAAAAGCCCTTCCCTTTAAGGACTATAGTTGACCACCTTAAATCTCTTGGTAGGTCTAGACTCTGATCTAAATGATCTCTTGTTCAAACTTTTGTATTTCTTTTTGTTGAACTTCATTTCCTCAGCAGATCGAGAGAAATCCGCAGCAATAACGTCAGTATCTGTAATAACATAGAGAAACATGTTAGTAGTGCAGAAGAAGATAAGAAGAAGAAGATAAGGAACATGTCAGTCGGCCCCAGGCTAGGGGGCAATGGATCATCATGTCTTCTTCCGTCTCTCATAAGCAGAATTCCCAACCGTCCTTGTACAAGAAAAATAAATGATCTTTCCAATGCTTAACGGAGGAGGGATACCTAACCACCAGGTTTAATTCTTTCGCTTGGGCTAAAAAATAGAACCAGTTTTGACCAGCCTCAACAACCCGATAGCAGTAAAGAAATTTGTCTATCGTAATGTGTTCATTTAAGGTGGCCTTAGATTTGTGCCAAGGTTTCAGACGAAAAGGAAATAGGATCTTTATCTGAATGCCCTTGATTAACCAATTTTTCAAAAATTCTGTTTCTGCTTCCAAAGGACAACACAACTAACAAGTATCTTTCAGCTGTTCAGTGTGAGTTAGGCTAAGTTCAAATTGACCCTAGCCAAAACCTCCCTGATAGGGCACAACAGTGGGAGCTAAAGTCCCCTAGACTGGGTGACTTCATATATAGTAACAATCCCAAGCATTAGCGGAGAGTGGGCCCAGTTGTCAGGTGCAGGCCATTAGTAGAATAGGTGTTTTGTAGGTTGGAAGCCTTTCAAAATTATCTTAAGCTTTGCCTTATTGATCATTAAGTGGATCTTAGTGTAGTCGAGATTAAGGGTTCTCTTTCCTGATGTGGAGGTCTGTTCGCGATAGAATTGAGGTTGCAGACAGAAGATTTAAGGCTGTAAGCAAGTGAAGGGTTGGGTGCATCAGACCCTATTAGAGGAGAGTCATTAGACTCATCACTCGCCTCAGGGAGGATCAACTTTCAACGGGCGGCCATATTTTCGAAAACAACTAAGTTGTGTAACTTATCGCAGTAGTATTCAAAAATTAAAAGGGTACAAGCAGACCTGTGGAAGATAGGGTCTTCTATAACCCTACAGTGTCAGGGAGACCATTCTCTCTCCAATAATACCAGAGACTACGAGGAAGAAGCCAAAGCATAAAAGAGAGATGAAGTAAGAATGAAAAGAAACATGAGAGAAGCTTACCAGGAAGAATGAAGATGCAAGGTCGCTGGAAAATAGAAGCTCGAAAATGGCGAGTTAGGCTAAAGCAGAAAAGTACGAAAATGAAAAAGAAGGCATAATAAATAAAAAATAACCATTTCAAAATAAACCGTCTGGATAAGGTTATGTGGCATGCATCAGTGGGGCTGAGTCACCAAATGCGCAAGGCATAAATTCAAAAGGGATGAGTGGCAGCAAGGTGTAGCAGCGCAGTTGTACCATATGCAGGTGTGATAATTACAATTGACACGCATTAAATGCGAGTGTGGCTTGAAAGTGGCTCAACCGTTAGATTTCCTAGGTAGATTCCTTAAGTTTGCTAAAAGACCTAGAGAATCGAAGGCACCTGAAAAGGGAGATTTCCAAACTTTATCAAAATGACAGAATACCTTCAGTATTGTCAGAGGAAGTCCCACAAAGGGACAGGCTGACCTTTCAAGCTATGGAGGCTGGACTGACGTAGGCCGAGCTCCATAGCCTGAGTTACTAGGTGCCGAGCTTAACGTGGGCGTGTGCATGAGGTCTTTATGATCATAATCTCGAATTCGCATTGCAATTGTTGATTCAGAATTATCAAATTAAGAAGGAAATTCTAGGATTGACACAGATTCCGCACTTCCCTTATTTAAACGGGGAAATCATGGTAATCCTAATTTACTTCAATCAGGAAGAATTCCTAATTTACTTTAATCATTGAATCTGTAGAACATTCCTATAAGTAGGGAAAGAATCCACTCTCACAGGTAGGTAATTCTCACCCTGACATTACTCTGCCAAATTATTTCCTGACTTCTTACTGAGTTGATCGTCGGAGAGTTTATAACAACCATTACATCGGTGTTTCTAGCAAATATATTTCATTATTTTCGGCGGATCAAGCTCTCGGAGGCCTAGATCGAGAACCACAAAATTTCACCATTATTAATATGTAATATATTTTATTAATTTATTTTGATAAATAATTAAATTAAATTAAATTAATATAAAAATTTATTATAAAATTATTTTTAATAAATAATAAAATTAAATTAATTAATTTAATGTAATTTAACACTTAATTTAATTTAACTAATATATAATATGTTTTATTTTATTTTATTTTCAATAAATATCATAATTAAATTAATTAATTTAATTTATCTGAAATATATTTTATTAAATTATTTTAATAAAGAATAAAATTAAATTAATTAATTTAAAATTAAATAATTTAATTTAATTCTATTAATTAAATTAAATTAATATGAAATATATTTTATTAATTTCTATTGATTTCTTAAAATCTAATAAAATAAATATTTTATGAAAATAAAAAATTTAATTATAAACAAAATTACATTTCTAAACACAATTTCAATTTTATTTCAAAAAAAAAAAAAACGACAGTAGAAAATAAAAAATAGAAACATAACAGGTAAACATAAATAGAAAAACGAAAATGTTATCAAACAGCCCCTTATCATTCAAATTCTTTATGAGAATTTTAATTCGATGTAATTGAAATTAAAAAATAGAACTTCGTAAATAGTTGAAAATCAAATCAAACAAGATAAATATACAACTATATATATATATACGTAGAATATATCCAAAATCTTTTAGATTACACAGCAGCTTGCATAAGACTTCTAATCCGATTGAAATCCTGTACCTTAAAATTTACAGAACAATTGATACCAAAAAAAAAAAAAAAGTAGTGGAACATATCCAAAATCTCTTAATACACTCAGCTTATACAACATTGAGACTTGTAATCGGATTAAAAATTTTATACCATAAAAGTTGGGAATCATATAAAAATATACAACACTTAAATTACATATATATGTGTGTGTGTGTGTGCAAATCTGCATAACCAACATATATATAAACTCATTTTATATAGTGGTTATCCGAATATAAGAACAAACACATATAATACGCTCAACTTAGCTTATATAGTGGTGATTATTGGAATATATGATCAGGCTAAAATGGCATTATTAGTTTGAGACTTTTGACTTATCTGAAACTGCATTATCACCTTTATTTTTCTGATTTAAGTTTTTTGGAAAGTATTTCTATATTTTTTTATTAGTACAATAATAAAAAAAATTCCTAATTAGTAGTATCATCAATATAGCAATTAGGGATTATACAATTTATTTATTAATTACATTAATAAAAAAATATTATATTATAATTATATATTAATATTAATACTAACAAGTTATATAATGTTTGGCTAATATTAACTATATATAATATTCATAATATATAGTTAATATTTAATAATAAATAGTTTATTAAATAATATTAATAAGTGTGTCACTTTTTTATGTGTTTTGTTTGTTATTTTATTATTTTTAATTTTTTGTGATTAAACTTATAATGAGTCATTTTATTATTATTATTATTAGTATTTGAATCATTTCTTAAATAAATTAACTGATATATATGTTTTGATTGATAAGTTGGCAGTTTTATACTAAAAGTTAATAGATTTATGCTTATTTTTTTTTCTTTTCCTTTTTTTTGGGGGGGGGGCCAATTAGTACCTAAAGTTTTAACCATGACTTTTAAAAAAGTTTCTGCGAAATGTAAAAGAACAAGAAATAAGTGAATGAATTTGAGTATAAACTAGAGTCCTGTGAATAATGGTAGTAAAGGAAATATGTAAAGTTGTTATCAATTATGACAAAATATTATAAGGATATATATTGTTGATTATGAAGATGAAAATGTTGATGATAACGATAATGGGAAGAGATAATGAGATGTGAATGATGTTCATAATTTTGGGTTAGAGGATATGCGAATACAATTGGGTTGAGAGTCCCTATGCAGAATTTGGTTGTCATGCCACGCTAATAATGGGTTAGTACACTGATAAAGGATGACGATTTGGTTTATCATTTTCGTTAGATGTTAACCCATAAAAAGGTGATGTTGGTTTGGATTGTATTCGCTAATCATAGGTCAGACTTGCCTATGATTTTGATGTGATGATGGGAAACGATAAACAATAATGAAAAATAATAGGATGTCTTCTGATATTGATGTTGGCATATTATGACGATATGTGATTATTTATTAATGATACGTGGTATTGAGGTTATGATGCTTATTTGTTATTGTTGCATATTATATATGTTTATATTTATGTATCATGGGCATAAGTGGATTAGTGCTCACATCTATACAGAATGTGTTGTAGGTGTAGAGCTTGAGACTCAGGTGAACCCGCTATATTTAGATTTACATATTCTTTTGCTTGAGCTTATTGTAATATTTATTCAGAGATATATTATTAATTTAAACTTATTTGATATGGTCGTAAAGGTCATAAGGTCTAGATATCATATTAAGATTGATGTTGGAGCACTGATGCCCGATTTGGCCTTACACTTTATTATTATTATATTTTATTAACTATTGTTAGATGTCTACTCTATGGTACTGGTATGACTCTGATCGAGGGTTATGTTTTGGATTATATGATGCATGCAATTCATTTAACTCATCCATCGAGTTATGAAATCTGGGGAATGACACACATAATTCAAAAGTAGAGTAATGCGGGAGAGTTAATTTTTGAAAATATATTTTATATTTCTTAGTAAGAAAAAGAAATTAGCTTAAAAAATTACCTATGTAAAAAAACATTAATCTATTTTTTCAGTCATAAATCATACCTAAGGAGAAAATCACATGCTCGGCTAGTTATAATTGTATTAATATTGGGCACTTGTTAAGGATTTCAGTCATAAATCATAACCAAGGAGAAAAATTATGTGCTCAGCTAGTTATAATTGTATTGACATTTGGACATTTGTTAACGATGATTAGCTTGACCAGTATACAAAAAAAACTTGTCATGTCAAATTTTGAATTCAAAAGTTGGAGCCCAATAGTGTTTTATATATATGTCAAAAAAAAATATGGCTTCTTAATAAAAGCATCTTGGCACACTAACAAAACTTGGCTTTTTTTTTTTTCAATTTATGTGAGATATTTGTAATCTATTATATAAGGAGGCTCATTGTTTGGATTTGACATTTATGTATGTGTCAAATGGGAGGGCTGCGAGGGCCACGGCTGGAGAGAGAGAGAGAGAGAGAGAGTTGGGGGGAGAGTGAGGGACGGCAGAGGGTAGGGATGGGGTGCGCCACGCGGGGGTTGGGTTGGGGAGTGTGGGGTGAGTTTGTTGAAAAGTTGGGTTTTTTTTTAATTTTTTTAAAATAAATATAATAAATAAATAAAAATTTAAATTTGATCAGAATTAATTTTTTTTCTCTCACTTTAATTGTTTTTTCGATTACTTTACAAAAAAAATATACTCTTATTTTTCCCTTATTTTCCTCTCCAATTTAGATTTTTTTTTAGAACTTATACTTTAGTTGGCATTGGTTTGCTGGGAAATTGGATTTTTTAAGGTAAATTAAATTTTTTTAAAAATAAATATAAATAAATAAATACAGTCTTATTAATTAACTATATACTTTTACACTATTAATTTTAAATAGTTTGAATTGGTATATTTTTAACTGTTATTTAATAGTCATAATTATTTTTTTCCATCACTTTACAAAAAAAATACACTCTTATTTTTCTCTCCAACATACCAACACCAACACCATTAGAAAACTGATTTTTTTTAAATACATACAAATTAAAATAATTAATTTACTATACAATAAATAATAATTAATTTTAAATATTTTAAATTTTTATATTTTTCACTGCTGAATTTATTTATTGGTCAGAATTATTTTTTTCTCTTTACTTTAATTATTGTTTGGTCACTTGACAGATTTTAATTAAAGGAATATTTGGTTGGTTAAAGTTTGATTAAAAGATACGGTAAAAATAAAAATATTTGATATAAAGATTTTATTAAAAAAGAAAAAAAAGTTAAAAATTGTATTTATGGCCTGTTTGATAGATAAAAATTAATTAAAAATTGATAATTTTTAATTAGTTTTTATCTATCAAACAGGCCATAAATAATAAAATAAGTACAAATAAATAAATAAGAATTTTTTTGGTAAGTAAAATAAGAATAATTAATTTTAAATACTTTCACTTTTATACTATTTGTGTTATCTCTCTGTAATAGTGAAAAAAATCTAAGGCGAGTGTGTGGTTAAGGAAAAAAACAATAATAGCACAAAAATTTTAATAAAAAACAATAATAGTAAAAATTGAATTTTCTTAACATCCGAAATCTATTTGAATTTTATAAATAACAGTTTACTATATTTTATATTATTTATTTTTTCATCGTATACTTTACGCTCTCTCAATTTTCAACCGTAGTCAAATATTTTAAAAATATACTAATTAAGTAGTAATACGGAATGAATTTCATTAACAACATACTAACACCATTAGAAAACTATTTTTTTTAAATACATACCAATTAGAATAAGTAATTTATTATATAATAAATAATAATTAATTTTAAATAATTTAAATCTTTATATTTTTAACTACAAAATTTATTTATTGGTCAAAATTATTTTTCCTCTCCACTTTAATTATTTTTTGGTCACTTTACATAAAACATACTCTTATTTTTCTTTTCATTTTAGATTTTTTTATATATGTTTTTAAAATATTTTTTATATGAATGAATATTAAATAAAGTTAACTAAGCTCTAAAAAATAATATTTAAAACTTAATTTGATTACACTTAAATTAAAATTTAAAAATTAAAAATAATATTCATTTGATTTATTTTGTTGATTTGATAATTGTGTCTGTGGCGTGGGAAGAGACAGATGCTGGGCAGAACGGCATTCTTTCTTTTTTCGAGACAAGAAAGGGTGCCATGCAAAAAATATTGATGCATTACAAATTTATTTTAATTACAAATTTAAATTTGAGTTCCCCATAAGTCAAATTATGCTTTCGTGCTATTGGTATGGGTAATTAATTTTATCGTGAGATAATAAAAACATTCCGATATTTTGCCAATAAAAACAAAATTCGCCATAAATTCGCGAAAATCTCGCTTTATCTGGCGGCACGGCTCACCCATTGGCCCACTGGGGAGGGATATTAATTACTTAACAGGTGGCAAGGCGCACTAAAGCGCGGATAACTTAACTCTAATACCATAGGTATTGGAATAAATATATACTCTACCAAGATTAAATTCCTTTTAAGAGATGTTAGATGCGTTAATTAGAAAGATTCTCTTATAAGAATCATTTAGTTATGAAAGTGAGATGGGATAAGTTATAAATTCGTAATTCATGAAATTGAAATTAAAAGTAAATAATTTTTAAAATATTTCAGTGTTTTTTAAATCGTTTTTTAGAATTTTACCTATAAATACTAACTTTAAAAAAAGAAAAAGAAAAAAACTCTTCGGAGAATCAGAATTGCTGCTGCGCTGGAATCAAGGCCATTCAATTTCAACTCTATTTATTAAACTTCAACTTTCAAGGCTAGGTAATTATATCTATATTAATAACATTTAATATAATTAAGTATTAGAACAATTATATAGTACAAATGGGTTTCAGAATACTGCAATAGATTTTACACTGTAAGAGTTGCAGTGAAATATTTAAAAGTCATGATTTAATCAAACGTTATTAATTTTGTCAAATAATATTTATTATAGTATTTATTAAATCTTTTGATTATCTTAACTTTTGGATGCTTCACTGCAGCTCTTAGAATATAAAATTCACTGTAGCATCCTGACGCCCAATACAAATACTAACTTGAAAAAAAAAAGAAAAATCTCTTCGGATAATGAGAATTGCTGCGGCCTTGGAATCAAAGCCATTTAATTTCAACTCTGTCTATGTAACTTCAAGTTTCAAGGCTAGGTAATTGTGTCTACACTAATTAACATTTAATATTATTATCAATCATTCTATTATTCCAAGATTCCAAATAATTTTTTTTTAGTGATTGCCGTTTTTTTTTTTTACTACAATTTTATATTAATAGTATTAACATTTAATTTCAACTCTATTTATTCCAACTGGGTAAATTTTATTTTTTTAGGATTAGATCTGATTGAGATTTAATAAAAAAATAATTATTTTATGAAATTAGGTAAAATATTTTTTAATGTATTTAAAAATTATATTTTATTCATAAAAATTGTTACACAATTTCATGCATATCACTAGTATATTGTCTATTTATTTGATTTGATTCAATCTAATTTGATTGAAACTGTATTACAAAGATTTTATTCTTTTAATTTAGATTACATCATCATCTGATATAAAATTTCAATTCTCGTGAATGCTAAAAGTATCCCGATTTTGGATTGAGTATATATATATATATATATCTTCAATATTACAACTTTAATTTACAGAATTTCAGTCGAACTAGAAGGTGAAGGAACTGCGCCTTTAAAAAAAAAAAAAAAAAGAATGTGAAGGAACTGTAATTTTATTTTGTGGTTTGAGGTAGTCAGCCTAAAACAGTATTGCGAGTTTTTTTTTTTTTTTTTGGGTAAGTAACCGTATTACGAGTTGTGTTATAATTTATGATTTTATTAACAATAGTATTTAATAGTTTGTGATTTATTTTTTTAATTCAAATTTTCTCGGCAACATTTGTTTATTTTTTTATTTTATTACAACAGTAAAATAAAAAAAATTGTCTAATTAGTGCTTATCAATATTATTAAAATAAGAGATGTTCATTCTTAGGCTGCGTTTGGCGCATCAAAAAGTGAGATAAAATAAGATAAAACGTGGTTTGGAGAAATTTTTTACGTTTGGTGCACACAGCTCAAACCACGTTTTTTGGAGATGAATAGTAAAATTTCGTTCCAACGAACTAAATTTCCGTTTGGACGAATTCAAAATTTTAGACAGTCATGATTTTTTTACACTACAATCTGTCCAAATGGATTGTAGAAATCGTTTTGACGAAAGTTGACCGCACGATTCCGTTGAAACAATTTCTGCAATCCTTCGGAACGATTTTAAAAAGCCACAAAAAAAATCAAAATTGGTGTCATTTGGTAGTTTAGGAGTCGATGGTGAGAATGATGAAAAAATTTTTGCTATTTGATTAACCGAATTCTAGTTATCGACTTTTTTTGGGAAAAATATTGAACGTTTTTTGAATTTTAAGAAGGTGAGAATGTGTAAAATTTTATAGAAATTTTCAGAGGTTTTCAGAGATTTTTAGAGATTTTCATCAACTTTTTGTACACCAAACGTGGCCTTAATTGATATATAAGTAATTAAACATGTTGATTATATCAAATTTTACCTATGGACTTGTTTTTTTTTTTTAATATTGTGTAAGGTTAAAGTCATTTCACTTAAGCTTAGTTTGGAAAGAAAAATAACTCGTTTATTTTTAGTTAATAGTAACTAAGCTAAAGTAACTAACTAAAAATAAGTTTATTATTTTTGTGTTTGGGAAAGAAAAAAAAAACTTTTTTAGGTGATTTTTTAATTTTAATTAATTTGATATTCTTATCCCTGAAAATTTAAAAAAAATTAATTTGATAATTTAATAAATAAACAAATAAATCAATTAACTCATAAGTCAATTAGCCCATACTTTCCAAACAATACCTTAATGGTACGCGGATTAACGATAGGGTTGGCTAACCATGCTCACACAGTGACATGTCTTTTCTTGAATTCCTTATCCCCTTGGGCATTCGAAACGCGTCGGGAGACCGCCAGCAGTCTCAGTCGCAGCACAAAGCACGTCCGAAGCAATTTTCTCACTCGTGGATTGACACGTGATTTTTTAAGTCACCAGGAGCTTTGATGGTGTGTTTGGAGTTTTATAAATTTGTAAAAAATAGTGTCTCATATTTTATTAATGAGTAAAAAATTTAAATTTTATAATCTCATAATTCGTATTTATAGAGATTTGTAAAATTTTATATTTTTTAACTCTAAATAGTACCGGAGAATGACTAAAGTCCTGTTTAGTTGAAAAAAAGTTAGGCAAAAAATATAATAAAAGTACAAAAATTTGATGTAAATGTGATATGTGATGAAATTTAATTGGAAGAAAATAAAAAAATTTAATTGAAAGAAAATAAAAAAATTATTTAATTTTGATTAATTTTAATGTGACAAACAGTGTCTAAAAGAATCTTTTTTGAATGTAGATAAATAGTAACCCTTCAACTCCTCGGTAGGATAGGCTTCCAATAGCGGCAACATTTCAATTTTTTTTTTGGGTTAAGAACAACATTTCAATTCTTCATGTATTGTGTACATTTCTCCGTATTAATGTAATAATATGTAAATTTGTTAAATTTTTTAATGAAAAATGAGTTCAATTTTTATCAATCATTTAAAATATGTAAATGATTTTATAATATCTAAAAAAAAATCTTTGAAACCATGTATATTATAAATAAGAGATGCCAAATTATGTCCCGAAAAGGGTAGTCGAGTTGGTTCGGATGACGGGCTGAAGGGCCTGGGACCAATAGGTCTCGGGTTCGACTCCTCTTGGAGGCAGTCCTTCCTCTAATTGTGGAAGGCCATCTAACAGCCTTCTCAATTGAGCCGGTCAGTCAGAGCTTGTTTAGGTTGGTTTAACTGCTCATGATTCTTTGCCGACTAGCCCTACGGGGCGGGTTTCACCCAGTGCACACTCATGAGTAGCGGCTGCGGACTTCTCCCCGACCCCATAAGAGATGCCAAATCATAATTTATAATGTTAAAATGAATATATTTATCAACTTTATTAATGGATGATTGAGATAGAAAAATTAGCTTCAGCCCCGCCAATCCTTTCGGACGAAACGATGAAAATTTTCGAAGTTATCCGCCATGGCTTTAGAGCTTCTGGCGGCTAAGAAGCCTCGTGTTAATCCATGAGTAAAGAAATAGCTTAGGTTGACGTGCCACCAAAACTTTTAATGGTCACCGGACGCGTCTTGACTGCCCAAGGTGACGAGGAGTTCGTGGTAAGATGTTATCAAACACGTTTAGGGGAACAAGTCCCCATGCAAAGTAAACTTAATTAAGGTTTGGTTTAAGAAGTAAAAAAGTTAAATTTTTTTTTATGTTTAAGAAAGAAAAAAAAGTTAATTTTTTAATTATTTGTTAATTAGATATTTTTATCATTTGAAATTTAAAATAAATTTTAAATGTAAGATAGTAAACTTAATTATTAAAAAAAAAAACTAAAAGAAAAAACTAAAAAACTAGTAAGTGGCAACTAGAGCTATTTGCTATTTTTGCTAAACAGTGCGTAATTCTATATTAAGGTTTATAATTTCAATCATATTAGAACTCTCAAAGCCAATGTGATTTTGGATATGCTCCACAAATATATATATATATATATATAGTATATTTATTTTATTTTAAGTCGATCTTCAACTATTTTACAAGCATTTTTATTCTTTTAATTTTGATGGTATCACCTGATGTAGAATTTTAATTGGATCAAAATTCTAATGAAGAATTTGAATACCCTTTATTTTTATAATTTAAGTTTTTTTTATCAATATTTATATATTTTTTTATTAGTACGGCAATAAAAAAATCCTAATTAGTAGAATCATCAATATAGCTATTAGGGATTGCATTATATTAATAAATAAGTCATTATTATTATGATTATATGTTAATATTAAAATTAACAAGTTATATAATACTCTGCTGATATTAACTACATAATATTAATAATGTATAGTTAATACATAATATATAGTTTATTTATAAGTAACTATATAGTTAATAATATTAGTAAATGTGTCAATTTTTTATGTGTTTTGTTTTTTATTTTAATATTTTAGTTTCTTGTGAGTAAACTTATAATGAGTCATTTTATTATTGTTATGAGTATGTGGATTATTTCTTGGATGAATTAATTGATATTTATGTTTTGATTGATAAATTAAAAGTTTTTTTATTTGTTATTTATTTTTGTAATGTTTGATCATTAAATATCATTTTCCATTAAACACTGGTTATTGACTAGACTTAATTTAATAATAATAACAGTAATTTTAAACAAATAATATTCAAAATTTTGTTTTTTTCTTTGTTTGCTAAGTTATCTTTTTCGTTTGCTAGGTGTTTGTGTTCAATTGACATGTATCACTAACTTATTATTGTATGCTTGAATTTTGGTGATTTATTAAATATATTATGATAATTTGATGGTGTTAAAATTTATTAATTAATTAAATTTTAAATTTATGATAATTAATTATATATATTATAAATGCTTAATTTTTATTTTTTCGCTCAATTATTAATTTAGTAGACCTCATTACATTTATCTCAGCTTCGATATTTTAATTTTTATCATATTTCAAAACTAAAGATCATATACAAATATTATCAACTTAAATTCTACCCAATTATAATTTTTAAGAAATTAAAAATTTCAAACTAAAGTATCATAATTTGAGTTTCCTTTTATGGTTCTTATTAAAAATTAATGAGAGCTTCTAAAATAAATTAAAACTTATAAATTATTATAATTTTTTTGATCTAAACATTTTATCTGAAATTTTAACTATATAAAAAACTTAGTATTAATTTTATTCAAATACTAAGATTTTATATGCCTAATTTTCAACAATAAAAATTTAATTCCATTATAAATAGCCGTAACAAAGCTCGAGCCTTTACTAATTATTTAACTGCGAAACTTCGATCCCAGCACTCCTGAACAGGTATCATTGTCAATTCTTTTCTACGGTTGGCTTGGCCGTCACTTCCTAGAAGAATAGTGACACGATTTCGAATTTCAGAATCAAATAAAAAAGAATCATCCCCAACAAAAGGGCTTCTATTCCAGGAGAAAAGATGAACTGTAAATGGTTTTGATCCTCTGATCCTGTCACTCGCTCTGCCATGACTGGGTATATATATACTCCTATCTCTGTATCTATATGTATATACACATTTACATGCTAAAAGCAGTGCTGAAGAACCCTTTATTGTTGTTATCCTTAATCTAAAATGTGTAGAAAGACGGTGACCTTTCTCGGTTCTGGATTGAGTTCCTGAACCTCTCACTGTTGTCTTGGTCTTTCGTTCTTTTAGTATGGTAGAAAGTAGTAGTCTTTCCGTACGTGGGTTTGGCGTTGTGACCTCAACTTAACAGCTCGGCTTCACTGTCTGCAAAACTGACCCATTTCGTTTGATTTCATGGATCAGGTGGTTGGTGGGTTCATATCTCACTTTGGAGTTCTTGGGTTTCGGTTGTGATTGAAGTTTCCCATTACCTACTTTTCTAGCACTGATATTGGTTCCTAGTCATGATGATATTACTGGTTGTCTTATGCTTGATGTTTACATTTGATGGTTAGGTTCACTTTGTTGAATAAATCAAGAATTGTTGACTTCATTCTTAAATTGTTTAAAAAAATCATATTTATTCTTTTTTTGTTTTTGTTTAATGTCTAAGCTTTTTTTTTTTTGGTAATTATGTTTAATGTCTAAGCTGTTGGGATTGAATTTCCAATTTAAGAATGTGCATCTGTAGCATTTTTATTTTTATTTCTTTCTGGTACAAGATGCTTATCTTTTCAAAAAAAAAAAAATTTCTTTCTGGTACAAGAGATGATATAAGTATTATTATATACCATTGGATCCTCTCTATTGTAAGAATTGAACTTCAAACTCTCTATTCCTTGTATTAGATGCTAGTGCATAACCATTCTGCCACAAGGGCTTGGCTTTTGCTGAAAGTCTGAAACAAAAACTCTCAATTTCAAACTCTTCAACATTGGTGTTGCTGAAGAGGATGAAATTTTTGTTGGCTTCTAGGTGGGGAGGAAACAATCACAAACATAAGAAGAATATGGACATTTTAACTATTGACAATTTAACAAAAAGAAGATTGTTCATTGTAAATGGATGTTGTCTTTTTAAGGCCACGAGTGAAATTATTGACCATCTATTTGTCCACTGCTTGTGGACAAAGGAGTTTTGGGATTTGGTTTGGTCTCACTTTGATTAGGCTTTGGTGTTGCCGGAGAGGACGAAATTTTTGTAGGCTTCTTGGTGGGGAGGAAACAATCACCAAATATAGGAAGAATATTTTTGAATTTAATTTAGTTTTGAATTTGTTGGCTGTTTTCGGGGTAGAGAATAGAACTTTTCTAGACATTGAAATTCCTTCTTATAGGTTGAAAAACTGTTTATTTGCTACATTGTATAGATGGTTAGGAGGGGGATGGGGGGAGATAGTCAGAGCTATCTTCCACTTTGAATTTTGTTGAACACTTGGATTTGTTAATCGTGATCCTTTGGGTAGCATTCTTTGGATGCTCTCTTAATAAAATTTGATTACTTAGAAAAAAAATGATAGAATTTTTTTTTAAATTTTTTTGTCAATGAAAACAACCTACTGAGATGAAATTTTGATATTTGCCTATAGTTTTAAGAGGACATAAGAAATGACATGGTGAGGGCATGAAATTTACTTAGTGGTCACTTAAGTCTCCTTGTCATGTTTGGTGTAGGTCTCAGGCCACATAGCCTTCCAACAAGAGGTAAGAGAGTTGATTCTTAGGTGGTATATTTGTTGATTTTTTGGGACAATTTCTTCTTGTTGCTTTATTATGTAATATGGCCAGCTTTCTAACATGTTCAAGGCCTTAACTTTTCATGGCTATGCTTTTCGTATTGTAACTAGATTTTTCCTTGTATATCTCTATGCTCCCCACTTGGTATATTGCAAGGATAAATAATCCAATCTTCAAATTGTTTGCAAATTATAAATGTTTACTTTGTCAGTTATGTTAGGATTCGGAAAACTTGATGATGGTGAAAGTAATTATCTTTTATAAATCATGCAGACAAGCGTGGTTGTTTGACAGTAACAGGATTGCAACAAAAATCAAGAGTGCATCTGGTTTGTGTGATCCTGGAGGAGTCAACTGGAAAAGCATTCCAACTAGATCATGCCCTAATTGCGAGTATACTATTGACAACAGAGATGTATTTTATCTCTTCTTTGATGTGATATAAATTTCAATTATTGAGTTATGGTTGTTGGTGAAATTGGATACAAATAGAATGGGTATCCTTTTACCTGTTTGCTTTTATTGGCTTGGCACTTTTTTCTTGACATTTTAATGTTCATTTGCTTATTCAAGCTTCCAATGTAGCTGTTGAATTGACCACTAGCACACAAACTTGAACCTCTAAAGCTATGACAACTAGCACACTAACCTGAACCTCTATAGCCATGTTACCTGGACTTTTCTAAATATATGATGTAGACATATCGGATACTTGACATTTGAATAAGAACGCTTGGTAAGGGTATGACCGTATGATATATGCATCCATATATATTATTGGACATTTACATAAACATATTCCAAAATTCAATTTTAGCACATAATTATGCCTAAAACTTCTATTTGCATGTTATCCAATGACACCTTGTAAATAAATACCATTTTATCCTATAAAAAGATAATTATATTAAATATATATTAATATTATCCATGTCTTCAAATCATCAAGTAAGAGAATAGATAGATCCCATTCTTAGACACGCATCTGTACCTAATTCTATATAACTTAGCTCTCAAGTTCCGATTCTGATTATAGACTAAAAGAGTGCCCATTATGTGACTGTATTAAAGCATTTATGGGTTGTCTAGTCAGTCCTGCTTATCTTTTGGTTATTATTAAGTGTTACAATGCAGTTATGTTGAGGAAATTTTGTCTAGTTTTCAATTATCTATATCAGTCTTACATTGCTGCTCAACTGGGTGAGATTTTGTGCTCTCTCTTTCTTTCTGAAGATGGAGACACTTCTGATGCTTTAGGCACCTTTTGGAGCATTTAGTAGCAAATTTTAACACTGGAACTCTCAGATTTTGGTTCGAAGAAAAAGAAAACAACTTCTTGTTCTAAAGTTTATGGCTTGTAGAATGTATTGTTAGTACTCATAATTAATAAATAAATGCTCAACATAGAGCAAAGCCTTGTCCCAAATCCCAACACAACAAAGCCTTGTAAATGAAGATAATGTAAAAAAGTACAAAATTAGGGAATTGTGTTCTTCTCTTGTCCCCTTGAACATGAATTAGGAATGAATGGAACTATTCAAACTTATTTAATAGTCATGGACTCGTGATAACTGATTATGCAATTTTTTTATTTTCCCTGGTAGTTCATGCATTGTAAAATGTGAACTTTAACCTGATTATCTTGTGGTTGATTAGTTAATGCATTGTAAATTGACCAGATATGAGAACTGACAATGTTTGCAATTGACGTTTGAACATGGATCTAATATGATCAATTTAGGTGCTTTAATAATAAATGAACTCTGAGTCAGTGTTTCCCTCAAAATGAAGCCATGCCAAGTTTTCGGATTTCCTTGATTACCCTGTAACTACCCACTATGCCCTGTGTCTATTAAAGCAGTTGTTCAGGTTATTCTATGGTTGAGATGTGAGTTGGGTCATGTTTTGCTTGCAATGTAAACCTCTGGCTGGACTTTAGATTTATACCCCCCTCTCTAACTATGTTTTCTTCAGTTATCTTCGTACCTAGTTTTGTAATTTATGTTAATCGTGTTTGTCGTCTGTATAATCGCAACAGGTCATTTTTTTTCTTAAATTTTTTTGAATGTGTAGCTTTATTGCATCATGGATTTATGCTTCTTCTGCATGTTAATTATGTGAACTGTCTTTCTGGGGTTTCTGTAGAGTGCATTTTTTTTCCATTGTTGTGGTTGATGGGTAATCCTTCAGAGCTTGGATTGAACATTTCCTTACTTCCCAGTTCATAATAATTCCTTACTTCCAATAATAAATTGAGATGGATACTATGTGGTTCGTGCCAGCTAGACATTGTTATAAGACAAAACCTATAGCTATGGCAAACACTAAGAGACTTTGGGACCCCCTCTGTTTTTCAGGTGACTCAAGACTGGCCAGGACTGCCCAGAGGTGTGAAATTTGATCCATCTGATCAAGAGATTATATGGCACTTACTTGGAAAAGTTGGTGTTGGGAGTATGACATCCCATCCTTTTATCGATGAGTTCATTCCAACTGTGAATGAAGAAGATGGAATTTGTTATACCCATCCACAGAATTTGCCAGGTCAATACAAGAATTTAGCTTATTTATTTTTTTTTTGTGATCCTCATCACTATTTCTAGTTAAATACGAGTTCTAAATGTAGAAGTTTTTAGGTGTTAAACAAGATGGAGGTGTTTCTCACTTCTTTCACAGAGCAGTCAAGGCTTATAATACTGGAACGCGCAAGCGTCGGAAGATACATGGCGATGATTTTGGTGATGTTCGTTGGCACAAGACTGGTAGGACCAAACCAGTTATCTTGGATGGGGTTCAGAAAGGGTGCAAAAAGATTATGGTGCTTTACGTGACCCTAGTCAAGGGTGGGAAGGCTGAGAAAACCAATTGGGTGATGCATCAGTACCACCTGGGCACTGGAGAAGATGAAAAGGAGGGGGAGTATGTTATCTCCAAGGTGTTTTATCAGCAACAGCAAGCTAAACCAGTTGAAAATTTTGAACAAGATTTGACCATTGGTACTGGTGTCATGATTGCAAAAGTAGATCCAATCACTCCACACTCTGTGACTCGTGAACTGCCTAGTACTGAAAGGGGATTCACTGATTCTGATCCAGGGCAAGAGCCCACCATTTCTATTGCCAATCCTCCCTCTGCTCAGGTAAAGCAAACCTTCTGCTGACTTCCTGGCTATGCATTTTTCTTTTCGTTTTGAATAGAAAATGCAATGTCATATGACAATTTTAATGTTGGAGATTTAATCAGCATTTAGCTTCTTCCTCCCCCCCCCCCCGGGGGACGATTTTGTTGTTGCCAATCAAGTAATCAAAGAATTCCATTAAAATGTACCTTGGGGTTTGTTTGCCATCAACTATAACTTCAGTAATTTAAGAGAATATTAATGTGGCATTCAATGATAACTTCAATAATTTTGAATAAATGAGGTGGTTGCTGGGTATGTGTTTTCTTCACTACTTATCAAAAGTGAAAAAGAAAGTTTCCATTTGCGTTTTACACCTGTCCTCGTGCTCAAAAAGCAAAAAAGCTGAACTGATATATGTTTTGCCCTTGTTCATCCTTTTAATCCTCGGCTTCAACAGATGGGGCGTGCTGAAGATGAGGTGAAGGTTGTACGTGGAGAACCTGATGAAGACTTACTAACGGCAGAAAATCATGTTGATATAACTGCAGATAATATTGATAACCTGACTGGGGAAGAAGACCCAAAATGGTGGGACAGTGATTCACAGAATCTGTTAGATTCGCAGCAGCTTGTGGAAGGTCTGTCTTTGTGCGATGACCTTCTCCGGAGCCAGTCCCCAGTCAGGGATGAAAATGAAAACGGAGAATTGAAGGGCTGCCTTTCTGATTATGCTCGCTTGGGACCCGAGCATTTAAAGAAGGATTTGGAGGAGTGCCAAAATTTGGACTTCGACCCAGCAAACATAAATCTCGATACACCTCCTGATTTTCGGCTAAGCCAGCTTGTATGTGCTATTATTTACCTTCTTTCTAGTTGCTTTTTTTGAACTTATTGTTTTACTTTATTGATTGGTGATGAGCATTTCTTTTAGGAGTTTGGATCACAGGAGAGTTACCTTGCTTGGGGTGGGTACAAGGTCGTCGACTAAGGATGGTTTGAACGGGCATGAATTGCTGCTGCTCAACTCATTTTGCAAAGCTTTGATCTAGTTATTGCCATTTAGTAGTAAAAGCTAAGATACTCTTTATATAAACTATGCTGGTGCTGATTCCTTTTGAAATGGATTGGTTGTCTGGTCCATTTGCTTCCTGGTGAGAGATTTGAACGATAGTTGACTGGTTTTGTTCTGTGCCGCTTCGGGGCAAATTTCAATAACACGCACATGCAGTTGTGCTGTAAATATGTTAGAAACTCTCATCAAACGCTTTTGTTATGTGGTTTATTCTCTGATGATGGTAAATGACCTTTCTTGTCAGCTCATTTCACAAAAGAACTGGAGATTTTATGATAGGAGTTATGGACAGGGTGCTTTGTTCACTTTCTTGATGTGTTCGTGGGCTTCATGCAACAAGGTAAATCATGTGTGCTGCAGAAGCCCGGACCCAGCCGGGCCTAGTTCAATCCCACCGGGCTCAAGCTAGGCTCATGGGCCACCATTGGGCTTGTGTAGCCTGAGCTCGTAGACTGAGTAGGGCTTGGTCCGGCTGAAAAACTAGTTCGAACCCAAGAGGCTTACATCACTACACTGGTGATACTCGTTAGCTTCCAATGCATAATTAAGAACTTTGATTTTTTTTTTCAGCATAGCCCATTTGTCAGCTCCAAGTGAAATCACTACACTAGTCCATGCGATTTAATTTGTCAGCTCCAAGAGGCTTACGTCACTACACTAGTCCAGCCCATAAGTCTGGCCTAAAATACTTAGGTCCTTGGGTAAGGCCTGGACATAAACTTTCAAGGGAGGCCCGACCTAAATCCAATCTAAATTTGGATGAGAGCCCAACTGACCCCGACCGTTAAAACAACTAGACTTGGGCCGGCCGATCCAGTCTAGCCCATTTGTCAGCTCCAAGTGAAATCCCATGTCTTTTCGTCCTTCACAATTTGTCCGGATATACAAGTATTTAGTGCTATAGAGGACAGTATCCTTGTTGAGACTTTGTTCCTAGTTTTTTTGTCGTCAATTTGCTACTACTTTCACTGTCATTGTCAGTGATTTCTCACAACCATTGTCACAGCTTCAGAGTTATTTTGCAGTAGTATTTCTGCAGCCATTTGTCGCTAATGTCGCAGTAATTTTCACCATGGTCTCACGGCCACTATTATTGATAGTTTGGCTACCATTTACAACGTGTTATGAAGGCACAAGTTCCTTGCACTTTTCGAACTTGAATTTTTAAATTTAAGGTGGTAATTAGTTTATTATTTTGAGTTTGAAATGGAATTTTACTGATACATTGGGATAACTATATTTTTTGGACCGACAAGTTTAAGCTAGAAAAATATGGGGATATTTGTCTTTGACGGTCATCTTGGGCCAACAAACTCAAAATATCTCTCATTGATGTTTGAGGCAAAAATTAGATCCTAAAATTATATAAGAATGGCCCCAAATTTCATAGAGATATTGAGGATGAGGGCACATTTCCTGTTAGACTAGATTAATCAATTTTTGGCAAATACTTTGAAATACATTCTTAAAATTGCTAATACGACACATGTTGATAGACACATGTTGATAGAAAAACGGGAGGGGGAGTTAATTGAATCTCATAATCAAATTTCTCACATCCAAAAAATGGTAAGGATATACATGCTCGTGATGTTTAATTGAAAGAATTAAGGGGAACCATCACCAATTAAGTTTGTAAAAATTCAACTTTAACGTAATTTTGACTAATTAAATCCTAAGAAATCCTAATTTCTTTATAGCGTGCTTGGTAAGCTTCCAATACTTTCAGAACATTATTAGAACCCAAATTCATAGTTCGAGATAACCCAAACTTGTCTGAATCTAACCATAGTATGACCTGAGCACATTGACCCAGGCAAATCACCCCAAAACCATCATGCCGATTGGCCCTAGAAGCAACAAGGCAAGTTGCATACCTCCCTCGCCCCTTTCATTGGTGCAATGCATCCTGCTCTTACTAATTATGCGAGGAACTCTGCTCGTACTGTCGTGCAGATTTCTTTGCTTGCCTAGCGCGTTATGTAGGAATTCTCACCTAGTCTTATATGCAAGAATTTATGCATTTTTTGATACATAAGAAATTCTACACCTAATTAAGGTTCGAGTAAAATTTGTTTGGGTGCGTTTTGCAAGTTTTTTCGAGGCACAAAATCAAGCTTATAAATAGACCATTTGCCAAATCATTCCCATCACCATCAATCACATTCAAGGCATTCAAAGCAATTCAAAAAACATCCAAGTTTCTCTCTCTACAATCTTCGTGTCGGTATCATTTTTATCTCTCTCAAATTCACTATCCTTAATTTTCATTATTTGCATAATTAGGATGCAATTCCCTAATATATGAATAGAACCATTTGTCCATAAAAGACATCCAAGTCATAAATCACTTGAATCTCGAGTCTTACATATGGGCTAAGCCCAATAGGTGAGATTGACTGGGATGATCCAATACAATTTAGGATGTCTATAATAACACACGAGTTGACTACATCATCCTATTATGTTAGAGAAATAATAATCAAAACATAGTTTTTTTTTTTTTTTTTTTTTTTTTTTTTTTTTCAGAACCAAAACCCTGTTACAATTCTAGCTCCCACCCATTATCAATGCGCCAACTCTTTCACACGCCTCACAATCCCAACCCAAAGCCAATGCCCCAGTTCTCCATTCCCACAGCCATTGCCACCATTCCTAGCCTCAGTTTCCCAATTTCCCTTGCACTTGCCATTAACCAGTCCCATAGCCTCTTATGGCCACGCCGCAGTAACCATCCAAATTCGAAATCAACAAAAAAACCCCCCAAATTAAATCCAACCAACCAAAATAATACTAATAATAAATAATAAATAAAATAAGAAAATTAATCTAATATTTAATAAAAAATTAAGCTTACTCTGGTCGAGGGAAGGGAAAAGGGGTTTCGAAGTCTAATTTTACTTCAAAGTAGGCAGTCGCGATTTCTCTTTTTTTGTGGGGGTGGGGTTGGGGGGGGGGGGAATTGGCTACTAGCGATGTCTCCTGCAGGTGGTTGTCTGATTTTGGGTTCACAAGAGAGTCAAGCTTCTAGTAGTATAACGTTGAAGTGTTGGGAGAACCGCAATTTATCCATTGATTATGCGATTCATTAAAAGTCATAATAAATTGGTTCGTTAAGGGTCGTAGTTTCAGTTAAAAAAAAAAAAATATTGGGAGCACTGCTAGCTTGATTTGAATGGAGCCAGTGATTTACTCTGATTATTAAATCATTCAAATATTTCAGAACTCACAAGCACTTTAATAATTAAGATGAATGCAAAAAGGTGGGATCGATCTTTCTTAAGACTATTGCTGTCATACCATCTGACATAACACCGAAGCAACCAACAACTAGCTAGGTGGCAAATGCCTTAAAGTCGTAGCTAGAGCTACCTCGCTGGTTATTTTTACAAGTGAGGTTATGGGATTCAGATATTTCTGGAATTAATGCGATGCAGGAGAGGTACTACTATTGGCCTCAACCAAAGTGCGATATGGGTAATTTGGTGCAGAAGAAGTGTCCCGTTTATCAGGTGTGCGTCTTAAGGGAAATCATGGAGTACAGCTGGGGCTGTATATGCATTTTCCTACTCCGCGGGATATCTAGGAAGACTTGTCCGCGGATTTCATCTTGACGCTGCCCCCCCTGATACGGAAGGGTGCAGATTCCATGTTTGCGATCACAAGCAACTTCTCCAAGGTGGTGCACTTTATTCGCAGACTTCTGGTGTGACACGGATTGGGGGTATGACTGGTGCACAAAATCTGGAAAAAGAGAGAGGGAATCAACGAGAGAGAGTAGAAGAAAGAGGAAAAAAAAAAATTAAATTAAATGGGAGTAATTAGATTTCTTTTAAGAAAATTTAACGGCCAAAATTCTCACTTGACCATACTACGGTGCACTGTGCACCGGACATACCCCTATCTGGTGAGGTATACGTAGTCAAAAGTGGTGGGTGCCCAATTCCATCACTATAGATCAGGATTTAAAATTTCTTGGGCACTTCTGGTGCACCTATGGAGAAGTTTTGACACAAAGATAACTTACAGCAAAATCGTCCACTCCTCGTCAGAAGGGCAGACTGAAGTAGCGAACAACGCATTAGGGAATTTGTTTAGGTGCACATGCGAGGGCAAGTCAAAATAGTGGCATAGTGCATGTATAGGTTGAATTCACATATAATAGCGTCTCCTGTAGTTCCATATATAGGGTAATCCCATTATTGGTGCTCAATAAAGAGACCTAAGCATGCAGTGGATTTAGTCAATCTGCAAGAGGTTCCAGGATTGAGCATAGCTATAAAGAATTTGAAAGGACGAGTTCAAGCAATGCAGCCACGACTCGCGAGTGTAGCAGAAGCTAGAGGAGTCCGATGCTAGATACAAAGCTAGCTATAGCAGACGCAGAAGGTGTTTCAGGTAGATCATATAATTATGCTCAGGGATGGAGTCAGAATTTTAAGTTTGGAGGCTTAAAAAAATTATAACTAATATTATAAATTATATTTAGTAAATAAAAATTAAATCGGTATATATATAGATAGCTAGTACAATTAATTTATTTTGATTGTGGCACGAGTCATCTAAAAGTCAAATTCTTTCATTTAGGGTTTTAATTTATTTAATTTGGAAATTACCACTAAAATAAAAATTAGATTGGTCACGGTCAATTATTTACTAATTAAATTTTATTTCTTTGCATGATTCTGCAATTATCTTATGTTCTTCAACATCCATAAATTTCGAATATATTACAATTTTCTAGTTAGCTATTAGGTTTTACGCTATAGTCGTTTGCCTCCTTCACATTTGATTGAATAATATTATTATTTTGAAAATGATTTCTTTAAACTTTTATGGATTTCAAAACCCCTAGTCCAGAGTTGCACCCAACTAGTACGAGAATTGTTAGTTATGTGTTTTAGCTAAATGATATCAAGTTCATTTTATTTTAATTCTGCGTCAACTTTTCAATATATATATATATGTACACCAAATCATCAAGATAAATATATTACAAAAATAAAGAATATTATTTTAATAAATATTTATGCATTTCCTTCTCTTTATCTACTTCAACTTAAAAAAATTCCTTTTTTTTTCTTTACTTCTTTCCTACATAAATTTAAAATTCAGATTAGGCTAAACCCCCCTTCATAAAACAATGAATATTCTATTGTCGCATTAAAAATCAAAATTTTCAAATTTGGAGATTGAAAATTTGGCTTTAATGAAACAAGGATTTTACTTTGAAGTAGCTAATTTTCAAGCTTAAGGGTCAAAATTCACTACCCGAGTTAGTTTTTTTTTTTTTTTTGGGAACAAGAGTAATTGTATTAAGGAGAAGAATAGCTGTTTACATAGCTTTCTTTTTGTACAATCCGAATAAGGTCAGGAGGAACATTAGTAAGAGAATGCCTGGCAGGAAGGGAACCCTTTCATTAAGCAAGGAAGAAAAATTAAAGAGATTAGGAGAAAGAGCTAATCCTTATGACATATAATTAATTTTTTTTTTGGGGGGGGGGGAGGGAGAGAGGGCTGTGAAAATAAATATGAAATTAGTTTTTTTTGGATGAAATTAATTTATGCGCATCTTGACTTATCTCTAAATTTTTTAAATTAATAAAATGTGAAATTAATTTATGATTTTTTACTTCTTATGCAAATGAGTATATAAACGGGCAGCGTACCCGCCTAACTATCTAATTTCATTACCAAATTCGTTTGTTTTTTATTTATTATTACCGTCCCAAACTCCTTTATTTTTTTAGTTGGAATTCCAAATCTGTCCTATCTTAAACCTGCAAAACCCATCCCAAACCTGCAAAACTCGTTTATATTCAATTGGTCAAATTATCGATTAAGTACCCATTAAATACTCAATTTAAGATAAAAAATAAAAAAGATTAGTAAGTGACAAAATTGTTAAATTTATTAAATTGAACAAATTCATTGGTTACAGGATAGCCAAGTTTTTTTTTGAAAGGTAAAAGAAATATACAAGAAATAGTAGAAATAAATATACAAAATATATAGAGGCATACCTTAGAACAATACAATAGTAATTCATAAAGGACATTTAAACCTAATATGGAACAATCCATGACATATGAAAATAACACACAATAAATCATAAATTAAACAAGTCTAAAGGAACTATTTCAACAAAACTAAGAGTAGCTACCAACAAAGTATCAAAGATTCAAACCATCGGCCCGAGCAAGATACCGATTGACCTTGGATTAAGAATTTCAAAAATTTTATTTTAGGGATAAAATTGTAAATATATAAATATATATTTTATTTTATTTTATTAAACGGGTTACCTTATGGGTATTGGGTATCGGGTATCCTATAAATAAATCCCAAACTCATCCCAAACCTGCACATGTATTAAATTTCAATCCCAAACCCGTTGAATTTCTTAACCGGTTTTTATCGGGTTCGATCAGGTCAGATATTCTCATACACCTATCCCATTAACATCCCTACATGTAAATTACAAAATATTTTAGTGGGTTGAATTGATTTCATCTCATTTAATTTATTATACGATATGGAATCATTTGCTTTCATTGCTTTTATGATATTTGTTAATGTAAGTGATAAGAATATATATATATATATATATATGATAAGCAGGGTTAAAGCAGGACCCATGGAATTTCTTTTTTATTCGAATATTCAAATTTATTTCAAAACGCATGATGGAGTGGGACCTTGAATATTTTTTCCTGATATGAATCTTAACTTTTCGGTGGACTAAAAATAGTTTGCTTCACTTGACAACTTTTTCGTCCTTTTCCACCATTTTCTAAGGAAAAGGTAATTCCATAGTTCCATATAGGTTAATCCCATTATTAGTGCTCAATAGGGAGAGCTAAGCATACGGTGGATTTAGTCAATCTGTAAGAGGTTCTAGGAATGAGCATAGCTACAAAGAACTTGGAAGGACAAATTCAAGCATTGTAGCCACAAGTAGAAGCTAAAGTCCAATACCAGGTACAAAGCTAGAGGAGATCTTTCTATTTTTCTTTTTTGGGATTGTCAAGGAGAGTATGCATAACAAGTTAAAAGTCGAAAAGTATGATCCCTATCAGATTCTACAAAAGATCAATGAAATGGCCTATGTGATTGAGCCCATAAACCATAGCCATCTTTTCGATACTGATCGTAACCTATTTATACGAGTATTATCTCTTTAGTGAGGCATTGAACCCGAATTAATAACCAAAGAATGATTTCTATCGAAGTCGAGGGGATTGATGTAGAAAACGTGGCCTTGGCCTACTTTGATTGATTTGACTCAATTTGGAGGCCGATTAACATTGTGCTACTTTGTCTAGAAGTGTTAAAATTTGACACTCAAGATATTGATTATGGATAATATTTCAAAAGGTATCTAATTTCACCTTGGTTGTGACATAGGCCATCAAAAGTTAAATTCTTTCATTTAGGGTTTTTAATTTAATTTGTTTGCTATTTTTAAAATTTTTAATTTGATAATTGTTACTAATTACCATGATTCTACAATTATCTTATATTTTTTAACCTTGTAAATTTTAGATAAAGTACAGTTTCCTAATTAACTATTAGGATTTATGCTATAGTCGCTTCTTTGCATTTGAATAGTATTATTATTTTGAGAATTATTTCTATAAACATTTGCAGATTCCAAAACCGTTAATCTAAGTTTGCATTGAACTAGTACGAGAATTATTAATCTTGTATTTCACTTGCATGATATCATGTCTGCTTTATTTTAATTTTGAGTCATTCTTAATATGCATAGATATATATATAAAGTCCTCAAGATAAATATGATACGTGAATAAAGAATATTATTTTAATAAATATTTATGTATTTTTCTTCTCTTTTGTCAATTTCAACTTAAAAACTTACTTTTTTCCCTTTACTTCTTACTTAGATAAATTTAAAATCCAAATGTAACATAATTTGAAATTGGGCTTAATTCTTGCTTCGTAAAACAATGAATATTCTAATGTCGCATTAAAAATCATCAAATTATTGAAAATTGAAAATTGAAAATTTGGGTGTAATGAATCAAGGGTTTTAGTTTGAAGCAGCTAATTTTAAAGATTATGGTCAAAATTCACTGCCCGAGCTAGTTCGTTTAGTAAGGAAGAAAAATTAAAGAGCTTAGGAAATAGAGCTAATCCTTATAACATCTATAATTTTTTTTAGATAAGGGGTCAAAGGATGAAGTTGCTTTTAAACTTCATGTTAAATTCTATTAGTTGAAAAGATAGTAAAATTTCAAGATATCTCACTCTCAACTCACAAATGATGAAACTTTTTTTTTCTTTTCTTTTTTTAATCATTAATATATGTATGTTTTAAATAAATAAAATTTATATGAAAATAAAAAAATTAATTCAGATTTTAAATTATAGGAAATATTTAATTATAGTAGAAATAAATACATATATTTTATTAAAATATTATTTCTATTACTTTAATATTGTAATAATAATTTAACATAAGATTTTCCAATAATTTATAAATTTATTAAATTAAAGTTGTAATAATTTAAATAGAAATTTTTATTATAGAATATATTTTTTCAAATGTATTTAGCTTGCATTTGTATTTATAAGTTTTAAAAAATGAATAAAAAACTTTAAAAACTATATTTTATAATAAAAATTTAGGTTGCATTTGTATTCATAAATTTTAAGTAGTGAATAAAAACTTTAATTCTAAAGATACATAAATTTCACTAATATCTATTATAATTTAATATCTAAATTGATTTTTTTATTTTCATATAAATTTTATTTATTTAAAAGATACATAAATTAACAATTATCGCTAAAAAAAAAATTATCATTAATGAAATAAGAGTAAGGGCTCGTTTGGAGTCCCAAATAAAACCAAAAAACTTTAAAAAACTTCAAAAGTTTTTAAATTCCTCCAATCACATTTTGTCATCTATCATTTTTATATCACATCAATTCAATCCATTGATTTTTTTTTATTTTATTTACGACTCCAAACGAGCCCTAAGATACCTTGAGATTCTAGTCTTCCTTTTCAAGAGATAGAATTTAACACAGGAACTTAACAGATAGAATTTAACACAGGAACTTGAAGTTTACCCTCTTATCCAATTTTTTTGGTGAGAGCTAGAGAGAGAGAGAGAGAGAGTGCTGCGAAAATTACAATTTTACTTTTTACGCAAGTTACAAAATATTTTAGTGGGTCCAACTGATTTCATCTCATCTAGTTAATTAAATTTATGATATCGAATCATTTGATTTTGATTACTTTTATGCTATTTGTCACTGTATGTGATAAGAATATATATATATATATATATATGATAAACATGGATAAAGCAGGACGCACGGAATTTCTTTTTATTTGAATATTATAAATTTATTTCAAAATGCATGATGGAGTGGGACCATGAATATTTTTTTTTCCAGATATGAATTTGAACTTTTCAGTTGACTAAAAATAGTTTGCTTCATTTGACAACATTTTTATCCTTTTCCACCATTTTGTATGAAAGTAGTAATATCATATATAGTTCCATATGGTAAATATGGTAATGCTATATTTTAGTGGGTCCAATTAATTTCATTTCATCTAGTTAATTAATTTATGATATCAAATCATTTGATTTTATTACTTTTATGATATCTGTCAATGTATGTGATAGGAAGTGTGTGTATATATATACATATATTAGTAAAAAGACTGTCCAAGCACGGGTTGGTATCTAAAGAAAAAAAAAAAAAACTATAAATTTATTAAAGTTGTATTTGGAGTAACAAATTAGCAAGAGAAAAAAAATAATGAAAGAAAAATAAATAAAAAATACAAAACAACGTAAAATATGAAATACAAAATTTTAAATATACTCTTATTTGAATGAGTTTGATGAAATAATATAATATAATACAATAAAAATATTCATTAATATGTTAATTTTTTAATTTAGTTAATTTTAATTTTTTAATTTTATGCAATTTTTCTTATATTTTTTATCATAATTTAAACAACAAATTTTAAATTCATATCTTATTTTTTTTTTCTATGACAAATTATTGATCGAAACGCAACTAAAGCTAATATAAGGTTGAAGGTTCAAGTTTTATAAGAAATTTGAAAATATTAAGATTATTGTCTAAAAAGAGAGACACAAAGGAGAAAATAGAAATTTATAAATATTGAATAAAATAATAAAAGATTATGAAAAAAATAATTACAAAAAAATTATTTCATTCTTATTTATATGAATTAAAAAATATAATAAAATAAAAGACGTTTATTAATTTATTATTTTTTTAATCTGGTTAATTTTAATTTCCTAACTTCCCATATTCATTTCTCGTTTTATTTTCTAACATAAATCAAACGAAGAAATGAATTTTGAACCAGTATTCCTTCCTTTCCTTTATGGAGACATAGGTATTGAGACACGTGATATAAAAAGGAAAATTAAAAAATATAAAATAAAATAATAAAAAAGAAAAATAATTAATAAAAATATTTGATCTTATTAACAAAAAATCTAAAACTTTAAAAAAAAGTGTGTTTGGAGTAAGAATGTGGTGTAAAAAAAAAAAGAAAAAGAAAAAAGAAAAATGAAGTGAAAATAAAAAGAAAATAATATGAAAAATGAAAAAAATATAAAATCCTAAATATATAAATTGAATGAATTTAAAAAAATTAAATAAAAGGTATTAATTAATATATTAAATTTTTTAATTTAATTAATTTTAATTTTTTTAAAATTTATATATTTTTATTTGCATTTTATACCACAACCTAAACAAGAGAAAATAATTTTGAATTATTACCTTCTCTTTTTTCTGAGAGAAAATTAAGCAGAAAAAAATTTTGAATCTTTATCCCTTTCTCGCCCCCCTCTCTCATTTTTTCTGGTATATAGAGAGATACAAAGGCACAAGACACACGTGGAAGATAAAAATTAAAAATAAAAATAAAAATTGAATATGAGAGAAAACATTCGGTTTAATTTTCATGTTGTGTTTCTTTATCAAGAAAGATTAAGATATGCACGGCCCCTTCGGGGGTGGTTGAGCGGAAGTTTGGAAACGCCTCAGAGCCTGGGCCGCGTGCGGTCCCAGGTTCGACTCCCCTTCGGGGGGGTGGGTTACCGCTTTGGCGGGTTTCTAACAGTTTTCCTCGATCGAGCTGGTCAGCCAGGGCTTGCCTAGGCTAGTTTACTACCTCGTGGGCCATTGCCGGCTTGGTCCACGGGGCGGGCTTCACCCAGTGCGCATCTTCGGGTAGCGGCTGCGGGCTTCTTCCCGACCCACAGAAGATTAAGATATGCACGCATATTCAAAATATATTAAGGATATTGTCAATAAATATAAACGAAAAGTAAGAGCAAAATTGAAAAATAATGGATCAAAAAATTCTTCAAAATCTTAATGAAGCATATTTAAAATTCATGAAGAGCAATTTTAGTAGATGTAAGTAAAAAGCAAGGGGAGAAAAGTAAAAACATGGGACCGACTTTGAAAACAAATTGAAATCAAATAAAAATAGATAAAGAGCGTAACTCTACAAAAAAAAAAAAAAAAGACACGTAGAAGAGAAAAATGGTAATAAATATTAAATAGTAAAAAAAGGTCAAAATTAGGGAAAAAAAGTGACAAAAAAAGCCTTTACGGAGCTCTTAAAAAATAAAAAAAAAAGATAAAATGATAAAAAATGATAATAAATCAAAAATAAAATAAACAAAGTTGAAAAATCAGGTTAAAAAAGGCATTTGATGACTTTAAGGTCCCGTTTGGAGTAAGAAAAAACAAGATAAATTGAGATAAAATGTGATTTAGGATTAATTTTGACGCTTTTTTTCCTGAAAAATAGCAAACTGTGAGAACAATTTTTCAAATTTGTTCTCACGGATTCAAAAAAATTCACAAAAAATAGTGACAATAGTACTTGTTTGAAAGCTTTCGATACGAAAAATATAATTGTATAAAAAATTTACACATTCGGTTAACCTATTTTTAAATTTTTTTTTTAGTAAAATATTAGAATTTTTTGAAATTAATGATGACGGAAAAATTAGAGATAAAAGAAGTTGTTAGAGATTTATAGTAATTTTTAGAATTTTGTCTCAATGCCAAACGGGCCTAAGTATCATTTCCACCTGTTATAGAATAGATATATATGGTTAGAGATATATGTGATTAGCTGGGGCTAAACCAAGACCTACGGAATTTCTTTTTATTTGAATATTAACAATATATTTCAAATCGCATGATGAAGTGGGACCACGAATATTTTTTCTTGATATCAATTTTAACTTTTCAGCGGACTAAAAAAATAGTTTGCTTTATTTGGCAACTTTTTTTTGTCCTTTTTCACCTTTTTCACCATTTTCTTCGGTGCTTTTACGAGGGGAGGCTAAAAATTAAGGTGGAAAAATTATAAGGACGAGTTTAATATTTTATTCTTATAAATTTTTATTTTTTAATCTTATTTTCTTAAAAAATTAACATTTAATATAATAAAAAAAATATTAACCCATTTAAATGTTTATGAACTATAAAAGGATAAAATATTAATCCTTACCGCTTTTAATTTTGTATTTATTTCCAACCTATTTTCCTCCTGACCACTGCTTTTTTTTTTCTTTTTAAAATTGTTAGTATTAACTTTTTTGTTTTGTTTTTATTATTATGGACATAAATGAGACCTTTGACCTGCTCGGAATTTTAGTACGTGCGCGGATGGTTTATGATATGTGTGTCTAATATTTTATCATCATTTGTACGAATTAATTGTTGATCAATTTATTTTAAATTATGTTTTGATTAATAATTTGTGAATAGAATAAAAAAAGAAATAGAAATTAAAATACTGCACAAACTTGAAATGGGCTAAATGGTGAATGATAGAAAATTTCAGGCTAAATCTTGAAGGATGGGAATTTAAACCCCTGAAAGTTAAAAGATTTAGCCCATTTCTGGATTTATGAATTCTTATTAAGTACTTAGACTTAACTATGATTGTGGCACCATGTTTAAACATATATCATCTTTTAGTGTCTATATCCAAGGTTTGAGTCAAGGAAATATATCACACTTGTGTATTTGCATCCATCCGTATAACCAGAGAAATAGTTTATACCATCCTTAAGTATTTCCATTCTTGGACTAATCTAGCAAAGTAATACACCACCCTTAACTATTTGCATTGTTTCATGAGTTACTAGTCCACTGGACATAAAAAATTAACCCCTCTACAAATTTAAGGACTCTCAAACATGGGTATGTATATCCTATATTTTATAATACCTCTAAAACCCCAAAATTAACCTCAAAATGAACGATAATATCCATAATTCAATTCAACTCAACACGTGATGATATATGAATTTTCAACCATAATTCAATAATACAATTGATGTATAATTAATTAAAATTTAGAAACCAAAAGTGCTTGTAATCAAAATGAAACATGTCAGCTCCTTAATCTAGTAATTCAGAACGAACAACATGAGACTATGGGAACTAAATAAAATAACTAAAAACCTATTTCAAGGTTAAGTAATAACATAATAATAATAATCAGAGCGTCTAATTTCGTCCCTCATTCCTACATTAAAATAATAGAAATGACATCTATCAAAATAAATTCTAACGTCACACCGTGGTGGCATAATTTTAGGCTTACACAATCATCATAAATATCATCATAATATAATCTCAGAAATTTAAACAAAGTCTGGGACGCATATTCCAGGTCGCACATATAAAATTACAATAAGTAATTTAATAATAAAATAAAATAACCACTAAGTCATAACCATGACCCTCAGTTAAGTTTCAAGCGACTACTCTCTGGTTTCATGGGATCACTTGTAAAAAGATGGGGTAAGAACCATTGCCCTGTAGGTAGGACCATGCAAGTGTGCATGAGTGAATAATAATCAAACATATAATATAATTCACAATAATCTTAATAAAGTATAATATAACAATGTACATATAATATAATAATCAAGACATTATCTAATCTCCATCTACCCCCATCCTTATCTTAGGACGGATGACACTTATTAAAGCATGCGGAGCCACCAACCATATCACCTACGCTTACAGTATTTCTCAGTATATATCACGAATGGGGAACAGAGTTACACCTTATAAGTGTAAGACTCAAAGGAACCAAGTTACATCTTTTGACCTTTCTACTACTGTTAGAGAACTGAGTTACACTTGTAGTCATGTATTTGTTTATCTAAAGTAGGTCTAACTATAGTTTAGAGAAAATCTCAATATATATCGTCTTAAGATCAACGTCCAAACTCGAATGACTAATCTCTAGTTATATATATCGACTGGGGCCATCCATTATTATCAAAATCTCATTTTATGATTAGGATCTCGTTTATATACATGACATGTGTCTTGGCATGTCAACAATATCAATATTGCACTCTTGGCCAATTAATGATTACAATAGCAAATTGGATGATGCAAGCCCAACCCTATGCACATGATACGTTCAATCATATATAATCAATAATAACATCTCAACATTATAATAAAGGCATGCTATGCTTAAGTATCCATAACAAAATTTTATAGTCTTAGGGTGCATAATCACAACATATATCTATCATATATGATATATCATCCAAACGGGTCAAAAAGATATTAAATCGGGCTGAACAGACCTTCCTGTGAAGAAGGGTGCTTGAAGGGTGTAGGAAGAGTGCTTGAAGCTTAGGTTGCGAAGCTTGTGAGAAGATTGTTTTGATTCGCATAAGGATACTGAGAGCATCCCCACACATCATAAGCCTCGTGGGAAACCTACAGGAAGGGTGCTCTTGTGACTGACGACTTGTAGTGCAGATCTGAGCGACTATAAGCTTGATTTGGAGCTCAAAATTCCCAAATCCAAGTATCTTGAGCTTGGAAATGGTAGTGCAACCAATGACAACATATATCCTGAGATTATGTAATAAAACTTAGGAATGAACAAGATTTCACATGTATACATGAACCCATACACATGTATGTACACACATATATGCATATATATTATCCTCAACCAAAATCATCACATATACATCAAACTACTCTAATTCATACCAATAATATCAAAATAAACATACAATCATCCTACATACTTTGGATCCGAAGAAAAGAAGAAGAAAAGGTAAAAAAATCTTAAAACTTCAAAACTTCTCTATTCTGTATCTCTCACCTCGAATGGAATCACCATGATCTAATACTTCCATGATAATCATGACACCGAAAATATCAAGATTCGACTATCTTCGGCCCTCACTTTCTTTCTCTTCTTTTTCTATTTTCTCTATCTTTCTTTCTTTCCCTTTTTCTCTTTCCCACGGTTGCTACTGTGTATGGAGAAAAGAAATAAAAGAAAAAAAAATAAGAGAAGAAGAAGGAAAAGAAAAAGGGGTTAGGCTTTAAGTCTAATACCAAGCTTGTTAACCACTCTAGGCCAAACCCCAGCCCAAAAAAATAAATAAAAAAATGGGACCAAATCTTAGGTTTAAATATTTAATTGATCCACTATCTCAAATAAATAATCATAATAAAATACTTGGTGTTAGAAAACAACTCAAGGAAATCATCTGCACAAAAGTAGAAGCTTTGTGCACACGGGAGAGAGAACGAACCAGCTAAGAACAATAGACTTACATATGTTTGGATGGGATAGCTTAAGGTGTAGGTTGTACACATGGGAACTCCCTAGCCATGCCCATACTAGTGGTAAAGAAGGGTCATGCACAAAGACCCTTTCTAGGCATGCACATGCCTGAGAACCTAGAAGTGTGATCCATTAGTCTTTGTTTCTAGTCTCCGATTACATTTGATCATTTCCCAACGTAAACGAATTTCAACTTGCAAAATTAGTTCATTTCCATTTCAAAAAGAATTTCATAATTCTTTTGAAACATCAATTTCCATTTTGTTAAGAATCATGTGGAATTAGATTTCGAAACCCTCATCTTCTTCACAATACATATAATAAATACATATACATATATATCGTCATGCAATCATTTTCTCCTAATTACATCAATCCATGTAGTATTTCTATAACCTTAAGACTATAAATGTTATAACATATTTATGCATCAAAGTCTTAATTCCCTACCTTTTGTTTCTCAATTTGAAGATGATGATGACAAAGAAGAAGAAGAAGAAGAAAAAGATGATGGTGATGATGAGTGGTGATGAAAAGCCAGAAACCCTACTACCAATGCTTAGAATCAATTCTTCACCAGCATAGTAACATCCCTACAAACTCACATTCTCAG
Organism: Vitellaria paradoxa; assembly: GCA_019916065.1. Lineage (NCBI taxonomy): Eukaryota > Viridiplantae > Streptophyta > Magnoliopsida > Ericales > Sapotaceae > Vitellaria > Vitellaria paradoxa. The sequence goes on along the minus strand of CM034237.1, from coordinate 36,481,577 downwards.
GCCACAAACATAAGCCAAGCTCCAATGCAAACTCTCTTCATACTTTTCACTATTTTCTCACTTCTTTTACTATTGAAAAGTCCACATACACATACACTTACTTCTATATACGCACACCATTTAGTGGAAGGAAAGAGAGAGCTGTTGAGCGAGGGTACAATAAGTACAAAACTATCTTGGCAAAAGGATAACACTCAGACACCTAAGACTTGACAACACACTGTGATTTCTAGTAAAAAAAAAGGAAAACTTTGCATAATTTAAACATAGGCTGGGTCATGTGCACATGTGGGAAAAAGTCGTGCACATGACACCACTCAAAATACATCTATGTGCAAAGGAATAAAATAGGGGTGTGCACGATAAATATGAGGTTCTTTCAAAATTTGACACGATCGAATATTAAACAACTGAGTCTACTCATGTATTAAATAATTTACAATATATATCAAAATAAAATATTAAATAATTAAAATAATATTTAATAAAGTACAGGTCATTACAGGTACTTAGAGTCTATTTCTTAATTTTTTGTTGCGTTGCTATAATTTGTTCCGCTATGTTCCTGCTTAATATTACTTTCAAACCTATATTCTTGACACTCCAACCAAAATGTCTAAAAATATAAGTTTGAACCCAATGTTTTTTACGTTGAATTTTCTAATTATAACAACAAACTTAATAATCTCTATTTAGTAATTTTGTGAGAGATCATGATTGTATCATATAATAAAAATTACTACATTTTCTAATGAATAATCAAATCTAAACTTCCAAATTCAAACTCTCACTTAATGTGTGAACTTGTAAACTCTTTGTTGATTTATATTCTTATTAAAATCGGCACACAATTCAAATAAAATTCCATATGAAAAGTATTGAGTATAAATGATATATAAATCAAACTCTCGATCTTCTCCTCTTTTTGTTATGAAATTCATATAAACATAAAAAGTAAGATGAGGATTTTAAGTATATAGCACCAATCAATGAGGGAAAGGGAAATGGGAAGGAATATATAACAATCATAAGTTAAACCATGCAAAAGATTAAAAAAAAAAAAGAAAAGAAAAGAAAAAAAAAAACCTAGCAAGTGAACTTTTTAATTCAAGCATGTTGTTTATTTTTGAACATACTATGATCAAAGTTATACCTTAAGAACGTTCAATTGAAAGAATTATCATACACTACATGTCATGAAAAATATAAATTTCTAGAATTAAGTACTTTCATATCATGAGTTATTTTAAGGCATAAAAGTAAAAAATATACTAAAGACGTGTATAAAATAGGTAAATATGAAAAGAACTCACACAATCATACTTAATGCATATTCCTTATACTTTCCACCAGCTATAGAATTACAATTGAGAAGAAATTTTAAAATCTTACATCTTTCAACTATATTCTCCAATTGTTGTAAATTTTAGCTATTCTCCTTTGTTTTTCAATTTAAAACAATAGAATAGATCATCTCTAAACTTATTTTTAGAACAATATTTCATGATTTTATAATTTTTCACATTTCCTAACAAACTTGGCAACTTTTACTCGTTCTTGGATGGGTAGCCTTTATCCCACCCTGTCACTACTCAAATGGTAGTCATTTTAATAATCGACATTATAATAAGGGGCTTCATTCTATTCCATTGCTCTTTGCAAGCAATTTTACTTGAAAAATTCAAAGAATAACCACAAGTCCATGTAGAGAACAAAATCATGTATAAAGAATGATAAATAAAATGCAATATAATGCTAGACTCTACTAGTGTAAAATCAAAATTAAAAGTATATCACAATCACGACAAAAAAAACAAAACAATACTCGTTATTAACCTATGTAATATAAGTCAAAAAAGGTATTGTAATCACACACTTGTTCATATTTGACTAGGATAAATAAGATAATAGATTGTGTAAAAACTAACATAAAGCACTAAAGTGTGGAAGTTTACATTTTTATTTTTGTATTTCTCAAGCATTTCAATTTTTTTATTATTTTTTAATAATGAAAAAAATCATGCAAAGAATGGACAGTATAATCGACATGATCCATAGAACTAAGATGAATACATGACAATGATACAAAGTTTAGTTTATAAAAAAAAGTTGCCTTTATTCAACAAAGTTGACCCTTCAAGGTTTTTTTAGGTATGTGAGAGATATTTAAGTCATTTTTTCTTATTCAAGCTTTGGAAAGACCTTTTAAACCTTAGGGGTTTTGATGACTTAGGTCAATATAAGAGAAGGGCAACTCGTATAGTTTTTGGCAATTAGGCCGAATGTGACCCCTTAATCCCACAATCAGGACTAGCATGCATGAAATTAAAAGATAATGAAAAACAAGTACTAATTGACTTACCATTTCTTGGTTGAGAAGCCTTCTTTGATGCATTGGCCTTTTGCTCCTTTTGAGCCTTTGGAATCTTATAGGCAACAATATGTTCTTCCTTCTCCTTAGATTTTCCACTAAACCCTAGGCTATTTCTATTAATGGGATACTTTTCTGCTCCCAAAATCTCATAGAGATTTTTGGATAGAACTCTCGTTTTTTATTAAGTTCCTTCAAAATCTTTCACACTTCTAAGCATTTTCCACCTTTGGTTATAAGCTTTAGAGCTAGCCATAAGCCAAGCTATTTTCGAGCTACTTGAGCTTAGTTATGTTCGAGCTTAGTTCTTGACCTCAACAAACTTAAATTGAGCTTGATTTATAGCTTATCTAGAATTGACCTAGAGCCCTATAGAATATAAAGACTCAAAAGCCTATGAGTTGGCTTAATAAAGTAATATATATTTTATAATATATTTATTATATTTTAGAACAAAATGAAGTCTTCTTAGATTCGTGCCTAAATTTTTCTTTATAAAGCCTATACAAAAATTTGAACTTAAACCCAGTACAAATAGCTCGAGTTAAGCTCGAGTAAACAAAGCTCAGCTAAGCTGAAATCTACTATTAGAAAACTCCTCTCTCAAGACATCTATGACCCTATCTTGAATTATCTTCTCATATTTATTCCTGTGAACTTGGATTTCAAGATTGTGATACTACACTTCCAGAGCTTCAATTATTATCTTCAAATACTCCTTTACCTTCTTCATGAGCATGATATTTGGCTTTATTTATGTATTTCAAGAAATCATCAAATATGGTATCATTGTGTTTTTGAAGACTATATTATTTTTCATTAATAGATTCATCATTACAAGAATTATTAGAGGAGGAGAATGGGGATTGAGGATCTACTTCTCTACTTCAACTTTAAGGGGAGGACTTATTGATATTCTTGTGGAATTCAACAGAGTTTTTTCTTTATTGAAGAAATAAAAACCCTGTAATTCTTGTCAATTGGTAAATCCATGATCAAACAAAGTGCCCTGTAACTTTTAGACTTATTGTAGGCTAAGACACTATAGTCTTGAGCTAGACAGAAGTATAAAGGTTTCAGGAAAGTAATTGGATAATCGTGGAAGTCTAAAACAAGTTGAACAGAGTTAGAACGCATATAACGTGAGATGTTCGCGAGATGGTTGCTGGTACCTAGGGGATAATACTGAGAGTTGGCTTTCTAAGAATAACCATGCGAGAAGGCCACAGGAACCCTGAAGGAAGACCATGGGAAAGGTGCAGATGCAAGGTTAATCTCGCGAAGAAGAAATTCCAGTGTTCTGAGTTTGTGTTTTGGAATGCTATACGTCCCAGCCTATGACATATATAATGAAAGACGTATCCAGGGTTTCATACAGAGAGAATAATCATCATTTTTTGAGCCAAGTCAAGTCTATTGTTCTCTTAATTACTTAACCAAGATTTTTTATGTGTGAACCGAAGGAGTTCGGGTTCATGATAGTTGAGGATTCTACACGCTGAAGATTTAGCAAAGTTATTAAGGAGTTAGTATTGTGCCTTCGAGGAATCGAAGGGTTTTCGCTAAAGGAGTTAGTGTATTAAGCATTCTAGCAAATGTCAATAGAGTACAGAGTCGAGGAGTCAATCTATTGAGAGTTTCGAATTTGTAACCAACGCTTGATTTTTAGTAAAAATTTTAAGAAATTTTCCTATGTGGGTTTCCTCGCTTTATACTTATCCTTCTCTATTTGCTCTAGTGCTTGCTTGGGATATCTAGCACATAGGAGAATACAAAATTTCACTCTAGAATCTTCTGTTTAGAATAACCATTAGAAGCCTTCAATTGGTGTCGTCCCATGTTGCATTAATGACTTTCTTTTTTTTATTTTTTCACAATTTTATGCAACATGGCTAACGTTGTTGCACTTAAAGCATCAAATGCCTTCAGGATCATTTTTATTTTTGGTCTTTTCCCTTAAGATGTCTTATTCTTCCTTGACTCCCATTGCTTGAAGAATTTATTGATCTTCCTTGCACAAGCTTTGACTGCCTTTGACGAAATTTCATCGCCATCAATCATCACTTGATTACTTTTTTGATTAAATTCAAAGCAAAACCCTTAGATTTTTAAGGTTTTATCATGTTGGTCTCAAAAGTTTGGAACGAAGCAACCAAATCCTCAAGTTTTATAACATCAATACCATTTATTTACTCTATAAGGGTAACTTTAGATTGGTGGTAAGGTTTAAAGAATCTTTCTTTCCATTTCAGAGATATAGAAAAGCTTTTCAAGGCTGTGATAAGATTTAACTACATCAATTAGCTTGATGTAGAAATCATAAAAAAATTGATATTCTTGCATAATAAGACTTCAAACTCAATTATAAGGTTTTAGAGCTTAGTTTTCTTCACGATAAAGTTACCTTAGTGTGTAAGCTCCAAAGTATCCTACAATTCCATCGCAGTGTCGCAACTTGATATATGTTAAAATTTAATGGCGAAAACATAGGCAGAAATTATACTAATAGCCTTGAAGTTGTATTCAATCTTCCCTTGCTTGGTTTTAGCCTAGAATTCCATAGATTTTTCTATAATCGATCCTTCCACTATATGTGTTGGATGCATCCAACCTTCGCCAAATATTATAATTCATCAAAAAAAGATAAGATATAATTATCACCAAGCATAATTTGTCTCACGAAACTATGGTGGCCTTGTGCTTGAACCCCTTTCTTGTGGGGGATCTATGGGTATGAGCATTTAAGATCTTGTCTTTGTAATTCAAACAAAAATCTTAGATGCATGAATCTAGCATGATACTAATGGATAAATTCAGCTAGCAATCTGAATAATTCCAATCACAAAATCAGGAAAAATAATCAACCACAAGTATGGAAAAGTAAAAAGACAATGCACGAGGATTTAACAAGCAAAACCCTAAGAACAATAGAAAAATATCTTGGGTGTCCTCGCACTATAAAATTTGGTTGACATGACTTTTTTGTAATAGTTACACAATCAAACTCTTGGTCCTAGTATATGGGTACCTTACTCACATCCATGCAAATCACCAACTCCAAGAGGGTAAACTCAGGAATTGAAATGGCGATTCGCAAACACCATCTTCTATGAAGATGTGTTGTTATTATCTAAATGATTGAGACAAGTCTTAGTGAAGCACACTCAAGTATATGACCTTATTCTCTTTAGAATGGAAGCCCTATATTCTAAAAGTAGGTCCTTTAAATATAGCTTAATGGTTGGCCAACTAAAAATAAGATTTGATTGTAATTCCCACGATTTTTAAGTTCCTTGAATGATAGGAATCTTTTCTATTGGTGTCACCAACCTCCTTGGTCATTAGCAAATATTCCTAAATTAACTACTAGTTGTAAAACATGCATTGAAAATTTTTAAATCGATTGTGGACTAAAATAAGAATTTGAAAACACTACATAAAATTTGGAAACCGTGAGTCTAGTTGAGACGAAGTAACTAGCAAGCTCCAAAGTTTCTCAATTCAAATCATGGAATTTGTTTTTTCTAGCGGGTCCATGCATGCTATTTGGCGAGGTTTATAAGTTCTTAAAGTCTATTATGATTTTACTGAGGAAGGTCTACTGGTATCTAAAGTCTATTCCCAATTTTTAGTTGTACTACTTTAATTTGTTCAGTTATATTTCTACCTAATAATACCTTCGAACTTATATTCTTTACCACCTTATAAATGCCTAAAAGTATAAGTTTAAACTTAGCAAACATCGTTCATGTGTGAAAAATATAGAAATTCAATTTGTTCTATCTCATCTCAATGCTCAATATTCAATATTCACTTTAACTTGAAAGGTAACTTTTAATATTCAACCATAGATTACTTTTGCTAAAATTTTGAAATGGAAGGCAAATTTAAATAACTAATAATCTATTATATAAATTTATTAGTAAATTTTAAAGTGTTTATTTTTTTATTTGGGGGTTGAGGTGTCAAAATTTTGGGAGGACAAAAATAAATAATTTACAAATCAATTTAGAATTTTAAAAAATAAAATTTAAAATTTTTAAAAATTCAGGGGATAGTGACCTCCTCCGACCCTACGTCCATGCTTGATTATGGAGTGGATGAATGCAATAATTCATAAATTCCAGTAGAGTATGTTCTTTTACTGCTACAAATGTCAAAAATTATTTATCTAAGGAGAGAAAAAAAGCGAAACAGATGAAAACAAAAAAAAAAAAAAAAAAGGAAAAGAAATTGTCAGAAATGACAAAAGCTAATCCACCGAGAAGTATGCTCTGAAGTTGTTGAATGTCGAATTTGACAAAGACCCTCTGAAAGTGTTTTTGAGGAATACCTTTTACAGCAGAAAGTAATCAACAAAGAAGAAAACCATAACAACCATTGTATAAATGTCGCTAATCATATTTTTAGAAAATTGTTTTATGTTATTAGAATTAAATAAATATAAAAATTGATGTGGAAAAATTTTTGTGGTTGACTGTTTTGGAAACTAGTTTTAGAATTTTTAGGAAATGCTCCCATTTTGAAAATAAGTGTAAAGTATTTTCTTGAAACCTTGAAATCTTTTTGATATAAATATGAAAGCAATAAGAAATGATAGGTTTTTGAAATTTTTTTAAAAAAGACATTAAATAAAAATTTTTTATTTTTTAAATTCAATTATATTGTAATGAGAGGAGTGTTTCCGGGATTACGGACGCAAATAGTGCATGCATATCTATCGTCAGTTCATGCAGTAAAGTTTTGGGTTAAATCCAATAATGAGCGCAATCCTTATATTGAATTGCCATTGTTGAATTTGAAAACAAATAAATAAATGCTAAAAAAAAAAAAAGGAAAGAAGACTATGGCGAATCTTTTTAGTATATAATTTTAGCATGCCAAAGCTATAAGCACGCGAAAAAACATTATTAATTATGTCCTATTTTGCTTTTAAGATGGCTTTAGGGCGTGCCTTTCAACGTTAATTCCACTTTTTGACGAATTTAAGGGTTTGAATTGTATGATTATGAGATCCATTGTTAATAAGGAAGACCACTTTATATGATTAGTGGATATGATTCTCCAAAAATTGTGCCCACGGACCGACTCTTGACCTAGAGGTGTCCCTTTAGTTTCCCTTGTTCAAATTATTTTCAAAATTAAATATTTTATAAAAACTAAAAAATAAAATAGAAATGGTATTTTCTTTAACTCTTTAAAAAATTTAAAGAAAAGGGGAAAATATGTTAAATTTTTGGTCAAGGTGCTAAAGCAGACAACGTTTTTGAAAATTCCAAATTTTATGTAATGAACAAATAAAAGTTAAAATAAATAAATAATAATAATAAAAACGATAAAAAGGTTATCGCCAATCATGTAAGCATGCAAAACTGAATGTTTATCAATTATGCTGTATTTTTCCTTTCAAGACTGCTTTTTGGACGTGCCTTTCAATAGTTTGAAAGGTTGCCAATTATTGTTATTACTATTTTTTTGGACAGATTCAGGAGCCGTTTGGCTCATAATTTAAAAAAAAAAAAAAACCAACTTATATTAATTTTTTCTATTTTTCTCTAACAAACACAAAATCAACTTTTATCAAATTTTTTCAATTTTTACTTTACCAATTTTTTTTAACTTTTACAAACTTTTTCTAATTTTATCCGACTTTTATCAAAATTTTTCTAACTTTTTTTAACTTTTACAAATTTTTACAAAACATCCAACTGATCACTAAAGTATCACGTGTCCCTTGTATAAAAAAATTTATATTTTTTGATTTTTAATGGTTTGAATTACGAATGGATAAACCGGAAGACTATATATGTTTATATGTTTAATGGAGCTACACGGGGATTTAGAATGCGCATGGAGACAACCCTTATCCTGGAAAATCCTCCTTTAATTTGCTTTTATCTCATTCAAATGATTTGATTTACATAATTAACTTGGGTAACTCATACCGCCCATTAGCTAGAAAAGAAAAGGTAATCATCTGATTGATTTATAGTCAAAGATTATACATATAAAAGATCTAGGAAACGACAAATGGAACAGTATATATTGATTCACATTATAATTTATCCCTATTTACGTGATTAACCCGAATACATTTATCCTCCGTTTGGTAGTAAGGATGAAAAAATAGATCAAAAGAAAATGAATAATTTAATATTTATTCGTTGACGAATGAAATTTTTTCCCTCAATCTTGTTTGATTTGAGAGGGAAAAATGTGTGAAATATATATATGTTTATATTATAATTAAAAATTTTGTACAAAAAATTATCTTTGACAGTGTGGGTTACTAATTTAATTTGGTGGATATATAATTAGGATTCAACATGAAGGAATCTTTTTTTGAATCATCCAAGTTAGGATTAAAAAAAAAAAAACTCAGTTCAAGCTCGACTTGTGATTTAATTAATGAGCTCAATTTGTGCTTTGTTTGAGATCCAATACTTTGATCTTGAGCCTAAAATTACTTTGTTTAAAAGTTTCACAAATTAACTCGATGAAGTAATATAAGTAAATTTTTAATATTGTTATACTTTTTTTTATAAATTTATTATATTTTAGATTCAAACGATGTCATTCTAATTTAGTTTAAATATTTATGAACTAATCTTTGTTAACTGGACTCGTGCCCATATAAAAACTTGGGTTTAAACTTGAGTCAAATTTAAAAATAGTATTAACAACTTGAGTTAACCTTGAATAATTCAAATTTTAATTTGGCTTGAATGATGGATTAGAGCCAATCGTTTCAAATAAAATACATTATGAAAATAGTTTTTTATTACAAAAATATCACGATTAAGTTCAAGGAGGATCCACGCTGGGGTAAGGGAAGTCAAGAGCCTAGCTTATTTTTTTTTTTTTTATTTTTTTTTTTTTTGTGAAATGTAAAAAGTATTCATGGTATTTTAATGTGATTCCGAAACTATCATTAACCCTAATTTCCTTGTCGCATTAATTATGTTTATTTATTTATTTTTTTGAATACGTATTGTTATATTTTTTTTCTTCTTCTTTCAATGATGTTATATTTATTTCACATAATTGACCAATAAAAAACTAAATAATCGATATGTATCTAAATAAGTAATTAATGATTAAAATTAAGAAAGGAATGGATCTTGAATTCATGTTTATATCCCATTTGTTTACATATATAAAGACCGAAAACTATTTTCAGTAAGATTATTCTTGTACTACTCTGATTTTATTTTTAAAATTTGATTTTTTTAAATTTTGCATAAATAAAATTCCCCATTAGAATTGTATTGATATTTATTACTTGTACCCCACTTTAATTTCTAACTTCATTTGGTATAGCTCTAGTTTTAAACTTTAGTTTTTTTTTTTTTAATTAGAATTACGTTAAGGTAATATAAAAGGAATAGTGAAAAAAAAAATCATTTTTAATGAATTTTGATGAAAGTTCCAAAAAAAAAAAAAGTCCCCTAAATAAAAACTATCATTAAGTATATAACTGAGTGTTAAAAATAAAAAAAAATAAAAAAATAAAATAATTTGTTGTGCGGATTGAGAAAATTTTGATATATTTTCACTCCCCCAAATTATAAAGGGTGATCACTTAAATGGGTGAAGTTTTGAGGTGCTTTATCCCACGTCGTTGAAAAAATTAAATAAAATAATTAATATACCCAATTATCATTTAATCCTCAAATTTTTCATGGGTGCTCTATGCTCAATATTGAGAAACTCAAATCTACAGGTGTCTATTTCAGGAAGCTAGCTCATACTTGCTACACAGATATTGGAAGAGATAATTAAGAGAGATATTGATCAATAAATTAAAAGTGACACAGTACGGGCATAGTCTGAATTTGCAGGTAAAGAATGGATTAAGATCTTGAAGAGAGAGAGAGAGAGAGGATGGGAAAAAAAGACCATTGACACTCGTAAAATCAAAATGGTAGTTTGAATTCATGCTATCTAATGTACATCGAGCCCCAAGAGGCCAATTGGTACAAAATTTGATCTGCCTCTCTAATAAATATCCGCCAGTGCTACCTACACACACACACACACACACACACACTCTCTCTCTCTCTCTCACTCTCTTAAAAAAAAAAAAAAAAAAAAAAAGAGGAAAGAAAAATCATCTTTAGGAGCAGGTGATGGTGAGATGAATAAACTCATTCATGCCAGCAAAGTAGCATGACCACGCATCTTCTTATGATGTAGAGTCTGGTCCTTTGCTCTCTTAGGATCCCTCCATGTCCTCTACTTGAAATCCTCCTCTTGGCGCCTCCCATCGTTGTACTGCTCATCTTCATGATCTCTACTTAAGTATTCAATGCCAAATTTTTGAGAGAGAGGGTGGGAGGGGGAGGGGGGTTTCACTTCTAACACAGCTGGTGAATATGTCTGAATGGAACTATGAAGGCTAAGAGAAAGGTATTACACATACATATATATAGAGGTGGAGGGGAGGTGTGGTCCCATCTTTCATTAGTCTTAAGGAAATTAGAACCAGCTAGCGATGGGGCATGAAAGGGCGTGCAATCCCCCCTAGCTCACAAGACAACACCATAAGGTCCCACCCACCATTTGGCATTCCATACTCCCTCAATGAGAAGGAAAAAATATGTATGAAAAAAAAAAAAAAAAGAATTAATCCAAACAAGGTCCTCTCTCTCTCTCTCTCTCTCTTTCTCTTTCTCTAGCCTCTCTCTAGTATATATCATAGGTATGTCATTCTCCATATGGTAGGGTATGTAGGTATCACCCACCAACACAATGGGTCGGCCATTCAATCAATAAGGTAGCATAATTCTATAGTTTATGAGCCGCTTCTTCAAGTTGTTGACGATTAGATCCGAGTTGATCAAATCTCGGGTATGAAATCTGCTCTTGGACATATTCACTACTAAAATTATGGCTTTTGAGCCTGCAACCATCTGAAGCTGTCGTTAAAAGGAATTAGGAATTGAATTTTACAAAAGTGATTTCATTTAAAAACACGGGCGATCACAAAATAATATTGCCATAAAACCAATAGAAAAATCCTTACTGCCGTTGATAAAATAAATAAAATCTTCCCTCCTTTTGCTTTTTCTTTCCCATGTTCTACCCCTAACTATTCTCTCTCTCTCCCCCCCCCTCACACACACACGCGCACACTCCCTCTCTCTTACACGCCATCGCTACTCTTCAACAACCCCACCGTTGAACCCCGTGGTTTTAAAAAAAGGTATAACCAATATAGCAAAAATGAAAATTAATGATGTAATGAAAAAAAAATGAAGAGTATAATGAGAACAGAGGGGTTCAAACACATTATGTAGCGATAATGACCAATTTATAAAACTATGCCCACATCATCGACAGCGACTAGTGCTTGATCTCTTAGCCTTATCATTGATCAAAGGCAAGGTCTCACATCACTATAAAAAATCACACAATTACCGACCAAAAATTTGATCGCTAAAGGGTATAATTTAGTCGGCGAAACATTTCCCGACTAAATTTATTTGGTCGGTATTTGGTCGGCGAAGGCTCGTTGGGGAAACTTTTCCCGACCAAAAAATCATTTGGTCGGCAAATGTAAAACCTTTCTCGACTAATTGGTCGGCAAAGAATTTTTAATGGGAAAAAATACAAAATCTTTTGCCGACCAATTGGTCGGCAAAAAGTTTAGAATTGAAAATTTAAAAAAATAAAAATTTAAATGTGGTGCCGCGTGGCATTATTTGTTGACATGTTATCATGCCACATGGCACCTTGGTGTTGTGCCATGTGTCGATCTATCATTATGTCACGTGTCGTCTCTATATTTTTGAGATTTTTGTTGTTGTTGTTGGTGAGACTTGAACTTATGCCATCTCTTTGGAAGGTGGCGTGTTTGGCCACTAGGCCAAGCTTTCATTTGTATATATATTTTACATATTTATATATATATTAAAAAATTTTAACACTTTTACCGACCAATTGGTCGGGAAAAGTTCCCCTTTAGCGACCAATTGGTCGCCAAAAGTGTTAAAATTTTTATTATTTTTATTTAATTATTTTAACTTTCTTTGTAATAATTTTTTTACACTTTTCCCGACCAATTGGTCGGGCAAAGTTCCCTTAAATTTTTATTTAATTATTTTAACTTTCTTTGTAATAATTTTTTTACACTTTTCCCGACCAATTGGTCGGGAAAAGTTCCTTTAAATTTTTATTATTTTTATTTAATTATTTTAACTTTCTTTGTAATAATTTTTTTATACTTTTCCCGACCAATTGGTCGGGAAAAGTTCTCTTAAATTTTTATTATTTTATTTAATTATTTTAACTCTCTTTGTAAATTTTTTTTTACACATTTCCCGGCCAATTGGTCTGGAAAAGTTCGCCTTTAGCGACCAAATTTATATTTGGTCGGGAAAAGTTACCCTTTAGCGACCAATTAGTCGGGAAAAATTATCATTTGGCGACTAACATTTTTTTTGTCGGGGAAAAGTGACTATTGGCGACTAAATTTATATTTGGTCGGGAAAAGTCACCTTTAACGACCAAATTTATATTTGGTCGGGAAAAATGGTCGCCGAAAGTGTGATTTATTGTAGTGCATGGTCTTAAGTTGATTTTGGTTTTTCTTTTTGGCAAGTGAGAGATGAGGGGGTACTGGTTGTAGGTTTTAAATGATGGATGTGGTGGTCAAGGATGGTGGTTAGGAATTGGGAATGGTGATGTGGGTTCAGTGTTGGTGGTGGTATGTTAGGGACTGAGGATGGTGACTGTGGATTCAGTGATGATTGTGGCGATCATGAATGGTGTCGCTGGATGGAGTGTGGCAGTGGTTAGGAGTGAGAATGAAAGAATAGTTTTATCACACCCTAAGTGCAACTCAAGCATGAGCGGTGCGGGTTAATATATTAATTGAAATATTTTAATAAATTAAAACGATCGTCTAAGTCTAGTCAAGCCAAGTATAATTACATAATTCCTAGAGTTACTAATTTACGTCCCTACAATCCGTAGAGCTTAGTGAAATAATAATCAATAAAAATAATCTTAAGATAAATAAAGTTAATTATATTCATCTAAATGATAAGTAAATAAAAGAATAATATATACATGTCTTGACAAGGTACCCACAACCCAAAAAACAAATAATTACAATTGAAAGCACAAAACAATGAAATCATTAAGCCTCAACTCTGCCATAATCTCACCAATAACATTTCTTGAAAATTTTGCAAGGGAGGGGGTGAGCTACTAAACTTAGTTGTCAAATCCCTAAAATGTCTATATGTCATGAGCATATTGTTGTGTATGTGCCATATGGTAAGTCAATGCACCTATAACAATATCACATAATAATCTAACAATTATCCAATATTAAATTGGAATTCAATTTAATTCATTAATAAATTGATACAATTTCAATTCGAATAATTAATATTCTAATCAATGTAATTGTGTATTTTTCTATCATGTCCTAACCATTACTACGGCTATCCTTCGAGAACCAACACCTTCCGATAACAATCACAAGTTTGCCATAATGAAATTGGTAATTTCTTGTAACTATCATAATCTGGTACGTACACTATGGTTTGCAATACCAAAATAAGATAGCATGACTGGTATATGACTAGCTATGTCATATAGGATCTTGTATTGAAAACTTTCATAATAAAAAAGAAAAAGGTTCCCCTCTCTATGCATAATTAAAATAGTAAAATCGTGCCCACTGCCCACTAAAGTCATTTTCTATACAATCTATACAATCTTTTATTATTTCTATAAAACCAAGCGACGATGGTAATCCCAATTTAATTATAGCATGCATGTATATAATTTTCATATATTGTAAACTAAATTCTAAAACCAATATCCTTTGTAATACATCTCATGCCAATACCCACTGTGAAAATATAATCATCCATGTAATTGTTTAGTATTTCAAAGATAAACTCGGATAATGGTGAGATGACAACGATATTATCATTCAAACGACAATCAATGTCAATTGCTCAATAATTCCAAGACATATATAAACATATTCAAAGTAGTAGCTTGTACCAAAACCATCAATTAATCAACATGAGTATAATATATTAAGAAAACAAAATTTGGTCGACAAAATGTAATACTTTCAGTGACCGAGTACTTATTTGGTCAGAAAAAGGTGATCTTTTGGTGACTATTTGGTTGGTAAAGGACAACTTTTAGCGACTAAATTTACTATGGTCGTGAAAGGTTAATTTAAGAAAAAAATAGATGTGGTGCCATTAGGTTACTTACCTTAATCTGTAAGTGCACGAGTCATTAGTAGCAATTTAAATTAATATAAGGTGAGTACCAGTTGTTCTTCTACAGGGAGGGATGGTTAAGACACTAAGCTTGTTCTATACATTGGTAGGTGATCTAAAACTAATCTAAATTATATTTGGATTAAGGGATCGCTTGGATATGGGTTTAGTTGAGGATGGTAGAGTGAAAGAGAATACAATGAGATAAAATTAAGAAATTAATAAAGAAAAAGTGAGCATTAGGCTATTGGGAGAAGTATCCTAGCTAGCATGAAATCAAGTGATAGTAAGAGAAGAACCCAGAGTAGATATTTATAAGCCCCTTTACTTCAATTGACTAAAACGTCCTGTAGTTCATACCCGTGTACGTACATACTTCCAGCACTTAGCCAAAATTTTTAAGTGTTATTCAGCGTGTTTTCGGTCCGTTAGTATGCATGGGTATGTAAGCCTATCACAACCCCTTATGTATGTACATATGTACATCTATATATATACTACTATGCACTTTCTTCTTTACTTTGGTTTGGCCTATGCATGTCATGGGTGGTCTCTAGGAAGAGATCCCCCTAGCCCATGGGATAGGATCTTTGAGCATAAATCTATTGGCCGCAAATGTAGCAAATTCTCTATTTCATCTGCTGCTCAGGTTTGACAACAACTGTACCCTTCATTGGGCACTCAAACTTTTTGTGTCCCTGCTAGTTGAAAAAATGAACAATATAAGAACCTTGAAAAGTGACCTTAATGAAACTGTCTGTGTGAGGGCAACACATTTTTTCTATAAGTAGTAAAAATGGGACACATGAGAACAATCCCATTGCCTCTTTCTACTCTAACCATCTTAATAATATCTTGTACCTTTACCTTATCTGCTCTCTTACTAGACTTCGGTATCATTTAGATTTTCTCTACTGTCATAGCATAATTAACTAGCTCCTTATAACTACTCAACCTTTGGGTAACAATCCTACTTGTAATAGAAGTCATCAAGCCTTTCTCGAATCTCTTGCCCCAGTGACATTATCTAGACACCAATTCCATAGCATATCTGGCTAGAGCTAAGGACTAACTCTTATACTCAAAGACTGGTATCGACCCCTATTTTAGACTGAGAACACCATCCCTTTTCATGTCTCTCAAGGACTTATAATAGAAATGGTCCCTAAAAAAACTTCTTAAATCCATCCTAAATAAGCTAAGCTACTCTATCTGACTCCATAACCAAACCCCACCAGTTAGAAACCATTTCCTCCAACCAAAATATGGTTAGAGAAATACACATCGTTTGTAATCTATATCACCTTTTGAATTTTCTTACACTACTCTATAAATCCCTTACTAAAATTTATATCGGCTGTTCCATCATAAGTTGAAGGTTTCATCTTACTAAATTATTCTTAAAAAATGGAAGAAGATTGATGCAGCTCTGTTTGAACTCCCTCTATAATCATCATTGCTACTATAGTTATTTGTTATATTATAAACGCTAAATCTATGGCTCTAAGCTGATGAACACTCCATGTACCCAATACATCTTTTTTTGCCTAGGACATCTCCAGTAAAACCTTAATTCTAACTAGTGCATAAGATCCCTGGTCTTATGTCCTAGTTAGTGACATGGGAATACCTACCCCAAAATACCCACTCTCGCTGGGACTCCTTAGCCCTTAGCGGTCTAAGATCCTAACGTTGGCCTCAAACCTTGCCAGCTATTGTGGCATACAAGGGATCTTCTAAAGAAAATAAGAAAAAAATTATCAAAATTAAAACTTCATACAAAATTCAAAATTCAAATCACAAAAATCACATAAGCATACAATCATATAACATGCAAAAAGAAAATACCTCGTTGTTCTTATATATTCAAACCTAGGCAATGAAGTCAAGCTTTCACACCAAAAAAAGTTTATAACCCGAGGCGTGATCTATGATCGCATACAATCACACAATTAATATCAAAACCTAACTAGAGCCATATGTTATGTTAGCTTGACCATACATAACCAAAACATAATAATAAAATGAAGTCTTAATAGTAGGTCAAGCAATGGTACTGCTCTAAAATGTAAATAGTTTAAGGGGCTCATTTAGTCTTTATAGCCCCATCAAAGTCAAAAAGAAATAACAAAGCCCGTATCACATAAACGGATAAAAGAATAGTGTTTTCAAAATATAATATCAAAATGAAAAGGGAATCTACTGCTTCTAACTGGCAGTGTCAAAAATCAAATTAGAGTCAACACCAGTAGCCAAGTTTATAAGAGAGTAAGCACAGGTCCAATTGTACCCACTTAATTAATAGGCAATAGTAACATGCCCAATTGAGCAACAAACATAATATGTAACACATACATATATATAATATCAATATCCGATAATTATTGTAATTATATCATCATTAATTCTTTACCAAAACCTTAATTATATCAAAACCACATCTCAAAATTTAACTGCATTACGTACTCTACCTTGGTAAATCTGTGGCCACGACACTCTACTCAAAATACATTATCCAATGGAGGTGTCTGCCTCCATGATTGATAGCTAGGAAAATAATGCTATGTAGTGTTTATCTTCTAGGAGACATACCATAAGAAAATATCATGGAACTCTGCATTACCTTTTATGTACTACAGGAAAAGTAACAAATCAATCTGATATTTGCCCTACTTTGTGGGTTGCTAGCCCTCGAGAATG
The DNA here is from genome assembly GCA_019916065.1 of Vitellaria paradoxa. Lineage (NCBI taxonomy): Eukaryota > Viridiplantae > Streptophyta > Magnoliopsida > Ericales > Sapotaceae > Vitellaria > Vitellaria paradoxa. The sequence continues at coordinate 36,464,252 of CM034237.1, read as the reverse complement.
TGAAAACAACCTATGCACAAGTATAGGGAATTCAATTCATAGGTATGTCTACTCTTTATTTTTAGTACCTCTTAACCTCAAAATAAAATCAATTAATTAAAATTGACAACATCATTATTCTCCGAGAATAATGGTATTGCACAACTTCAATCAACATAACAATGTTTCCTAATTTAACATCATCCCAATATTCATTTTAAATCATTATAACCAATCTTTGACCCTAATACATCAACATATCATGAAAAATATTAGAATATAACAAAAAATAGCCATTGAGGCTCAGTTGTGCATATGAGCGCATTCAAGCTTTCTTATTCAATCAAAAGTGTAAACTAGCATGTATTTATACCATAATTAAGAGACATAAATCAAATGCAAGAATGTAAAAATTCCCTTACCTTAGTTGCTCTGGTAAAGGAGAATAAGGAAGAAAAGAACGAAATTGTTGTTGAGGGTGATCGCTAGAACAATACACATCGCCAAGGATCATGCTATCATATGTGCATTTATACAAGTACGTTATTCATTTTTATAATTAAAATTGTTTAATATGAGGATAATTCGATTATGTCATGAACTCAACATATTATAGGCCTAAAAGTTTCCAAGTTTCGAGACTTGTTTGCACAAGCATATATTTGTCTATCTTCTTGTTATTTTGGGTCTCCTGATAGATTTTCACTAATCAAGTTTTAAATATATATGTATATATATATATATATATAAGCATTGGTGGATGACCTACCTAGACATATGCATGTCTACTTGTTTAGTAAGGTTTCCATGTAGCAATTGTATTTGCCATTTCACTCATTGCATATATGCCTTACATGCATAAGTGGGAGAGAAATAATCAATTGAGCGTGCACGCGGGCACGTGCACACAAAGAGAGAGAGAGAGTTTCGAGAGCTGGAGTGTTAAAGTTAATAAATAAGAACTAGAGAGAGAGAGAGAGAGAGAGAGAGAGAGAGTATGTGTGCATACGCGCATTGAACGCCCATCCTGTGAGAAGAGAAAAAAATATAAGAAAAGAAAAAAAAGAAAAGAAAAGGAAAAGAAGAAGAAAGGGAAGAGGATATGAAGAATCCTCACAACCTTGAATATGCCACAATCTCTGGCCTCTACATTTTGTCGGAGCTCTCAAAATAGAGGTAGGGGTTTTTGAGCATACCTTGTCTTTCACATAGACTACACAGCTATGGTTTGAAATAAAAGTTCATATTTGGATTTTCATGTACATTTAATGAAAATAATTTTGCATGCATGTTGTTGTAAATAATGTTAGCTTGTTAAGAAAGTTTGCACATTTGATATTACAGCCTTTGAACAGAAAAATTTGTTTACAATTGATGTAATGACTTCAAATGATAAGAAAATGGTGAACATAGAATGTTATACCTCAAATTTCAAATTCTATATGTTAGCATTCATATAGCTGTTTATATGATCACTGGGTCCAGGCATTCATTTGGATGGGTATCGATATGTTTGCTATGCACGGACGCCTAAACCCAGTCTTCTAGGTTGCTATTCTTATTTAATTTGTCTTAGGGCTATGCCTTGTCCGTAACTGTAAACATACGAACAGCCATAGCAATGTGCGTCTAAATGAATGTATTTTTCTCCTGCACATTACTTGCTACTTTGAGGTTAAATTAAGATGCATTGTTGTATTTTAATACACTATTATTAGTACTTTGTATGAATTATGTATCTATATGATGATGAGATGAAATGAGATGACAAGAAATGAAATGAGATATAATGAGATGAAATGTTGATTATGATTTATAATAATTGATTTTGTGGTTTAAAGGTAGTAAAATAGAAGAAATATATACCCATGGGTTGAGGTCCCTAAACTTCTGCAGAGGCTAGTCATCGTACTAAAAGGTTAGTGACCTATATAACGATGCAAATGCTGATATCCTAAAACCTTACTAAGAAAGAGGAATATATGATTACTTTCCAGAACTCTATGTGCAGGATTATACATCACCCTCTAACTGTGTGCACGGGGTTGTTTATAATTGGGTTAGATGTCGAGTTTTCATATCAGTCTTGTAGAATATCTAGCCTAATTTTATTACTTATGATTATGATTATGATGAAAAATTGGAAACTAAAATGATAATGACGATGATGATGACAATATTATGATTACAAGATGGTGAGATTATGTTTATAATGTTTCATATTAGTCGCATGATAAGACACGACATTTAGTATTTTGTTTAGTGGGCACACCTATGTGAGTGTTCACTGTCCTACAGACTTCATTATAAAAACTGATATAACTAGTTATGATAGGCAGGTTGGACAACTTGGTTGTGGGGTATAGTTGCCAGCATTTATTTTGAGTATTTCTTTTTGTTGAGAGAGTACATATTTTGATCTAAGGATTCTGTGTATGTTGAATATACTAGTTTCTTTAATGGGGTTATATAGGCTATGGAGCCTTAACATATATGTTTCAGACTGTGTGTTCGATTTTTCTTTACTTTATTATGCGATTGGCTCTGATCAAGGACATGGTTATATATTTGGTTCAAAATTTTTATTTGTCTAACCTATGCCTTGATTTACTGAAAATTAGGGGTGTGACAGATCAACCACTCTAAGTTGGATCAATACACTTAAACTTACTGAAGCTTACTCATAGACAAACTTTCAAGCAAAACCTCTCCGTCTTGGCTTTTTTATTTCCAGACAGACCAAACCCCCCCCCGGTCTACACTTTGTCATAATAGACAAAGAAAGAGAAAGAAAAGTAGAAAGTAAGGGAGGGATGTTTGGAGGGTAAAGGAAGGCCAAAAAGTTTTAGACACATGGAAATATTATTATGTAATACAAATGTATATTTATGCAATACATTAATCAGCTGGAGTAGATGACCTGCTCTTCTAAGGATTGTTCACACAAGAGGGACTCAGTTGTGCATATGACAAACTGAAGTGATAGTTATGTGTATGGAAGTAAAGAAGTTGTGTGCTCATTGAGGGTTGACTCTATATTTTTTCATTTTCGAGTTAAAACCTCAACAGAAAAACAAGTAACTAAGTCAAATTACGTTTAATCAGTAAGTCTATTATATCAAATTAGAATGTCATAAGTCAAAATTAAATCAAATATAATAATAAATAAAAGATTGGGTTGTAATACGCTTGTGAGAGGGAGCATATTGAGATTTATTTCATATTAATAAAATTAAGTCTTCCAAAATAATAAAAGATCCTAGTAGGTCTTTTCACTCTTTAATTGGTAATTAATTTTAAGTTGAATGATTCAATACATTAGGTCTATTGGAACTAAAAAAAACTAAAAAAAGATCAGATTGAGTTCCCAGTATTACTGCATATATACATAATATATGTGTTAACATGATAAAGATGCAATCAAATGGAAAATAAGAAAAAGTGATAATGAGAGGAAGTAAGAAATTATTAAAAAAATTAAGATTTTTTTCTTATTTGGTTTGTAGCTAGGGAAAAAGAAGGAAAATAAGAAGAAAATTGTGAAGAAAAATAATTTTTTTTTTCAATTTTCTTCTTCTTCTACTAATTTAGTATACTAAACTATAATTTTTCCTTTTCCATTTATCTTCTCTCCTAATCAGATGGGGAATTAATTGAAAATAAAGCATTTTTAGGCAATAAAACTCAAGTAAATAATATAAAATTAAAAATATTTAATTATTAATTTAGATATATTTTATTATTTTCATAAAAGAGAGTTATATATTGATTTTTTATATTTATAGAATTATCCAAAAAAATTCTCTAAATTAAAGTGTATGCACATTTGATTACGTGGAATGCTTTCCACACCTATCTCTCTATTTAGGCTAGATTGCAATTAGCATATGGGTGAGCCTATTTGTGCTCTATGAATAATTTTTTACACTTTATTTTAATATTTTCATTAAATGAAATTAAAAAAATTACCTTTCTTTGACAAGTTATTCTTATATCTAATTTGGAATAACATAATTACCCTTCATAGAGAAAATATTTACAAATTTGAATAAATACCATTAAAACAGAAAAAATTAGTTTTAATTACTAAAATATTTTTTATTTATATTTATGTTTTTAACAATCATATAATAAAATAAAAATTAATTTCTTTCATTCATTTTGTTTTTAAATTTTTGTCATCATTCCCAAGTCATTTAGAAAGATTCTATATAATCTTTTCAATTCTCATAATCTAGTAATATATTTTAAAAATAATATAATGAAATAAAATGTAAGTGTATTAAATGTTAATAAAACAATTTATGAAAAATTTATAAAAATAAATAAATAAGTATCGAAATGACAAAGAAAATGACAAAAGTTGTAAATAAATTGAAATGAAATAAATTATTTTCTTATTTAATTAGATTATAAAATAAATTAATATTTAATTTTATATAATTGATAAAACTATAAATGAAAATAAATATTTTCATTTTAGTCTTTTAAAATATTTTTTTTCTTACATAAAAACTACAATTATGAAAATAAGACCCTTTGTAAATTTAAATTGGTAATTATCCTTTACATCTACTGATTTTTCTCATAAATCTTAATAGAATCTCTATTTTTTTTCATCATTTATGTATATAAAAAATAAAAACTATATATCTAGGGAAATCAATGACTTAAAAAATTAACTTTTAAATATACAGACAGATTCATTAAACAAATCATAACTACATTTCTTTCAAAAACTTAATTTTAAGTTTTTATAATAACAAATCTTTATTTAAAAAATTATAGAATTAGAAATTTTTATTAGAGTAATGTAATTCATATGAATAAGTGAACTTTTTAAAAAAAAATTATATTATAATTATCCACCCACTTATTAAAATATCTAAGAAACAAAATTAGTAAGTTGCATTTTGTACATATTTAAAAAATAATTTTTATTACAAAATAAAAATATTTGTAATATTATAATTATATCTTATATCGAGTTTTTGTGTAAGGGTTTTATGCTATTATAAGCATGCAAAATATATTTAAAAAAATAAATGGACAAATGTGTAATTTTAATTAATAAAAAATAAAATATAAGAGATTATTTGTGAGGTGCATAGGGATGTTAATGGGATGAGTCTATGAGAATACTCGACTCGACTGAACCCAATAAAAATTAATTGGAAAATACTCTAATAGGATTGGTACGGGTTTGGGCTTTAAATTTAATACCCGTGTGGGCTTGGGATTTAGATTTAATACCCGTGCGGGTTTAGGATAAGTTTGGGATTTGCTTATAGATACCTGGTATTAGACAACCGATACCCGTTTATTCTTATAAGATATCCGATACTCGTATGATACCCATTAAATATCCGTTTAATAAAATAAAATAAAATATATATTTATATATTTATAATTACAATTTTATCCCTACAATAAAATTTTTGAATTTCTTAAGTCAAGATCATTTTTGCTTTGTTGGCAACTACTCATGGTTTTGTTAGGATAATTCATTTGCACTTGTTTAATTCATGATTTGTTGTGTGTTATTTTCACATGTCATAAATTGTTCTAACTTCCATATTAAGTTTGGAAGTTTTTTATGAACTATGATTCCTATTATACTATTTCAGGGGTATATCCCTGTATATTTTATACATTTATTTATACTATTTATAGTATATTTCCTTTATCTTAAAAAAAAATTAGAGGTCCTTTGACTAATGAATTTGTTCAATTTAATAAATTTAATATTTTTACTACTTACTAATTTTTCATTTTTTATCTCAAATTAGGTATTTATTAGGTACTTAACGAGTAATTTGATCAATTGAATATAAATGGGTTTCACGGGTTCAAAATAAATTTTGTGAGTTTGGAACGGAACGGATTTAAGATTTCAACTAAAACAATAAATGGGTTTAAGACGATAATGATAAGTAAGATATAAATGAGTTTGATAATAAAATTAGCTAATTAAGTAGGTATTCTACCTGTTTATATCCATAGACGTGCAAATAAACTCACCGTAGCATATAAGATTCCAGCCATTGTTCAAAGATAGGTTGATGCAGGATATGCGCCCATAAGTACGAGTAGTCTCAATCGAAGGAACCCTAAACAAATCTGCAGTTGAAATTCGAAATTGGCTCTTTGAAGCTCTAAACTCGCTTTAAGATAATATATATATATATATATATATCAAAATAGCAGTCAAAAGTACTTCACGTGAACCTCCAATTCTCGTGCCAAATTCCCTTTAAAGAATTAAGAGCCCAGGAAACGAAATTCCAAGTCTGTGAGTTGTAAGCAAACTCAGATGCTATACCATGGCTGCATTTAGAGCTTTTAAAAAATTTTAAAACAAAATTAAAATTGATGTAAAAAATAATACGTAATAAAATTTAATTGAAATAAAGTTAAAAATTTTAGAAAATATTTTTTGAAAAGTTTCAGAAGAATTTGAAACTGCATGTAAACGGTTCTTATGACGACGAATTAGATAAATTTAATCGGAAGAGCTTAATTGCTGACTAATTAAATAATATATTGACTCTTAGGTTAACGTTCCATTTCTTTTTATGTAAATTGTTTTTTTTAAATATATATAAATAAATATTTTTAAAACAAACTGGAGTTATGTTTATGTTTAAAAATAAAAATAAAGCAATGCGCAACTTGCTTTGTCTCGTGTTTCTACCCGCACTAATACAAAATTACCACTCTCCTCTCTCCAGCACACGGTTTTTGCTTAATTTCATTTCAAGTAAGGACGCAATAAATAATTCCTCTACACATAATAAATAATTACTTTAATTTTATAACTTCAATTAGAACAAAGGGCAGAATAAAAATTTGGGTTTCATCTAAATTGAACAAAGAATTTAAAAATAAAATAAGTTAAATTGCAAAAATTTAGACTAAATGAAAATTTAAAGAAAGTGTGAGATGAGTTATAAAAATTTAAGAAAAATTAAATTTAAAAAAAATTAAGCTAAAAAAACAATTTTCTAGACCAAACTACTACGTAGGCTACAGCCTAGAGCAGCTCTACGTCGATGCGCCTCTGATTAAATCTTTTTTCCTTTAAAAAAATAAGACAATTGATTATATCAGGAGAAAAAAAAAATAAATAAAGCACTAATAGCTAAGAAAAGAAGTTAACTCCAATCGAATCAGCCACAAGGAACTCCTAAAATTTGAGCTGTGGAGGGCATTCCAGAGAGACAAAATGGTTATTTTGATCAGCACCCAAGTTGGCTGGGGAGTCGGCACATTTTATTTTTTGATAGCCAAGCGAGAAAAGGGAAACACCCGAGTTTTGAATCTGGGTGGTGAGCAGGCTTGAGGAGAGATTCTGCTACTTGAGCCAATAGCCGTGCTCGGGAGTCGGCACATTGATTTCCTTCTCTAAAGAAACACTTTTTAATGGTTCATTTGCATTTGAGCAAGAGAAATTACCATCTCGTGCCATACCTCTACGAGGAAAGTTCCAAGTATGTTACATCTCTTATCATCTTCATATATAGCTTGCTCTCAATCAGATCCGATTTCCATTAAAACCCTCTCGCTTTCCCTCTTTATGTTTTGGAGCGGAATGTGATCATAACTTTGTTTAATCAAGTTATTTTAATGCTATGTTTGTATCATATATAGTTTTGTTGTGGAAAAAAAAAAAAAAAAGAACAAAATTATCAATTTTTGAAATTTTTATATACTTAATTAATCGAGTAAAAATAAAAATTTATTGTTGATAAATATCGATTTATTTTAATCTCATTTTTTAAACTCAATAAAAAAAAACTAAATTTAACTTTTCCACTTATAATTTGCATTCTTATCATTTTTTCTCCACAAATAAGTGCTCCAAACATAACTTATTAACGATTTTGCTTGTGATTTCGAGTTTGAAATCTTGATCCAATTCAATTGTGACATATATTTTTTAATTAACGACAACGTTTGAAATAATGGTCATATAAATGTAATATAACAAATGTATAAAAAATTTAAAATAATTAATATTCAGTGTAATTGGTGTTAGCAAAACATGTATGGTTAATTAGTTTGAGAACTTTGCGTAACATGTATTTATTAAGAGTGCATTTCATTTACAAAAAATAATAATAATAATAACTTTTCACAACTTTTATCTTGGTATTTTTGCTTTTTATTTTTAATAAAAGTTATATATTTGGTAAAAATTTTTGAAAATTAAAGAAAATTTGGAAAAATTAAACAAAAATTTGGAAAAAGTTAAAAAGAATTAATAATTTAATGTGTTGTAAGTTTTTTTTTTTTTTTTTTTTTGGGCATTTGATACGTTTTAGTGAAGAAAGTTGAAGAGAGCTAAAGAAAGTTGAAAAAATTGAAAAGTTAACAAGTTGTTGTTGCTTTGGATTTTGCTAAGCGCGCTCTCAAAACTTATTATTAAGTCTATCAACGCACTTAAAGATGAAGCTGACGTTTAACGGTTACTTCCCGTGGACCAATAATTTTACTTTATTGGCACGCACAGGTGTGCCATTAATGCCACTTAGCATTCTAAATAAGCATGTGAACATAACTTAATCAGAACATTAAATGTATAATTACGTACATGATATATGTATTATGGAGTGTGGGACACGCAAAGCTTTGGGAACCAAACTAGATCAAAGGAGACAAGCGATTAAATTAACTGCCAAGAAGCAGCATAATCAAAGTGTTCCAGGCCGAGTTTTCTGTGTCCCGTGCTGGTTTTGCTCTGCTGTTATATATATATATATATATATGTCTCTGTAAAATGGCTGGGTTGTGTAGCTTGTAGTGAACAAGAAGGCCACGGTTGCACGTGAAGTTCTCGTGATTGACGCCATTACTGCCTTTGGTATACTGGACATGATCTGTTACGAACATATAAATTATTTGTTTCTATCTTGTTTGAATTTTATACTTCAGTATTTCCTCCATAACTAAACTTACTCTTGCTGATTATTTATATTACTGAAAACTTCCTTCCCCACGTGGTATGCTTTGGTCATTATTTTTCATCTCTTCAACGCCTGAGGCAGCCATGCATGAAAAGTTAATAAAAATTATAATTCCTCAATAATTGATAAAAACTATAATCTCGTAATCCACACGATGAAATAAAAAAGTTAATAATTTTTAATAATTTTTTATTTTTTTTGATAAAATTCAAAGCTCCAAACAAAACCTTTAATTAATGCCTTTAATTAGAGTGGTGCGCAATTATGCATTAATGAATTATATTTTAGTTGATTATCATGTCTATTTATTTTTACACTTAAATATTTTAAAATTTTAATCAACATATTAAACAATTAAAATTTTAAAATCAACTCAATTCATTTCGGATTATTGCATTCGTATGTGTCGGGTTGTGTTCATACCATACATTTCTCGATAATTTCATATCATGTTGCTGTATTTTGAACATAATTATAAAAATCGACCGTTACTGTTACATAAATTTTTAGACCATTCGGTTCTCATTACATCTCATTTTTATTCCCGTTACCATGGGTAGAGATAGGGGGTCAGAGTAGGGGCTAATTTTTTTTTTTTTTAAATTGAGTAGTTTAAAAAAATTATTTATTTATTTATTTTTCATTATTACCCCTATTAAATTTGTTTTAATTCCACTATCTATATTTTGTCTTTGAAAGATTAAAAGTCAAATTATTATTTTTTTTAACAAACCTATCCACATTCTCCCTCATCTCTCTCTTCCTTCTTAGCAAATACCATCAATTTTTTTAGCATTAAAGCAACATAGATATGTATCTATATGTATATATGTATATGTGGATTATTTAGTTCCCCCACTCACTGTAATTTCTATCTCCGTTACTGTCCATTGCATTTCTTTTATACCTGTTATTTTTTATTATCATATTAAACCGGCTATTACCCTTTTTTAAAACCATAATTTTGAACATGTTATCGTGTTAGGATTAATATTGTTACCGCTATATCATCAATGGCTCGTGTGACCATAGGTTGTCTCTTGTGGAGACATCAGTGAAATTTCCGATTGTATAGGTGATAAAGTCGTATTCTACATTTGCATCGGTAATTAATTACACAAAAGCTAAAAGGTGCCCTTTACGGAGTTGCCATGTCAAAGCACCCCGATCACGTTACCCGGAAACTAAAAAAGTATGGAAGCTCTTCTTTGGAAAATAACAAACACCATTGTAAGAAGAAGCCCAACGGATACTCACATCTTTTGCTTTTGAAAAGTTTCAAGAGAAATTTGAAAGAACCATTCATTGTTCGATTTCTCCCAAAAGTGGTAATGTGCTTATATTGCAACACTAGACCCTAACGGCAAAAAACAACATTGCCTTTTGGAATAGCGTTTTAGGTATACAAGGAATGACATCTCACAGAATCAATCATTCGCCAAAGATCATTCATAGCCAATCATCATTATGGTTGGCGAGATTTGTGTAGATTAATTAAATATGTATAAAATTCTTTTTTTACACACACACACACACACACACACACACACACATATATATATATATATATGTAGCTTTCTATCTGTAAATTTTTTTAATATTTTAATATTTTGTAATTCTTTACACCATTGCATGTGATAAGAATAAAAGAAGAAGGAAAGAATTATGTATTAATATTTATTTCTATGTGTGAGAATACAAGACTATAAGGTCCTTTATATAAGAAGACAATAATCTTAATCCTGATAGGAGATAGTAATCCTAATTATAATTGGATATACAAAATAAGGAATGGGATAATAATCCTAATTATGATATAAGGAAAGACATAAAATAAGAAAAGGCATAAAATAAGGGATACTAATTATATACGATTATACATTACTAAATCTAACACCCCCCTCAAATTCAAGGTGGCAACGCAGGAAGCAGCTTGAGTTTGGAGATTAACTCGAAGAAACGACCAGGAGGATGAGCCTTCGTAAAAAGATTGACAGTTTGATTCGCTGAGGATACAGAAATGAGACGAACAATGTCACTTTTGACATGCTGACGAATGAAGTGACAATCTATTTCAATGTGTTTAGTGCGATCATGAAAAACATCATTGTGAGCAATCTGAATAGCACTTTGATTGTCACAATATAATATAGTATCTTTAGAATGAGTGACACCCATATCAGTAAGAAGCCATCTAAGTCAAAAGAGCTCTTGAGTGGTATCGGCGAGAGCACGATACTCAGTTTCAATACTAGAACGGGCAGTGAGAGTTTGTTTCTTGTTACGCCAGGCTATGAGAGAAGTCCCTAGAAAGAAACAGAATCCTGTCGTAGAACGATGATCAGTAGGTTCACCAGCCCAGTCGGTATCAGAAAAAGCATGTAACTCAAGTGAGGACTGGGCTGAATAATGAAGACCATGAAACATAGTGCCTTTGATATATCGGAGAATGCACAGCAAAGCAGTAAAATGATGAGAATGTGGAGCAACCATGAATTGACTAACAATGTGAACAGCATAAGCAATGTCAGGGCGAGTGACAGTAAGATAAACAAGACTACCAACAAGTTGACGATACAAAGTTGCATCAGATAATGGTGCACCGTCAAGAAGGGTAAGACGGAGCTGTGGATCAATCGAAGTAGCAGTAGTCTTGCAGTCAGAAATACTAGCCTGTGTCACGAGATCAGAAGCATACTTAGCTTGAGAGAGAAAGTAACCAAAAGAATCTCGGGAGATCTCCAAGCCCAAAAGTAATTGAGAAACCCTAAATCCTTCATCTCAAACTGTCGACTAAGAAATTGTTTGAGATGAGAAATGCCAACACTGTCATCCTCAGTAATAATTATATCGTCCACATAAAGGAGAAGAAGAACAGATCCAGCTGTAGTGGTGCGGATAAACAAAGCAGAGTCATATGAACTGGGGATAAATCCAAGCTCACGAATAGTAGAGCTAAACTTTGCAAACCAAGCACGAGGAGCCTGTTTCAGCCCATACAGTGCTTGACGAAGCTTGCAAACATGAGAAGACGGAACAGAGGAGCCCGGATGAGGTTGCATATAGACTTTCTCAGTAAGATCGCTATTTAGAAAGGCATTCTTAACATCCATCTAATAAAGATCCCAGTTACGAGCAGCAAAAGTAGCAAGTAAACTGCGAACGGAAGTAAGCCTAGCAACAGGAGCAAAAGTTTCTTCATAGTCAATACCAGACTCTTGAGTAAAACCTCGAGCAACAAGATGAGCTTTGTGTCGCTTAATAGAACCATCTGAACAGGTTTTGATTTTATAGATCCATTTGCAACTGATAGCAGTCTTCCCAGGAGGAAGGGGAACCACATCCCAAGTATGAGTTTTCTCAAGAGCTTGTAACTCATCATCCATAACTTGCTGCCATAAAGGGTTAGTACAAGCCTCACGGTAGGAAGAAGGTTCGTGAATAGAAAAGGCAGCAGAACAAACAATATAATCAGGAAGATGAACAGAAGGTTGCGTTACTCGTTTAGGACGTTCTGAAGGAGGTGATTCGTCAACAAAGGATGGAGGAGAAGACTGATCAGGAGTAGTCACAGGTCCAGCAGAAGACCCAGTGTCTCGGGGTGAACCGTAAGCAGTGGTGTCTGAGAGACCTGTGGACTAGCTGCATCAAATATGTCAAACTGCTAAACAACCTGCTTTACCTTTTAATAAAAGTAATTCTATTTCTCTTGCACCATTTGATCTCGTTCACTCGGATATCTAGGGACCTTCACCCACTCCCACATTGGGGCTTCTCGTTATTTTGTTATTTTTGTGGATGATTATACTCGCTATACTTGGTTGTATCTTTTAACTAAATGTTCTGAATTTAAACAGATATACTCTGATTTCTCAGCAATGGTGAAAACTCAATTTTCTCGTACAATCAAGATTTTTCGAACTGATAATGCTATGGAATATCTTGATTCTGAGGTTTTATCTTTTCTACGCTCTCAGGGGACACAGTCTCATCTTTTTTGTCCTGGTACTTCTCAGCAGAATGGTCGGACGGAATGCAAACATCATCATCTTCTTGACACAATCCGTGCCCTTCTTATTTCTTCCTCCTCTCTAGAAAAGTTTTAGGGGGAAGCTGCTCTTACTGCTACCTACACCATTAATCGTGTTCCCACTTCTGACCTTGGTAATTCTACCCCTTTTGAACGCTTGTATGGCTCCCCTCCTGATTATTCTCATCTTAGAGTATTTGGGTTTGCTTGTTTTGCTCTGATACTATGATAAGAATAAAAGAAGAAGGAAAGAATTATGTATTAATATTTATTTCTTTGTGTGAGAATACAAGACTACGAGGTCCTTTATATAAGAGGACAATAATCCTAATCCTGATAGGAGATAGTAATCCTAATTATAATTGGTATACAAAATAAGGAATGGGATAATAATTCTAATTATGATATAAGGAAAGGCTTAAAATAAGGAAAAGCATAAAATAAGGGATACTAATTATATACGATTATACATTACTAAATCTAACAGCATGACTTCAATTTGTGCACACATATAATCACAGAAATCTCTAGAGAGACTTTCACTTTTTTTTATGGTATCATAGGTATTAGAGCTAAAATCATCTCATCATCGATCATTTATTATTAATAATTCTTTAAAATAATAGATTTAATTTTTAATTATTTCATTGTCGGATTTATTATTTTAAAATTTATCATGATCAAATTTTCCTTCATTTGATTCTTTTTATTTTCAATCTAACATATACTTAATATTGGCTTGGTTTTAACTCCTTTACTCTACCCTTTTTATCATTTAATAGTCAATATTCATGGGATTAAACTATTCGAATATTTGTATATATTTGAATCTTTTAGACTATTGGAATTAATAAGAAAGATAGGTTGATTATTCTTTTCACAGATTTAGTTCTTTAATTAACATGGTATCAGACTAATCAAGTTGGAGGGCTGACCAAATCAAATCAGTCATTTTCCAGTCACACCATAACAGAAGGAATCTAAAACACCAACGCTAACCCTCTCTATATCAAACCTGTCCAATGCCATCATCTCTCCATAGTATACCACCCCAGCCAATCAACCATCATACGTCATCACTCTACCGGTTCTTAATGACGACAACTAAGCCATTTGGAAGCGTTCTACGATGATGGCAACTGAGGCGAAGAACAAAATTTGTTTTGTTGACAGCAACCTAATTAAACCAATTGAAGTGAGTCTACTTCCACTTTGGAAACAATGGGACAGCATGATCCTATCATGGCTCCTAAATTATAGCATAGAAAGTGATTCGCAAGCAGTCTCATTTCATGTCGTACACCTACATCGTTATGGAGTGAACTCAAATCTCAATTCCCATAAACCACCGAGCCCTCCATTTATCACGTTACACTTGCTCTCTCTACATGACAACATGACGCAGTCTCTGTTACTTAGTTTTACAATCAGATTAAGACACATTGGGATCAACAGAGATGAAATTGACCCCACTGATGAGTGTTCATGTGCGGCATTAAAAATTTGAACCACACGTCAATCCACTAAACATGTGTTTCAATTTTTAATGGGTTTTGATGACTTATATCAACAACTGCTATCTCAGATACTCGTTATGGAACCATTCTCCCAATCTAAATCACACTTACAATTTAGTGATAGAGCAAAATCAACGCAATATCAGACTACTAAGCATTTTTGTCACAGAATTCAGCCATGGCGGCCACTCGACGGCATTAACCTGCACCTCCAGAAGCCCCATCCAACACTCCTAGCAAGGATTTGAATGTTGTATGCAGCCGCTATAATTTTTCCATCCACACTTACGCCGGATGTTTCAAAGTTACAGGATCTCCAAGATGGAGCACTCGAAACCGGACCAAGAAGCAAAATGATTCTTCTTGGCCCAAATCAGGCCAATTTTGTTGTCATGGACATGGAAAATATTCATCCGCAAATTATATGCAGAATAACCCTTCTACGGAGACTTCGGAACTCCTCAACCTTGACAAAGTGCATCAACTACAGGATTTTCATCTTTACTACTATCCGCCAATTATGTTGGTGAGATCCACCCAATCAAATAGAATGAATCATAGATCGTAGCGCCTCTTATCACATGACGCTACACATTTTGAGTTTTTTTAGTATTTATCAAAAAAATAAAAATAATATTTTGGTATCACCCATTAATTTCGTTGTCCATATTAGAGATGTTCATTTATCTAGTTATATTCATCTCAAAAATGTCTTGCATGTCCCATATCACTTCAATTTACTATATGTTAAAAAATTTACTTCACAACTTAATTGTCAAGTAATATTTTTCTATTTTTTTGTTTTTTAGTTTTTTAATTTCCTTCAGGCTATTGATTCGAAGACAGTGAATGAATCAGGTGAAGTACAAAATGGACTTCACTATCTCTAGCTACATTCATCACAAGCCAATTTTGCATCTTATGACCTACCTTTTAGCTTATGGCACTAGAGATTAAGGCAACCATTAGATTGATTATGTTATTCCTAGATTTCTTTCCATTATTACAGATAAATTTAATTGTAATGCTTGCCTTCATGGAAAACATACACGATTATCATTTAAAAATATTTCAAATAATTCATTTCAATTGCATTTTTCGTGATATTTGGGGAGGTTAGGACATTTCTTCCACGTGTGGTGCTCGATATTTGCTAACTATTGTGGACGAATATACTCGTATTATATGGATATATCTCATGATTCACAAATCAGATGCCATAGAAAAAATTAAATTACTTCTTACATATGGATAAAAATTATTTTAATGTCATTGTTAAATTTTTTTCGTTCCAACAATGACACAGAATTCACAAAAAAAGACACCCAAAAACTTTTCGATGATCATGGGATTTTACAGGAATTCACTTGCATAGATACACCTTAACAAAACAAGGCTGCTGAATGTAAATATTATCATATTTTAGATTCAACTCGATGTTTGCGGTTCCAACCAAAATTTACTCCTTGAATTTTGGTTAAGTGTGTCTTTATGGCCATTCATTTAATAAATCATACACCCTCTACCACCTTAAAAATGGCCTCACTTTTTGAACTTTTTTTCAAAAAGATCCCCTTTTATGATCATCTAAAAGTTTTTGGTTGTTTATGATGAGGAAACCTCTTGCATACGGTGTGATAAATTTTAACCGCGTGAAGTTATATGCATTTTTCTCAAGTTACCCCTGGTCACCATAGTTTCCATCTATTTAATATTTAAGTTAAAAAAATTTTATTTCTCGAGATATAACTTTTTCGAAAATAATTTTCCATTTAAAATCAAATTTTAGATTTTTAACATTTATCATACAATTTTGATCCTTTTATTCCCCCCTTTAACCCACAATCTGAAAGCCCAAAATTTACCTTCCTACGCCCTTACCCTACTTTTATATAAACTTACTCATTCCCACAAATACTAGCTCATCACCCTAGCCTAATCCTCCAAACAATCCCACACCACTTTCTTTTCTTGGTCCAAGCTCACATATGCTTGGCCCATCAATATATCAACCCTACCTCCTTCTTATAAATATCGATATAACCTACTTTTCTTACTTCCTAATGACACAATCCCATTCCCAATCGAACCCCATTAGCCCACCGGTATTGCCTACCCACCAATCACAAGGCTTAAACGCCAAATTTGAATATCTACCAAATTAAATGATTACCATTGCCCTATAATTAACTCGCATTAGCGTCAACCCGTTTCATCATTGTCTTTAGGTACCGCTCATCCTCTTAGCAATTTTGTTTCCTATTATCACTTTTCTCCAAAATATTTTTGATTTTTAAATGCAATGTCCAATCAACATGATTCAACTTCATATAGTGAAGCCATTAAATAGTCCCATTGGCATGACAACATTTCTTTCAAAATTGCTACACTTAAAAATAGTAATATTTGGATAGTTATCCACTTGCCCCCACCCCCCCCCCCCAAAAAAAACTAATCAAGTGAAAATGGATATTAAAACCAAATTACATACGAATGGTACGATCAAGCGATACAAAACCTGTTTAGTTGCTAAGGGATATACTTAGATTGAGGAGCTATATTACCATGATAATTTGCTTCGGTGGCCCAATTGGTCACAGTTTGGGGTTTACTAGCCATAACTATTGCAAAAAATTGACATATTCACCAGTTAGACATTCACGTCTTTTTACACAATGACTTAGATAAGAAAGTCTATGTCTCTCCCACTATGGCATAAGGGGGATATTTGTGTTTGTCGCTTACAAAAGTCCTTATATGGCCTCAAACAAGTTTTCTGTGATTGATTTTCTAAATTGTTTACTGTCGTTCTATCTACAGGATTCACAGTCGCATAATGATCATTTATTTTTTACTTGTGCTCGTGGATCTAAATACAATATCGTTCTTATGTATGTGGATGATTTATCAATTGTAGGTACTGATCTTGATGCTATTGCAGAGCTCAAAACATTATGAGTTATTCAGTTTAAAATAAAGGATTTCAGGCGCCTAAAATAATTTTTAGGTGCCTAAAATAATTTTTAGATATTGAGATTGCTTGATTACCTTAAGGAATATTTATTAATCAATGCAAATATGTCTTGGATATCTTTGCTAATTCTAGACAACATGGATGTTGTCCCCCCTCCTTGCCTATGGAACAACACCTCTAGTTATGTGACAACTTCGGTGACCCTCTTACAGATCTGGGTCCCTATTAGTGCTTAGTGAGGTGCCTTATTTATCTCACAATTTCCAAACCTAACATCAGATTTGCGATAAACATCTTAAGCCAATTCATGCATGCATGCTCGCACTACCCATCAATAAGCCACAATTTGGGTCATTTGCTCTCTCAAAGCTACCCTAGCTAATGGACTTTTTTTTTTGACACACGCCTCTCTACGAGTCTCGGTATTTATAGATTTTGATGAAGCCAGTTGCTCAATAACGCGTCGTTCTACTACAAGATTGTTTATCAAAATTGATGATAGTCCCATTTCACGGAAAATGAAAAAAATAATAGGTGGTTTCTTGTAACGAGGCCGAATATAGGGTATATAGCAGTGACTTCTTGTGAATTTACTTGGCTAAAACCCTTGTTGATTTTGGCCTCCAACTACCCAACCCGATTGCCCTCTATTGTGACAATCAAGCTATCATTTATATCACCCATAATCTAGTGTTTCATGAACGCACATATAAATTGAAATTGAGTCTCATCTCATTCGAAAAAAATTATGTGGTGGTCTTATTATTCTCTATCATCTTTCCACGTCATTGCAATTAGCAGTCCTCTTCACGAAGGCCTTAAGAATTGATTAATTTTAAATGTTATCTTCTAAGTTGAGGGGTCTAGGTAAGTTGGGATTGCAGCTTACACCCCTCAACTTGAGGGAGAGTATTAACAATTTTCTAAAACAATAGATTTAATTTTCAATTACTCTATTATTGGACCCATTATTTTAGAA
Organism: Vitellaria paradoxa; assembly: GCA_019916065.1. Lineage (NCBI taxonomy): Eukaryota > Viridiplantae > Streptophyta > Magnoliopsida > Ericales > Sapotaceae > Vitellaria > Vitellaria paradoxa. Next base: position 36,445,807 of record CM034237.1, on the reverse strand, counting down.
TTCTATCATAACCAAATTTCCCACCATTTTTTTCAGTCTCCCTTAATATTGGTTTGATTTTAGCTCCTTTATTGTAATTTTTTTTATCATTTAAAATTCAAAATTCATGGGATCAACTTATTGGAATATTTATACATGTTTGAGCCTTTTATACTATTGGAGTTAATAAAAAAGATAATGATCTGATTGTTATTTTCACAAATCTAGTTCTTTAACATTTATTTTCCGCATGGCTTCGGCAAACATCAATGCGGAAAAATTTGTTACTCTCTGCCTCACACATCACAGCTATCCTTTCTAGTGAAAGCAAGTGCTAGCATTGATATTTGATAGACAACCAAGATTTGGTTCACAACTTTTATAATGAATTCACTCCACCCACGCCACCTACTATTTCCACTCCACCCATAGAACCAAAGAAGGTTGCTCTCACTGCCTACAAAATTTGGCAGAAGGATTTGCCTACTTTGAGCTTGGCTCGCTAGCACCTTATTTGTGATAGCTTTTCCGCAATTGGTAATCCTCTCACTGAGAAGGTCAAGGTCTACTCTGTTCTCAATAGTATTGGCCCTCGGTATGAAAGCTTTACTACGACCATGCTTAAACCACTAACTCCTTCATTTGACGAACTCATACCGATCATCCAAAGCTATGAGTTTCATATCTCACTATGATTATATCTCTTCAACCTATTGCCCTATATGGTACTCGAAGCAATGGATACACCAACAATACCAAGGGTTACTTGAAACCCACAAACAAGAACTTTTCCTCCAAAGGTAAAGGCTTTCACCATTACTCCCAAAATACAAATTCTGCAGGTTCATCAAAAGAAGTGGATCTAAGTGACTTATTCATCTGCACCTTATTTGTCCAATTCCTCTGCGGTGTCTCTGACAGCTTGTCAGATACATTTCCCCATTCGTTTTCAGGACGCCGACTTGGGCACCCTCAAACTATATTATACTATCATTTAACATCTTCGACACCATGGCTAAATCAAGTTTCTTGGCGATCCTAAGGAGGCAAATTCCGCCGTCTACCTTTTAAAGTTTCTTTTAATAAACAATATGGCCTTCTCAAAAAATTGCACCGTGATTTAAGGGGTCCTTCGTCGATGATTTCTGTTGAAATTTCTCCTATTATGCATGCATTGTAGATGATTTTAGTCGTTTTATTTAGATACTCAATTTAAAGAACAAATTTGATTTTTTCTTACTTTTAAATTGTATGTTAAATTTCTTGACACCCAATTCTCTGCTTATGTTAATGTTTTCTCCGCCCAAATTAAAATTCTTAAATATGATGGTGGGAGAGAGTTTATTAATTAGAACTTCCAGCAGGGACGAGGTATTACTCATCGGGTTTCGTGTCAAGCACTGGAACAAAATGGCTTGGTGGAACATCGTCATCGGATGATTCATAAGAATGGATATATTGATGACTACGATGTTTCATGTAAGCATAACTAAGATATTTCAGGTTGATACTTTTACTACTTTTTTTATTAAACCAACCTCTACTGCTTCAGATAATGTCTCTCCTTTTCTTAAATTCTATAACTATGTTTGATACATATGAATAAAATAGAATGAAGTAGAATAAGAAGTATGAATGGAATATGGGTGAGAATGAAATAGAATGGAATACTTATTCTATTCCTTTATTTAGTTGCTAACATAAAAATAATAAGAATAGAATAGATATTCAAATTTTCATTATTTGATTACATATTTTAAATATAATTGTTAAGAACAAATATTGTAAATTGACAAATCTATGATAAAAAAAAAAGTATTTGTACTTTTAAACTTAGTATAAGTTAAAGCACTAGAGCCTTAAGTGAAATAGAACTCTAAAAAGTCTCAAAAAAAATTGTTTCCATAAGCTAGGAAGTCTTAAAAAAGTTGAATAGTGTTAGAACTCAAATTACACAAAAAGCCCACAAAATGGCCGCGGGTAGGTGCGGGATAATGTCGAGACCTGATTTTGAAGAATTGACCTTGTGGGATGTCTGCTCTGCGTCGCGGAAAGGCCGCGGGATGACCGCGGGTGCACCTTTTCTGCGAGGAACAATATTTAGCTTATTTTGTCTTCTTTTGAATTCTAGTCGTTCCAATTTGTCTACATATATATATCCTCTAAACGACTCCAGGGTTACAGACAGAGAGAATACACAATAGTTTGTGAGTCAGAAAAGTCTGAATATTCTCTCAAACACTTAGCCAAGCATTCTTGTGTCTGTGTGATTTGAAGGAGTTTGAATCTTGGAAGAGCTAAGGATTCAGCACTTGAAGTTGCCAAGGATTCAGTGTTGTACCTTCGAGGAGTCGAAGAGCTTTCACTAAAGGAGTTAGTAAATCGAGAATTCGCGCAAATGTCAATAAGGGTATAGAGTCGAGGAGTTGATCTATCAAGAGTTTGAGTTTGTAACCCACGTTTGTTTTTAGTGAAAGTTTTGAGGGTTCCCTGTGTGAGTTTTCTCGTTCTTTTTATCTCGCCTTCTATTATTTTGTGAATGTGGTTAATTGATTGGGATCACTAGCAACAAATTACATATTTTCAATAATGAAATAAAATAAAAATTATTAATATTAATTTTTAAAAACTATAAAAATAAATTTTATTTTCAAAGCGCAAATTTGAGTAAAACAGTCGTTTTACAATTCAGAATCGAATTGGATTAAAATTTTCTTAACTATTAAGAAATATGTCAAAAATATTTTTTAATCTTTTAAGATGCCTAAAATACAAATTTGACCCAAAAATGAATCTAGGGGCAAAATAATATTTTATAGTCTGAATTCAGATCAGATTAAAATTTATTTAATTACTAAAAAATATGTTAAGGATATCTTTTTAACTTTTTGGTTAGCTTATAATGCGAATTTGGGCAAAAAAATGGCACATGGGTAAAATCGTTATTTTATAATTTGAATTTGGATTGAGATGAAATTTTATTAGTTACTAAGAAACACATTGATAAATATTTTTAAACATTTTGAAAAGTTCAAAATGTAAATTTGGGCAAAATCAAACTCAGGGGTAAAATGATCAATTTATAACTCAAGTTTGGATCGAATCAAAATTTGTTTAGTTATTATATAATATGAAAAAATATTTATATCGGCCTTTTGGAAGCTCGAAATATGAATTTAAAAAAAAACCGACCTAAAGGTAAAATGGTCATTTACAGCTCGTGTTCGAATCTAGTTTAAAAATAAGGTTGAGGGATAAAATGATCATTTTATGATCCAAGAGAATAATTGAGAAAATTCTTTTGTAAAGTAGTTGCTTGTTTTTTAATTTTAAGTTTTTCAATATTTGAATCAAATTTTGATTATAATGGAATAGTTATACTATCACTTAAAATTGTAGAATGTCTTTTCTCACTTAATGTGGGAATGATTATTCCCATGTAATAGCTTTCTAAATTAATTTTTGATACAAAACATAAGAATAAGTTAAAGTGAGAATGATTCTATTCGTACGTATTAAACATAACCTGTGTGCTTTTTTGTTTAAGATGTTTTCCTTATAATTGGAATACTACTAGCAATAAAAAAAAAAAAAATTATCCCAAATTTTTTCTATATATTTTTTTTTCAAATTACATGACACCTAATTAAATATCATAATAATGACACTTATCTTTCAAAATATTTAATTTTATTAATTAATAGCTTTTAAGTACTGCTATCAATTAATATTATAATTATCTAAATTAAATTATACTTATTCTTTAAATTCGAGCTCCACATTGAACTATATTTATCTAAATTTGTTATTTATAATTATCCGAATTAAATCTACTTATCGCTTAAAATTTGAACTCTACATGCATTGAATTATGTTTATTTAAATTTATTATTTAAAATTAAATTTTACTTATTACTTAATCTGACACCTAATTACAATTTGTAAGTTTCAGTGAATGGCTGGATCATGATGTTAATTCTCCTGCCTCTCTCCCTCGATCTTTGTGTTAATTAGAATGCTCATGACCCCTTTCCTGATAAAGATAATTATGCTGCAATTCCTACTACTGGCACTTCATGCAGGATTCTAAGGAAGCACATATATGCTTCATTGCAAGCTGGTATCCTCACCAATTACCGCCAAGACTGAAGAATCCTCAAACGATTCACCTTTTTCCGATCCCACCCACTACAGGAGTATTCTTAATGTGTTACAATATTTGACGTTCAGACGTCCCGACACTGCCTACAGTGATAAATCGGATCAAATGAAAAGGGAAATTGAATTCACTTGAATTGCATAATGAACAATTACAGAGACAGCTTAAATAGCTGTGAAGGAAAAACTTAATTTGAAATGTACAAGAATTGCTGCTATATTTATGGTCCTTAGGCTGAAGTTTAGCACCTAAATATGTACAATATATGGTCAAGATAGACAGAATCAAACTTCCATATTTTCTGCGGTGATCTAGGCATAATTTCAGCAGTAACTTCAACACCCCCCTCAAGTTGGTGGGGGTTGAAACAGATTCAACACACCCAACTTGCGAATGAGGTTATTAAATTGTTCATGACCTAAAGGTTTAGTGAAAACGTCTACAAGTTGACGTGAGGTGTGGAGGTGCGCAGTACGAATCAAGCCTCGTTGAATCTTCTCACGAATGAAATGACAATCAAGTTCAATATGTTTTGTTCGGTCGTGGAAAACGGGATTGGCAGCAATGTGTAAGGCAGCCTGATTGTCGCAATAGAGCATAACTGGAGAAGTATGAGCAATGCCTAAATCAGCCAAAAGATAAATTAGCCATTGGATTTCACAGGAAGCATGAGACATGGCTCTATATTCAGATTCGGCAGAGGAGCGCGACACGGTGTTTTGTTTCTTAGTGCGCCATGAGATGGGACTGTCACCAAGGAGAATGCAATATCCACTAGTGGAACGACGAGTGGTGGGGCAACTAGCCCAATCTGAGTCGGCAAAGGCACGAAGCTGGAGGGAAGCTTTAACAGACAAGAAAATACCTTGGCCGGGAGTGTGCTTGAGATAACGAAGGACACGCATAGCAGCATCCATATGGGTTGTTCGAGGAGACTGCATAAATTGGCTGAGGAGATTCACCGAGTAATTAATGTCGGGTCTTGTGAAAGTGAGATAAAGTAGGCGGCCAATGAGACGTCGATATAATGAAGGGTCGGGCAGAAGATGGCCATCAATATGATTGAGTTTGAGATTTTGTTCCATGGGAAAAGTAGAAGGCCGACAGCCCAACATGCCCATATTATGTAAGATATCCAGCGTATATTTCCTTTGGCAGAGGAAAATACCTGCGGTGGAGCGAGCCATTTCCACACCAAGAAAATATTTGAGAGGCCCCAAATCTTTGATATGAAAAGTGTTGTGAAGATGTTGCTTCAAGGATGATATGGCAGCATTGTCATCACCAGTAATTAGGAGATCGTCGACATAAACCAGAACGAATGCAAATCCAGAAGAGGAATGTTTAGTAAAAAGTGAATAATCAACAGAAGACTGAGTGTAACCAGCAGTACCCAAGCCTTAGAGCGTTTCGCAAACCAATTGCGACTAGCCTGCTTCAAACCATAAATTGATTTGCGAAGACGACAAACGCGAGGATCTCCTTTTTTACAATATCCAGGAGGAAGAGTCATGTAGACTTCTTCATCCAAGTCGCCGTGCAAGAAGGCATTATTGACGTCTAACTGATGGAGACTCCAATTTTTTTGAGAGGCAACAGCTAATAAACAACGAACAGTAGTAAGCTTGGCTACCGGGGCAAAAGTTTCATGATAATCAAGCCCTTCAGTTTGTGTGTAGCCCTTGGCAACGAGACGAGCTTTGTAACGTTCCACTATTCCATCAGATCGAAATTTCACTTTGTAAACCCATTTACAACCAATGGATTGTTTATGAGACGGTAGAGTGGTGATAGTCCATGTTTGATTGCGCTCAAGAGCCTCAATTTCTACAGCCATGGCATCTCGCCATTTAGGATCCTTGACAACTTGAGAGAAACTGGTGGGTTCAGAATTAGCATCAAGAGAAGATAGAAAGGAAATATATGGGGAAGAAAGTCTATCACAAGATAAGGATTGAGAAAGGGGGTAAGAAATACCTGAATGAAGAGTCGATTTGGAGGGACAACCCATAAAGGTGTGGTGACACACATAATCATCAAGATATGCAGGGGTTTTACGAGGTCGGGGTGGGAGCAAAGGGGAACTAGGTAGTGGCGGAGAAGAGCTAGGACTAGGGTTCTGGTCGGTTAGAATGAGAGGCGATGTTGGAGATTGTTGGTGAATAGGTAGGGCAGGAGAAGGAGATGTATCAACAAAGGGTCCTGGCGGAGGAATATCAAAAGGAGTGACAAATGCATCGGAGGTTGGTAAGGGTAAAACACTATGAGATGGAGAGTTGGGATGAGAAGAAGATTGGGATGAAATATCAGAAAAAGGAAAGATTGTTTCATGAAAAATTACATCTCGTGAAGTGTAGATGGACTTGGATTCAAGATCATAAATTCTATATCCTTTTTGCCCAAAGGGATATCCCACGAAAATACCTGGTTTGGAACGAACATCAAATTTATGTCGATTGGCAGAGTGGTTATGAGCAAAGACTAAGCAGCCAAAAACCTTCAAATGGCCATATGTGGGTTTGTTACCTAACAGCAGTTCATGAGGAGATTTACCAGAAAGTGTGGAGTGGGAATTTTGTTGATGAGGTAAGCGGCCATGAGAACACATTCTCCCCAAAAAATGACTGGTAGATGACTTTGAAATCGTAGGGCGCGGGCAACTGCAGAAAGGTGTTGGTGTTTACGTTCAGCAACTCCGTTTTGCTGAGGAGTCCCAACACAACTAGTTTCATGAATAATTCCAAGAGTTTGGTAAGATTTTTGAAGTTCTTTATCAAGAAATTCAAGGCCATTATCGGTGCGGATTTTTTGAACACGTGAATTATATTGATTAAAAACAAGATTCAAGAAAGCATGTAGATATGTTTTTGTTTCTGACTTGTATTTCATCAAATATAACCATGTGCAACGAGAATAATCATCCACGATAGTTAAGAAATAATGTGAGCCAGAGAGACTTGGAATATGAAACTTTCCCCAAATATCACAGTGAATAAGTTCAAAAGGAGAGTTGGTTTTGGTAGTACTTAAAGGAAAAGGAGTCCGAGAATGTTTGGCTAATGGGCAAACAGTACAAACATGTTTATTCTTGGAAACAATAACTGAAGAATCTGTTTGTGCAATAGCTTGCATTCGAGGGAGTGAAGCATGTCCAAGCCGCTAATGCCAAAGGTCAAAGGAGTGCAATGTGATGGAAGAGAGAGCAGTGGGTCTGGAGAGATAGTAGAGTCCATTACGGGCATGTCCCAGTCCAATCGTCTTCTTCGTTAACAGGTCCTGAAAGATACAGAATTCAGGAAAGAATGTCACTGAGCAATTCAAGGATTTTGTAATTTTGGAAATTGACAATAAGTTGAACTTAAATGAAGGAATATGTAAAACATGACTGAGGTGCATTTCGGGAGAACACGTTATGGAACCAATCTGAGAAATGGATGCATGAGACCCATTTGGTAAATGAACACTACTTGAGTGAAAATTTGTCTCAAGGGAGCATAAGGAATTGGTGGAGGAACACATGTGTTCATTTGCCCCGGAAAAAATGACCCACTCATCGTTTGATGTAGCAATAGATGAAAGAGCTATACCTGCAAGGTGTGCCGAAGGTTAAGTACTACCTTGTTGTAAGATCGCAAGAATTTGGGCATACTGCTCATTTGAAATAGAAGAATTCGTGGATGATGGTGGTTGACTGGAACCTTCATACGATCCTCCTGCTTGAAAAACTTTGGGCTTGGAAGAATTGGGTTGGACCCCTTTCTTTGGAGGAAAACCATGGATCCTATAACAAGTGGCTCTAGTATGACCATCTTTATTACAGTGATCACAATGGTTTGATTTCGTCACCATATCCCTTTTCGCAAGGTATCCATGGATCTTGTAACAAGTATGGATGGTATGGCCAGCGGTGTTGCAATGATCACAATGTGAACGTCCCTTTTGCCCACGAGCAGGTTCGTTACAGTTGGTATGCTTCGAAATGGCAGATGCAAGAGCAGATGCTTCAGGTTTGATTAGATCATTGGATGAAATTTCTCGTTGTTTTTCTTCCGTTAACACCAAGGAATAGAGTTTGCCCACAGAAGGCAAGGGATCTTGAAGCAGCAATTGACTCCTCAAAGGTCGAAACGACTCATTAAGGCCCTGCAAAAATTTCATTCCATGATCTTGCTGTATGTGATTCATGAATTTTTGAGAAGCACCACAGTGACAATTGGGAAGAGCAATGTAGGACGATAATTCGTCCCAAAGTGTTTTGAGCTTTGTGAAATAAATAGAGATTGGAAGCTTGTCTTGTTTCCAATCTCCTATCTCTTGCTTGATCTGATAGATCTTTGTAGAGTTGGGTTGAGAGAAACGCTCTTCCAAGTCCTTCCAGATTTCATGCACTGATTCTGCGTATATGACGCTAGAGGCGAGATCTGGAGTAATAGAATGAAGAAGCCACGATGTTACCATGTCATTGACACGAATCCATTTAGGATGATTTTCTGATTTGGAATCAGGTGTTGAGATTGTTCCATCCACAAACCCCAATTTGTTTTTTGCTCTTAATGCCATTTTCATGGCTCGAACCCAGGTATTATAGTTATCACCATTTAAAGGAGGTGAGACTAAGATAGCCACTGGGTTATCAGAATAATGAAGGTAGAATGGGTCTTCGAAAGGATCAGAAGTTTTGAAAGTGGAGGAGTTTGATTCAGACATATTGGAATGGAATGAAGTTGACGGATTATAAAAAAGGAGGGATTACAACTGGCTCTGATACCATGATAAATCGGATCAAATGAAAAGGGAAATTGAATTCACTTGAATTGCATAATGAACAATTACAGAGACAGCTTAAATAGCTGTGAAGGAAAACTTAATTTGGAATATACAAGAATTGCTGCTATATTTATGGTTCTAAGGTTGAAGTTTAGCACCTAAATATGTACAAGATATGGTCAAGATAGACAGAATCAAACTTCCATATTTTCTACGGTGATCTAAGCATAATTTCAGCAGTAACTTCAACATACAATGGCAATGTGGTTTTGCAATTCAAGCACAATCCCATCAGATGGGGAAGCGTGTACTTTATTGTAGAGTTTGGGAACAAAAAACCAACTACTTATTAACTACTAGTCATTAAAAAGTTGAGTTTTTTTTTTTATTTGAGAAGAAAAAAAAAATTAACTTTTGAATAGTTAGTTTTAAACTTTTTGTTAATCTGATATTTTGGCCCTTCATTTTTTTTAATTTTTTTGTGCCTTTATAGTTTAAAAAAAATTAAAAATGTAAGAGAATAAATTTAATTATTTGAGAAAAATAAAAAAATTGAGTAGTTAAAAATAAAGATTCTAAGATACTTCTCAAAGCACCCTAAAAGTAATATAGAATTTGATATTCAACTCGAAGTAGCTTAATGTCTACGGGAGACTGACATAGAAAAATATGTTAGTTCAGTAATATTATAATCATGAATACATATGAATTGTTGAATTTTAATTTAATAATTTTTGATCACATGTCACAGAATTGACATACCCCAAATCCAAAATCTACGCTTATATGCCGATTCGGACGACGCTTGGGAAGTTTATTCCCTCACACGATGTCCTACAACTGGATTTTGTACCTATTTTGGTCTCAATGGCATCACTTGGTCAACTAAGAAGCAACCTCAGTTACTTAGAAGCCGAATACCGTGCCTCAATCAGCACTGCCGAGCTCACTTGGCTTTCCTTCATTAAAATTTGGGTGTTCATCTTTCTAATCCACCTACGATCCGTCGTGAAAATTTAATTGCATGCTCTTCACCATAGTAGTCCGGTATTTCATACTTGCCCCAAGCACATTGAACTGCACTATCACTATGTCCGCGAACGAGTTGCTATTGTCCTTTACACGCAGCATGTTGTCTTTAATTTACAAATTTCAAATATCTTTATACGATCGACGCCACTCTCGCGGTTGGATTTTGCTTAGTTTCAATCCGAACTTTGCCTTTACTATCAAAGAATCAATTATCGACCAAAATCACTCATATAACCAATTATCATTATAACCAGAGATTTGTGCAGATTAAATATATATGTGTAGGATTCTTTCCTTGCATATATTTTTTTATATAGTTTTCCATCTGTATGGTTCTTTACCTTTTTGTAATTTTTTGCACCATTGCGTGACTTTTGTATAAATCTATGCACATGAGCACAGAAATCTGTACTGAAAATTTCACTTTCTTTAAGCGACATGTAGTAATTTTTTTTAATAACTTTGGGTGATATTTTTCCATCACGTACTTAGGGTTCATCCATGAGGACTGTTATAAGGTTCCTCAATGTATTTACCACCACATTGGTGTCCTCGAGCATCACAAAGTGGGTAAGAGTTACAACGAGTACTCGAAGATCATATTTTCTAGGGAGAACATGGTGAATTGTGTATTGATATTTCTTTGGCAATTGATCATGTTTTTTGTCCCTTCAACTTCCAAAACAAAGGCCATCCCAAGCTAAAATGAGCCAAGGATGAACAACAATTAGCAAAATGGATGAATATACTTGTGGACTATGTAAGGAGAAAACGGGGGAACAATGTCAATTCTGTAACTATGAAATTAAAAGTTGCTAGATTAAAATTCAATGGTTCAGACACATTCATATTTTTTTAGATTAAAAATATATAAATATATTTGAACTGTTGAATTTTAATTTAACGGTCTCGACTTTACTGTCTTGAACTGACATCATCGAGTAATACTAGCGCCCCAAATCTATGTAAGCAAGCCGGAGACAATTCTTTTCATGTCTCCAAACGGAAAATGTGGATTTCTCCGACAATATAAAGAAAAGAAACTAAAAAAATTTCGATTTCAACCCAATATTTTGTCTGAAGGATTAGATATTAAGTTGTGTTTTAGGGTGCCTATGGAGTGGTAAGAACTTGGTAAAAATTAATAAAAGTTACAGTTTCGTAATTTGTATAGTAAGACAAAAATTTAATAATTTGTAGAGATTTTTGATATTTTTTAATAAAATTTAGGGTCCCAAATAAAGCCTTAGTCCTCTGTATTTTATTAATCAATGAAACTTTGCTATTTCAAATTCTCTTGTGCTGTGAGTGGCATTTTTGTTAATGGAAAGCGCAAGATTGAGAATTTTATATTTATGTAACCTTTGCCTTTTGATTTTAATTTCTTATTATATTTTATCATCATTTGCAGTGGCAAAATTTCCTATTGGATTAAGATACCTGAAGAAAATTAGACTTATAAAAGTCGCTAGCAGCTGATAGTTAATTTTCTCTACGTTTTTTTCGTTTTTTTTTCTTTGTACATTAATTTTGTATAGGTAAAAACCATATATATATATAATTTTCGTTCACTCTTTTTTTTTCTTTTTTCCCTTTTTTTTTTTTGTGATTTTTTCTTCCCTTCAAAAGCCGTCTTCTGTCCAGAATGCAAGCGTTGAGGTTTGATGGTTGATAGACCAAAACAAATGCGATAGGGGTATTAGTAGTTAACTAAAACAATAATATTTTAAAATGCAAAAAGTAATTGTAGTGCAATACCCAATGTGAAATATGTTAGAAACTAAACTTCATTTAGCCCAATGTTAAAATTGGGCTATCTAGCGTTAGGATATTAGACTAATTAGACATTGACTTATTTTGTATCTTATATTAACCCAAATTCTAAAAGCCAGATATTTCTAAAATATAAATATTTTGATGAGATAAATCTAGAAGGATATGTATTTTACAGGGCTTTCCAGAAAGGTAGGAAATATATAAGAATCCAAGATGTTAGTAAGAAGTTCTCCCAAATGTAAGTTATAGCCATTGGTTAAAATTACATCTTTACCATTCATTGATGAGGTAGATGGATATAAATAGGGTAAATTCATTCATTTGCAGTCAGCCAAATTAACATATCAAGACAAGTCTATTTCTCCTATACTTAATCTCTCATTCCATTTCATTCAACTTCCAAACAATTCCTCACCTATAAACCCCTCCACCTTCCAACAATATATCATATTGTTAATATATATTTGATATGTTCATGTATGTCTCTATGTAAGGTGTAGAGTTTAATTAGAATATGTACGTTAAAATTTGATTGGAATAAGTATATAAAATTTGTGTTCTGTTCGATTTTTCTTTCTCACCCTAAAAATTGGGTTAATTTCCCATTGTAAATATACGCAAAAATATTTTTGTCTTTTCCTTCTTTTTTCTAAGATGGTATCCAATTTCTTCCCCCTTTCCTAACCATTGTCTCTCAGCTGTAGTTTCATCAATCGGCTTCAACCAGCCCGGCGTCCCAATTCAGAGCAATTCTGTAACAGTAACTCCAACTAAGAAAGACTCTACCAGTATCATCTCTTTCTGCCAACCATTTTTCCATATCAACCCTTATTAGGCCCACGTATTGAGTATATATATATAACATTGAACATTAGTTAAAAAACCCAGCTGAGAAAGACCCTAGTTGTAATTATCATGGTCGTTGCTTTGCTCTAATCGGTACCGCCCCCGACACCTAGACTGCCGAGCGCCCAAATTATAAAGTCATCAATGCCTGATCCAATCATTCCAAAGTCCATGAGCTATACTTATTCCAGAGGCCATGATCTATGCTTGTAGATTCAGAGCTAACTGCAAGTCCAATCAAGAAAAAAAGTTTCGTGTTTCGAAACCAACACGGTGTTGATGCACGCATCCTCAACGTTAAAATAGCTATGCCTTCACCGATGCTGGCATTAGCCACTAGCGTCAACAACTCTCAAGTCACAGCCACTCACAAGGACGACTCTTTTAAGATTTGGTTTGTCTTTCCGAGCTTCATTGGATTGCAATACCAATTGACATACATGGAAACAGGGGTTGCCACTATAGTTCAACAAGCATGCCGTCTAGTCAGTTGTTTTCATCTAGCATAGATGGATCAATATCAAAGTGGGACTTTTTTTTGCACTAAAGCAGAAGATTGTGCTATTTTCAATTGTGGGTCTTAATTTGGCAGATGGCTTTAGAACATTCCTCTCAATTAATGTACCATAGGGGTAAAATCAATTACCAATTCCAAAATTACCCCAATTTCTAAATTACTAAACTGACCTTCCTAAATTCCCAACTTACCTGAACTACCCTTATCATCTACATCTCCTTAATATCCAACCATACCTTTCCTAAATTCCACCCAAAAAAAAAAAAAAAAACAATCGTCACTTTACCCATGCCAATAGTTCCTAAACCCTCAACCTGCCCATTTAATATCAAAACTTCAATCCATCTAATACCTAAATCATCCTTTCCCAAAATTACCAAACTACTCCTTTCATTATATTGTAGCAGTGGCAAATCAACTCCAATGGACACCCAATTTCTTGTAGGAGATAATCCTAAAAAATGAAGTGTATATTGACCGACCCTAAATTGTGTTTCGGGTTTTACCTGTCAAGTGCAAGAGGGCAGTCGTAGTTTTAAAACTCGGTGAGTACCGAGGTCGAATCCACAGGGAGGGCTTTGTTAAAAGCTCTAGACTTGTTCTCTTAGTTAGTAGGTGAACCTAAATTAATTTAAACTAATTTTTTTTAGCAACTCAAACTTTTGTTTTAGATTCTAAATGAAAGAAATTCAATTTAATTCTAAAATGCAAACAAATCATCTACTCTAAATTTTAAAGTGAATAAATCAACTCATAAATTAAATTAAATAACAAGCACGATACTAAAAAGGTTCTTGATCTAACTTTCAAGTCCAGGCAGTTCACTACTTTACCTTGGGATGTTTTTATTCAAAACTAGATTAGGGTTTAATTCGAAAAGTGTTAAGAATATTGTAATCAAAGGTCAGTACCAGTGATCTCAAGCGGATATGGTTAAAGACCTTTGTTTCCAAAAGTTTTTCAAACAAACGAAACTAGAAATGAATTCGAAACCTATTTTTAACCTTATTCGAAAGTATGTAAACGGTTATATTCGAAAACCCATACCAATGACTTCAAACGAGTGTGGTTAAAGATTTTGGATTTTGAATGTTTTCGAAACAAGTTGAAAATAGATTTTAACACGGTAGATCCTTACGCATGAGATCTCACAACCCATGCGAAGGGTCTACTAACACCGCAAGATTTTTCGTGAACTACCCATTCTTGATTCATTGAATTAAGAACTAGGGTTTTACGCTAAAACTATTTTAAACATCATAAAAACGATAAAAGAACATTCCATCATTCGAAAAAGGAATTGAAACAAGCAAAACATTATATTACGAAGTAAATCGAAATAAATCAAAGTAAATCGAAGTGCAACTTACAATGTAACTTGGATGTAAAAGAAAAGATGAACAAGTAATGCGAAGACAATGATGAAAACTCCAAAAAACTCCATAAATCCACAAGTCCAAGCGTACAAATCACTCTAAAATTAATCAAAACCTAATCTAACTCTCAATCTAAAGTATAGTAATCAAAAAGAGGCATCCCCCTTCATTGCCATGTAATGGGTCCTTATAAAGATGCCAAGAAACCCTAGAAGAGGAGCTTTTACGCGGCTATTGTAAATCACGGGTGGTCCCGACCGTCTGGAGAGGGGGTCGGGACCGTCTGAAGTTTTGTACTTTCTGTGGTCCCGACCGTCTGGGTGACGGTGGGGACCGTCTAGTTTCTCCTTCATTGCTTTCTTTCCTTCTCTTGGTTGGGTCTTTGGGCTAGTCTTTTCCATCGAAGATGAGGTTCGAACCATGACTTTTTCTTTGTCTTCTTGGCCCTCTCCATAGCTATAAACTTCGACATCCTTGCCCTTTTTCCTACAAATAAAATAATAAAAGTATAAGTAACACAATAACACTAAAACTTCAACTTTACTTATTTTAATGCATGAACAAGTGTTGAGTTAGGGAGTTTGTAATTACACTTTTCAAGTGTAATCATATAAATGGGGTACGGGTAGGGGCAGGGACCGATCGGGGACATATTTCTACCCGTACCCTACCCGATCCTCAAAATTTTTTAAAAAATGTCCTTATATCTAACTCGATCCCTAAAAAATTTCCAAATCGACAACCTATTCGAGGCAGAGATCGAGTAAGGTACAAATAGGTTGGCCGAGGTGGCCATTCCTACTCACCATTCTCTAACTAAATTTTCCCCCCTTCTCCTGTGCTGGACTCATTTTAGCCCTAATTTCTTCTCTTCTCTCTAATTCTCATTTGAAATCAAGCTTTCCCTATCTTTCCCTTTACACTCACTTTATTCTCTCTTCTCTCTCTCAAAGTCACTCTGTGCCAAGAAAACAACATTACCACCAACCCTAAACCCACTACTAGCATCTTCCACGAACTAACAAGCCGATTGGAGCTGCCAGTGTCACCCTTCCTTCGACCGTAGAGTTAAACTCTCTCTATGTGTGTTGCATTATTTTTTCTCACTCCCTTTCAACCTACACATTGTTTTTTTTTTTTTCTAATTTACTTGGGAATTTTGTGGTGTTTGATTTCAATTTTATGGTTGGAGGTGCTCCTTTTTGCTAGTCTATATGCAACATATATAGGTTGACAACCATGGATTTGGGTTGCCAAATTTTGATCTTTGTTTGCTTTTGGGTTGCCAATTTGATGTCAATTTTATGTATTATTAAATTTAATGCCAATTTATCTTTGTTTGTATTATTCAAATATCGATGTCAATTTTAAGCAATGCTACTGTTAAAGATATTGTGATAAAAATCAAACAAATAATCAAATATTCTGATAATTAATGCTCACATTTAAATGAGAGATATATGTTCATATTTTTCATATTAATTAAGTAAGCTATTATGCATTTTCACTATTTTATATACCTTTCTATTGTACCTTTCGTATTAATACAAAAATAACCTTGGACATGTGGCGTGCTCCCAAACACAATGAGAAGGTGGATTTAAATGATCAGAAAATAATTGAAGATGGGTCCCACCTTGCTTAGGAACCAAACCAGTATGATCCTAATTATAAATGCAAATAGTAATAAATGAACGAAATTTATTGCCTAAAAGTTAACTTAGTTAGTTCACCTCTTTACAAGCGGCAGGCAGATGTGACGTTTAGGCATATCTAAAAGGTGCATTCAGTCTACTCAGACACCCACTTTGTCCACGCGTATTAAATGCAGAATGAGAAGCATTAAATATGAAATGAAAGACATTTAAGAAAGAGAAGACTATAGTTGTGACATCCTAAAACTTTTATTACTATTTTTTTAGATTGCATTATTAAATTAATTTTCATTCCATGCTTAGAAATTTTAATTATGTTAATTTAACATTATTTTAAAATTTATTTAGTTATAATTTAGATTAATCAATCGATTAACTAAGGTATTAATAATTAGTAATGTTTTTAATTAGTCTAATTAATTTGAAGTTAATAATGACCTGGATATATATATATATACCTACCTATGCATTGTTTGCTGAGACAAAGGGTTGCTTTTAGAATTGCCACGTGGCTAACTATAAAGTGAATATGTATGTGCAATGCTATGGATCACCAGGCAACGTGTAGGCTATTGAATAAAAAAAAAAAAGAAAAGAATGTAAAAGCTATGGGTGAGGCAATTAACTCTTTCACTGCCAATTGAATATATATATATACATATGTACATACATGGGTGCACTGGTTATGAAAAAAAATGAACAAACAAAACAGTGAGAAAGTCAGTAAGAAAACAAGATGCAGAGAACTTAGGAATTTGGTTGGGTTGTCAAGGTAAGTTATTTTATTTTGTCAATTTAAAATTAATTTTATGAAAGTTTAAATAAATTAAATATGGTGAGGATATAATGGTTCTGTTCTATTTATTAAATTTATATTATCAATTAATTCAGTTCATATTTTAACTATTCAATATCTGATTTGTGTAATTTGTTTAGGTTAAAATTAGAACTCGGAGATAATCAACAGCAACCACCCCAGTAGGTTGATTTTCTCAGAATATCTGCTGTTCAGGTGAGTATATTAAACTTAAAGGTAAAATATATTAAATATAAATTAATAAATTTTATTAATTTGTTGTTGTTATTAATTATTTATTTTTATATAAAGTACTGAGTATTTATGTATTTATTGTGGTGGTTGTGAATTGTGGTTATTTGTGAAATGATAAATTTGGGAAGTAATATTTTACTTCGGAAAAAAAATATTATTGCACACCACATAAATTGTGTGCATTACACTTGCATTATGGTCAGATGAAACCAGACTAGATGGGGCCAGGAAAAGAAAAAATGAGGACAGACGAGGGCCAGAAAGGAAAAAATGGCCAGATGGGGCCAGAAAGGGAAAAAATGCCAAATAAGGCTAGTTTAGATGGGACCAATAATGAGGCCAAATGGGGACAAGCTAAATGGGGCTAATGGGACATGCTAAGTTAAAGTCACTGTCCACAGTTGAGCGCTCAACCCATAGGTCAGATGAGACCAAATGTGTGTTGCATTATTATTTAAGTCATTTACCAGATAAATATGCCATGAGATGGCCAACTGGGGCTAGTGATTATGATAATAGTGGATAAGTGAAAAGTGATGATAAATTGCATGTTGAGATATTTATATTACTGTCAATTATGATATATTTAAATTAATTATTATTTAATTATGGGATGATTGTTTGTATAAATACTATGGATTATCTTTGGTTTATATTTGTTATCTTTTATTTTAAGTATAATATATCCACTAAGTGTATGACACTCACACCTAAAATTTACAAATTTCAGGTTGAGTGTAGGAGTGGCTACAGGTAGTTGGAGAAGACTTTGGTTGTTTATTTTCCTGCTTTAATCACATATTAGTAATTAGGAGTTTGTGTAAATAAACTTCGAATTTTAACAGTGCCAGACTAAGGCTTGGCTTAATATGTTAGAGGCTGTGAGTTTGTATATATTTAAGTGCTTGTGAGATTTTGTTTATTTTGCCAATGAATAAATATAAATCTAACAGGTGGCATTTTATTTTAATATAGGATTTTCTATAGAATATGATAATTGACTTATTATGGATAAAGGATATAAATGTATCCGCTCTATTTAAGGAATTAGATATGTAACTTAAAATAGGGGTACAACAATTTGGTATTAGAGCCTAACTCTAAGACACTTTTCCTATAATTGACTGCAAGTACCGAACACTGACAAGTGTAATGCCTTAGTTATTTGCATGGATATTAAGGATATTGGAATTATAAAATGTTGTAGAATTATATTTTACATCTCACCGTGAGTTTGATGTTAGATAAAAGAATTAGATGTTGGACACATCCCTGAGGCAATAGAGGAAGAGGCCTCAGTTGGACAGATCCCACAAATGGTACAAGATTCAAGACAGCAGAAGGGTCAAGGGGACTAACCTCTAATTCAACACCAGTGAGACCCAATAGAAAAGGTGATTGAGGCCGTGGCCAAATTAGTAGAACTACAAACAGAACAAAAGTATAGGCCACAGGCACACGACACTAAGTACGTGCAATTTCTTTCGTTGGGACCTTTATCGTTCTCTAGCACTATTAACCCTTTAGAAGCTAAGGATTGGTTGAAGAACACGGAGGCAATTTTTTAGGTAATGAGGATTTCTAATGAAGACAAAATTATTCTAGCCACATTAATGTTAAGAGATCAAGCTAGCCTTTGGTGGGAAGCTACAAAAAGATTGTCAACTTATGGAATGACTTGGAATCAATTTACTAATGCCTTTAATGATAAGTATTTTCCTCAGTCATATAGATATAAAAAAGAACAAGAGTTTATTACCTTGAGGCAAGGGAAGATGTCTGTTACGGAGTATGAAACTCAAGTCACTGCATTATCTAGATTTGATTTAGAATTGGTACAAACAAAAGATGCAAAGCGTCCTAGATTCTAGTAGGAATTGGAGCTTTCTATCAGATCCCGAATTTCTGCCTTTCAAATAAAGAGCTATGGGGAATTAGTGAACAAAGCAAAAATTGTAGAACAATATGTCTAGGAGATAGTTGGAAGGCCGAAACAATCTAAAAAGGCCAGATTTGATTTTTTAGCTTCCCAAAGAACAAAAGGTGAATCTTCTAGACAAAGAAGCCAAAATTTCCAGTGTTACAAGGGTACAGGCCAATCCAAGAGAAGTAGAGGTATAAATTATACCAAGACTTAGGAACAAAGTTCGAGATAAACACCACCTGGGTCACGAGGAGTTGATGTTATGGAAAGAGTAAAGAATATGGTATGCTTTAGAGGTAAGGCTACAAGACATTACATCAGTGAGTGTACAGCTCAGCAGGCTTTTACCTATTTTCGATGTGGTTGAGAGGGGCATATCTCTAGAAATTGTCCTACATTACATGCTCCAGTAACATCCGTGGCTAGTACAGCAAGTGGTGACAAAGCTCCTTCAGTGGCTACACAGAGAGGCAGAGAAGCAGCCAAGGGATCTTACTCACAGGCTTGGATTTATGTTACAACTCGTCAGGATTCTCAGGCATCACCTAATGTTATTACAGGTATGCTTTCTATTACTGATAGACTCGCTTGTGCATTAATAGATTCCAACTTGATCCATTCTTTTATATCTTGAGTATTCTACATGCATTTAGATTATCCATTCTCCCAATTAGATTCTATATTGGCTGTGGTTACTCCTACTAGTGATATAATATTAGCAAAAGATGTATACGGAGATTGTGTAGTGCAGATAGTTGGCAAGAATTTGGTGGTTGATTTAATACCTTTGGAGATATGTGATTTTGACATTATTTTGGGTATGGATTAGTTATTAGCATATCATGTTTCTACTGACTGCTTTACCAAGGAAGTGACATTTCAAATTATAGGAGGGCCAGATTTAGTATTCAATGGTGATCGTAGGATTGTGCCTAATTGCTTGATATCTATATTAAAACCTAGGAAGTTGTTGAGTAAGGGATGTCAGAGTTATATTGCTTATGTGATTGATGCAAAAAAGCCAGAGACTCAGCTTAATGACTTACCTACTGTCTGCGAGTATCCAGATGTTTTCCTAGATGAGTTGCCAGGGGTGGTCCTAGATAGAGAGGTTGAATTTACTCTTGAGTTGTTGCTAGGAAGTGTACCAATCTTAATCAAACCTTACAGAATGGCACCTATAGAATTGAAAGAATTGAAAGTTCAGTTAGAAGATTTATTGGACAAAGGTTTTATCTGGCCTAGTGTATTACCATGGGGAGCACCAGTGTTATTCATGAAGAAGAAAGATGGCACTATGAGACTGTGTATTGATTATCGCCAACTGAATTAGGTAATAGTAAAGAACAGATATCCATTGCCAAGAATTAATGATTTATTTGATTAGTTGCAAGGTGCTACTATATTTTCTAAAATTGATTTGAAGTCTGGGTACTATCAGATTAAAGTACGGGATTGTGATGTACCTAAGACAGCTTCTAAAACTAGATATGGGCACTATGAGTTTCTTGTTATATTTTTTGGATTGACTAATGCTCTAGCTTTATTTATGGATTTGATGAACAGAGTTTTTAGACCCTACCTTAATGTCTTTGTAATTGTTTTCATTGATGATATTTTGATCTACTACAGAAGCAAAGAAGAGGATTCACAACATTTTAGAATAGTTTTATATACTCTATGAGAGAAATAGTTATTTGCAAAGCTCAGTAAATGTGAATTTTGGCTGGATCGAGTAGTACTCTTGGGGCATGTGATTTCAGATGATGGTATCAATGTTGATCCTAAGAAAATAAAGGTAGTATTGAATTGGAAGTGTCCAACTAGTGTAACGAAAGTGCGTAGTTTTATTGGATTAGCAGGGTATTATCATCATCTCATTAAGAACTTTTATTTCATTACATCATCTATGCAATGGTTAACTCACAAGGGTGTTAAATTTGAATGAAATGATAGTTGTGAGAAAAGTTTTCAGGAATTGAATGCCAGATTGACTACAGCTCCAGTGTTAGCACTTCTCTCAAGTACTGGTGGGTTCGTGATTTGTAGTGATGCTTCAAGACAAAGGGTAGGATGTGTTTTGATGCAAAATGGGAAGGTGATTACATATGCTTCAAGACAATTAAGATCTCATGAACAGAATTATCTGACCCATGATCTGGAGTTAGCTGCAGTTGTGTTTGCTCTGAAGTTGTGGAGACATTATTTATATGGTGAGACTATTGATATTTATATTGATCATCAGAGTTTGAATTATTTGTTTACTCAGAAAGAGCTGAATTTGAGACGGAAGAGATGGTTAGAGCTACTAAAGGATTATGATTGCAATATACATTATCACTGAGGTAAAGCAAACTTGGTGACAGATGCTCTAAGTCGCAAGTCTATAGGCATGTTAGCTTGTAATCAGTGTTAGAGAGCTCAGGCATTTAATGATTTGATGCATATGGGTACAGAGTTGGCTGTAATCAAAATGGATGCTTTTATTGCTCAATTAAGGGTAAGGTTATTATTACTTGATCGTATCAGGGAGGTACAGTTAGAAGATGTCCAACTGCAAAAAATTCGCAAACAAATAGCAGATGATATGCAAACAGATTTTGTGGTTAGGAGTGGTAGGCTACTTTGTTATGGTGATAGAGTTTGTGTTCCAGAAAATCCTAAACTGAAGAGGGAAATTTTAGAAAAAGCACACCATTCTCCTTATGCCATGCATCCAGGCAGTATAAAGATGTATCGAGATCTGCGAGGGCATTACTGGTGGACTGGTATGAAGCAAAAAATTGTAGAATTTGTAGTTAGATGTCTGACTTGTCAGGTGGTAAAAGCAGAACATCAGAGTCTTGCAGGGTTACTCTAGTCACTCCCTATTCTAGAGTGGAAATGGGAATATATTACCAGGGATCACTACAACAATAAACGCTTTTAGCGACTAAAAATTTAGTCGCAAAAAGTTATTTTTTGGTCACTAAAACTTTTGTCGACCAAATATAATTTGGTCGCCCGTTGGTCGACAAAGGCTAGTGGTAGAAGGTATTGGTGACCAAAAATATATTTGGTCGGTAAAAGTATAATTTTTTGCCAACCAAACTTTGGTTGCTATAAGGTACACCTTTGGTGACCAACATATATTTGATCGACAAAGGTTTACCCTTTAGCGACCAAATTTTAGTCGCCAAAGGTTAGTTTTTGATGACCAATTGGTCGTTAAAAGGGTCTTTAATTGGAAATTTGAATTAATTTAATTAAAAATAAAAATTCAAATGTGGTGCCACGTGGCATCATTTGCTAACCTGTCATCATGCCACATTGCAACTTGTGTTATGCCACGTGTCGACCTATGATTCCGCCACGTGTCAGTCTACTATTACACCATGTGTTGAATCTATATGTTTGGGATTTTTGTTGTTGTTGCTGAGATTCGAACTCGTGCCATTTATTTGGAAGTTCATGTGGTTGGCCACTAGGCCAAACTATTATTTGTATATATATTTTACACTTTTTTGTATATATAAACAAACTTTTATCACTTTTTGGGGATCAATTGGTCGGCAAAGGTACCTTTAGCGACCAATTGGTAGGCGACCAATTGGTCGCCAAAAATGATAAAAAAATTTATGATTTTTATTTAATTACTTTAAATTTTTTGTAATAATTTTTTAACACTTTTGCCAACCAATTGGTTGCAAGAAGTGCCCTTTTATAGACTAATTAGTTAGCAAAAGTGATAAAAAATTTTATTATTTTTATTTAATTATTTTAACTTTTGTTTCAATAATTTAAAATCATAAACAATATACGAAACTATATAGATATTTAGCAAATAATTTATGAATAACTATTATATTTAATGAAAAATAATTTTAAATATTTTTTTATTTTCCTCCAATTCGTATGTGTAGCGCATATTTAATACATATCTTTAAATTAGTTATATCATGGCTCACTATATATATATATTTTTTAATTTTGTATTTATATTTTTAAAAATAATTTGGTCGCATTTAGTTTTAGTTTTAGAAAATTATTTTTAAAAAGAAAATTTTTGAAAATTATTTTAAGAATTTATTTCTAATAAAAAAATATTTTAGGTGATTATGTTTGGAAATAAGTTCTAAAAAGATAAAAAATGAAATTACTTAAAATTAATAAATAATATTTGTTATTTTTATTTTTAAATTTAAAATAATGTCACTTTAATATAATTAATATTAAATTACACTAAACAATTATTAGATATTAAAACGTTTAATATTCACTTGATTATAAGTCATACAAACTATAAAGGTTACTCCAACATATTTACTCCAATCAAAATGATTTTTATAAATTAATTAAAATTAATAAATAAATGTTAAAATAAAATTTATGAAATCTAATTTTAATCATACAACGAGATAAATAAATTTGTTTGAGAGAAAGATAGAGAAAGAAATAAAATTTAATTATTTTTATTTATCTATTTCATTTTTTTAGCGACTAAATTAATATTTGGTTGATGAAGAGATTTTTTTAGCGACCAATTGGTCGTCAAATGCTTGAAATTTAGCCACCAAACTTATTTGGTCGCTAAAAATGAATGTCAAAAGTCGCTAAAAATGAATGTCAAAAATCATGAAAATATTCTGCGACCAAATACTTTAGTAGCCAAAAGCCAATGTTGGCACTAAAGGATGGAGGGAAATATTTTAGAACTCTTTAACGACTAAATTAATATTTGGTCGGTAAAGGATAACTTTTAGCGATCAATTGGTCGCCAAATGCCTGAAATTTAGTGACCAAACTTATTTGGTCGCTAAAAATAAATGCCAAAAATTATGAAAATATTCCGCGACCAAATGTTTTGGTAGCCAAAAGCCATTGTTGGTGCCAAAGGATGAAGGGATATATTTAGAACTCTTTAGTGACTAAATTAATATTTGGTCGGTAAATGTTAACTTGTAGCGACTAATTAGTCGCCAAATGCTTGGAATTTAGCGACTAATTTATATTTGGTCGCTAAATATAAGTTATTAGTGACCAAATGATATTTAGTTGGTAAAAACTTATATTTAGCTACCAAATTTAGTTTTGGTTGCGAAAAATGGTCGCTAAAAATGCTTTTTCTTGTAGTGGATTTGGTTACTATATTACCACGTACCCAGAAAGGTTTGATTTCATTTAAGTAATTGTTGATAGGTTAACCAAAGCAGCTCATTTTCTACCTGTGAAATCCAATTATATGATTGATAGGTATGCTGCCCTATATGTTAAGGAGATTATAAGATTGCATGGTGCACCTGTCTTTATTATGGCTGATAGGGATCCAAAGTTTACATCCAAATTCTAGCCCAATCTACAACACGCTGTGGAAACAATTTTAAAGTTTAGCACTGCTTTTCACCCTCAAACAGATGGACAATCTGAAAGAATAATTCAAACTTTAGAAGACATGCTACGAGATTGTGTGTTAGATTTTAAGGGAAATTGGGATGATTTGTTGCCACTGATGGAATTTGCTTATAATAACAGTTTTCATTCTAGTATTAGCATGGCACTATTTGAAGCTTTGTATGGTTGTAAATGTAGAACTCCAATTTGTTGGGATCAAGTGAGGGAAAGGGAATTACTCAGGGCCAAAATTAGTGCAAGACACAGTGGAAAAGATGAAGGCGATACATGACAGATTGAAGATAGTCTAGAGTCGCTAGAAAAGTTATGCAGATAATCGCATATGAGAATTGGAGTTTTCTATGGGTGATAAAGTATTTCTAAAAGTTTTTCCTTGGAAAGGCATACTGAGATTTGGCAAAAAAGAAAAATTAAGTCCTTGATACATTGGACCGTATAAGATTATATAGAGAATTAGGAAAACTACATATAAGTTAGCTCTACCTCCAAAATTATCAAGACTTCATGATGTGTTTCATGTGTCAATGCTGCGTAAGTATATCCCAAACTAGTCTCATGTGTTGACTTCTCAACCAGTTGAGTTGAAAGAAGATTTGTCTTTTGTGGAAGACCGAGTACAAATTTTAGACAGAAGGTACTAAGTTTTGCGGAATAAGACAATACCTTTCGTAAAGGTGTTATGGAGAAGCCATACTGTAGAGGAGGCCACCTGGGAGAGTGAAGAGGATATGCAGAGACAATAACCCTACCTATTTCGACCAGGTAAGATTTTCGATGACATTCCTTAAGGAGAGGAGAGTTATGACATTCTAAAATTTTTTATTATTTTTTTAGACTGCATTATTAAATTAATTTTTATTCCATGCTTAGAAATTTTAATTATGTTAATTTAATATTATTTTGAAATTTATTTAGTTATAATTTAAATTAATCAATCGATTAATTGAGGTATTAATAATTAGTAATGTTTTTAATTAGTCTAATTAATTTGAAGTTAATGATGACATGGACATATATATATATATATATATATACCTACTTATGCATTGTTTGCAAAGACAAAGGGTTTTGCTTATAGAATTGCCACATATCTAACAATAAAGTGAATAGGTATGTGCAATGTTATGGATCACTAGGCAATGTGTAGGCTATTGAATAAAAAAAAAAAAGAATGTAAAAGGTATGGGTGAGGCGGTTAACTCTTTCATTGCCAATTGAATATGTATATACATATGTGGGTGCACTAGTCAGGAAAAAAAAAAAAAAAAAAAGAAACAAACAAACAAAATAACGAGGAAGGTAGTAAGAAAACGAGACGCAGAGAACTTAGGAATTTGGCTGGATTGTCAAGGTAAGTTATTTTATTTTGTCAATTTAAAATTAATTTTATCAAAGATTATATAAATTAAATATGGTGAGGATATAATGGTTCTGTTCTATTTATTAAATTTATATTATTAATTGATTTGGTTCATATTTTAACTGTTCGATGTCTAATTTGTGTAGCTTGTTTGGGTTAAAATTAGGATCCAGAGATAATCAACAGTAACCACCCTTATAGGTTGATTTTCTCAGAATATCTGCTATTCAGGTAGGTGTATTAAACTTAAAGATAAAAAGTATTAAATATAAATTGATAAATTTTATTAATTAGTTATTGCTATTAATTATTGTTTTAATATGAAGTGTTGAGCATTTATGGATTTATTGTGGTAGTTGTGAATTGTGGTTATTTATGACATGATAAATTTGGAAAGTAATATTTTACTTGGGGAAAAATATTATTGCATACCAGTATGAATTGTGTGCATTATACTTACATTATGATCAGATGGGACCAAACTAGATGGGGCCAAGAAAAGAAAAAATGAGGTTAGACGGGGCCAAAAAAGGAAAAAAAATGGGTCAGGTCAGATTGGACTAATAATGAGGCCAGATTGGGTCAAGCCAGATGGAGCTAATGGGACGTACTAAGTTAAAGTCATTGTCCACAGTTGAGCACCTCAAGTCATAGGCCAGATAGAGCCAAATGTGTGTTGCATTATTATTTAAATCATTTACCATACAAATATGCCATGAGACGGCTAGCTGGGGCCTAGTGATGATGATAATGGTGGATAAATGAAAAGTGATGATGAATTGCACGTTGAGATATTTGTATTACTGTCAATTACGATACATTTAAATTAATTACTATTTGATTGTGATATAATTATCTATATAATTACTGTGGACTATTTTTTGTTTATATTTATTATCCTTTATTTTAAATATGATATCTCCACTGAGTGTATGACATTCACACCTAAAATTTACACCTTTCAAGTTAAGTCTAGGAATGGCTGCAAGTACTTGGAGAAGACTTTGGATTGTCTATTTCCCTACTTTAATTATGTGTTAGTAATTGGGAGTTTGTGAAAATAAACTTAGAGTTTTAACAGTACGAGACTAAGATTTGGCTTAATATGTTAGAGACTGTGAATTTATACATATTTAAGTATTTGTAAAATTTTATTTATTTTGCCAATGAATAAATATAAATCTAACAGGTGATTTGCACCTTTCAAGTTAAATCTAGGAGTGGCTGCAAGTACTTGGAGAAGGCTTTGGATTGTCTATTTCCCTCCTTTAATCACGTGTTAGTAATTGAGAGTTTGTGAAAATAAACTTAGAGTTTTAATAGTACGAGACTAAGATTTGGCTTAATATGTTAGAGACTGTGAGTTTATACATATTCAAGTGTTTGTAAGATTTTCTTTATTTTGCCAATGAATAAATATAAATCTAACAGGTGGTATCTTATTTTAATATAGGATTTTCTATGGAATGTGATTATTGACTTATTATGAATAAAAAATATAAATATGTCCCCTCTATTTAAGGAATTAGATATGTAGTTTAAAATAGGGGTGCGACAATAGTGTACTTTAATATATATACACGAGATACTTAATGGTTACGATTTTATTATTTATTTATTAATTTATTCATGTTATCTTACTATAAATACGACATTTAACTCTAAAATTTAGGTGCACTTACTATTGTCAATTTAATATTTCATTTTTTACTTACTATTTTTAAATTCTCTTGAGTTATTACTGACTTAATCATCGAAAAATTTTTTGGTCGAAAATCTTTTCTCCAATCATAACCTTTATTTCTTTTGTGTTTGGCATTTCTAGTTAAGATAATTAGCAATTCTGGTGGAGATTTTTTTACCGTCGAACACCTCGTTTGGAGTGAAATGTCATATCTTGTTTACAGGGCCTTAATTTTGTTGTACACTGGATGTACGTCTTTGACCAAACCCATTTTATTTTGTGTTTATATTTTTATTAATTTCTCTACTTAATTACAACTGTATAATATATATTTATTTTTATATTATACATTCTAAGAAATTACATTTATAATTGCCCTCGATTGTTAAAACATTTATATGATTGGGTAAACTTTAAAAATAATAAATAATTACGAATAACGTAAAGGTTTTTCTCATTGTATTTCAATTAATATGATTGAAAAAATATAAAATATCAACAACAATTATACTTATAAAAAAATAAAAAAAAAATCTAAAAGGAGTCTGGTAAGTATTAAGTAATAAATTTCATTTTAGGAATTCTTTTTTTATTTTAGTATTTATCTTCTTGAGAATTTAAAAACAAAAGTAAACAAATTTGAATTAATCTATAACATGATAATCTAGTAAATCCCATCTCAACTTAGCATTTTCCCTTTTAAATCATCATTAGCATGCAATTAGATAATTTTTTATCTGCATCAAAGATGAAAGATTTTGGGTCATCTTCAAACAGTCACAATAAGCCAATACTAATCTCCTTTCCATGAAGAACTGACGAATGATTTGGCAAAATAGCTAATCTGAAGGCTCAAAATGGATAACCTTGGGTCAAAGATAACGTACAATATTCATATTAAAGTCCGAACCTACTTTCCTAAAAAAATAGTTCAAACATATCCATAATACAAGTCAAAACAGAACCTTTTTCTTCCCCTTGTTATAAACAACAGGGTTTGATAGAGTGATTCATACAGTGACACTAGCTGTAGATGGAACAGTCTGAGGCCTTCCTCGAACACGAACAACTAGGTACCGGAAATCTCACAGAGCATCTTCATCAAACAAAGCATGTATATATATATATATATATAAACATTTAATTTGATGAGAGAGTTCTTCCATCTTACAGACCAAAAAGCTTCCTCACCCATAGTCTTTCCCCCACCCAAGATCCTCCTCTGTCAGCATCAATCAAGACTTCATTGAACCCACAAGCAATTGTAAAGATCATCACCAGTTATTAATTGTTTTAAGTGGATTATGGGTTTTGTTGATCAGCAATATGTGTAATGGCGATCCATCGATCAGCTGTCTGAAAACAGGGGTCCGCGACGGAAGAGATCGTAGGGTGCCCACAAGCTATCCAGGGGGCAGGGCTTTCTGGAGTCGAGCCTGAGCCATGGTTTGCCCTTGCCACTCCAATGCATCAGACTCACGGGACCCGGGTGGAGATCTCTGCACTTCCCTTCGAGGTTGTCTCCCCCAAGCCCGTGCTGGTTCCATCTGTGCTCCACCCCTTCAACATTCCCACCGAAAACCAGCAAAAAAGGAGGCAACGAACCCAACTCGTATATTCTGTATCTCTTCTGTATCCTCATCCAATTCTCAAGCTTCTCTGTGTACCTACCTCTCCTCCATTTCTGCAGGTCGATGACCATCACTCCAGTGTTGAAGTAACACGGATTGTGGTCTTTGAACACTGCGGAGAAGATTCGGTTTGACCAGAATCTGGAAGTGAAGTAGGTGGTGAAGTTGGCGTGGCAGTACTCTGGAGCGCCGAGGACGTGGGATTCGAGGTTGATGGTCCAGAGTTTGACGATGTCGTCGACGACGATGAGGTCGGAGTCGAAGTAGATGATGCGATCCACGGTGGAGGGGAGGAGGTCGGCGAGGTAAATGCGGGCGTAGTTAAGGGGCTGGTCGAGGTCGCGGCGGACGGAGGAGGAGATCTTTCCCTTCACGAGGTTTGTGTCGAAGTGGTAGAGGCGGAAGGAGAGGTACGGGAAGGTGGTGAGGATGGTGCGGCGAAGCTCCCTTCGGCGGTGACTGGCCAGGAAGTGGAACACGATGTTCTCAGGGCAAGTGGAGTGCTGGAGGACGGAGAAGACGCCAGCGACAGATCCACGGAGGTAGGTAGTGTCGAGGGTCATGGCTATGTCGATGACTGGTGGTGGCGTCTTCGAGAAGCATGCCCTTCCGTTTCGAAATGCCGGCGCTTCCTGGAGCTGCGGGAGCTCCGCCGCCGCCAAATGCACCGTCAGCACGACGAGGAGTGCGATTGTGGGGAGGCCGAAGTTCAGCGGCATTGGTGGTGGCGGGGCGTTGAGGTCATGTGGAGACGACGATGATGATGAATTGATGATGCGATTGGACCAGTGGCCCCTCTCCCCCCCCAAGTGACTCCAACACTTGAAAGGGCAGTATTGGTATTTCGCATATGAAAATGTTGGGCAGCTGGTGCCAGGCTGGAGAGCCGCGTCTTTTTTCCGTGTCTGTGAAATGTTTTTGAAAAGCTAATAATTCTTCTGGTAATGAATGGACGGGAAGAGTCTGATACCGTACATCTCGGCCGTCATCTCTGGATAATTACCGTGCCGATGGTAACGTCGTGTGCTTTCAATCGCTTTAGGGCTCCAGAATCACAGGAGCGTGTAATGTACGCGATAAACCGTTTGGCATCGCTGATGGGATTAATGGTAATTTAATTTTTGAGTGCTAAATGTTAATTTAACGTAATAGTGGAGACTGTTTAATTCTCTACAAAATAAATAAATAAATAAATTCTTACAAATTTTGATAATATTTAAAATTTTTAATCACAGTATAAATTACGGGACTATAATTTATATTAATTTACACTACTCCAAACACATCCATTAGAATTTTTTTTTATGTATTTTGATTATTTAATTAGTTTTTGAATGAGAGCTCGTTTAGAAATTTAATTTTTAATAAGTTTTGGCATTTGTTTACAAAAGGTAGTAGTTGAAGTTTTTGATAAGTTTGGTAAAATAAAGTAACAACTTTTAGATATTTGATAAAATTTTTAATAACTTTTAGTAATTTTTTATGTGTTTGATAAAAATTTTAATAATTTTTGAATCGAGTAAATTATTATCACTGTGGAAAAAAGAAGCAAAATTTTATATTTTATCAAAAACTCAAATTTCAAAAGTTGATAGTTTTATACTAAAAATCAAACATCTAAAAGGACCAAAATACCGATAATTTTTTAGTATTTAAAAAAATGTTGTTAAAGCACTTTTTTTAAAAATGATTTTAAAAAATGCACTATCTGCGAGCACTTTCTAACAACGCACTTTTTGAAAAAATGATTTAAAAAAATGCACTATCTGCGAACACTTCTAACAACATTTTTTTCAAATGGTATTTTTAAAAGCATTCTTTTAAAAAACATTTTCTGGACTTTTACTGCAATAAACTGGTTCTATATAACTTCTAGTATCATAACCATCAATACAACAACAAACACAACTTTAACTCCTAACACAATCTCCAATACAACAATAAACACTTTATATAACAACCAGTAATATAACAAATAATACAACCAATATTATTAAAAAAAATAATGACATTCTATTTGCATATATATTTTTATAATTTTTTTATAAATATGAATAACATATACCCGAAAATTACTAGATAAAAAATAAAATCAAAATTTAGTATAAAAAAGTCATATTAAACCAAAATAAATTAAAAATAAAAATGGATCTTTTTTTCAAAACCAACCCTTGTTTATTTTTATATACAATCTAATTGGGAAAAAAAAGGTGGTCATTTATTATTTTATTTTTATTTTAAGTTCAAAAACGAAAAGTCCAAAATTTTTGAGAGAGAGAAAATAGAGCACATTAGCATTTTCTCATTCTCAAGAGTAAAACGATCCAGACAAATGCGTATGCTAAGGAGAGACTGAGACAGAATATAAAGAAATAATCCCTAACCTATTGACGTTATCCTGGCGAACTCTTGAGTGGATTTGACCCCTAAAAAACCTCCAATCGACTTCTAAATCTCTGACCTTGTCCCTTTCATTCTTGCATGATTTCGACAACTCTGGCGACTCTTACTTAGGTAACTAGTCTAGTTTTCGGCGTCGGTATCAGTCCTACCATAGTAGTCGACCGGTAGCTTTATAGTTCCTCAGTCGCCACCTCCTTTCCCTTATACCCTAATTATAAGAGAAAATGATGGTTTTAACCTCACTCTAATGGTTGTAGTTAATAGGTAGCAAACAGAAGGACTATATTACTACTTGATCAGAAGTGTGAGGGTTTGACTATCACAATTAAAACTAGTGGGACCAAAGTAATACTGGAGATAAAGTTTAAGGGTAGTTTTCCCACCTTACCTTAAATTTTTATAATAATAAAAATTGTCTTCTCCAATTTAATTTTAAATAATATAAATATTTATTTTAATTTTTAAAAAATACAAATAAAAATAAGGATTTTATTTATATTTAGTTCTTGACTTTTGAAATTTAACTTTATCTTATAAATTATATATAGAGGGTTGATCAAATTTACATTTTACAAATAGATTATTGTAATTCACTTAAAATTTTCACTAAATAAAATTACATAATTACCCCGTTCTTCTAATAAAATATTTTGTATAATTTTAATACCATAAATATTTTTCTAAAAGAATTGAATTTATATCAACCTGAAAATGTAAAGTGGTGCACAACAATTTATTTGTGGGTTGCAAATAAACCTACCCTTTAATCAATTATTTTTTAAATTAATTAGCTAACAAAAATAAAATAATTACATTATTATAGTTTTTGTGAATAATAAATTAATGTAAGTAAAAATATAATTTTTATTTGAATAAGAGTTAATTATTAATAACGAAAAATGGCACTTTGAAAGCTGATATGAATCAGAATTTTGTAGAACGATATTTATAATATTAAAATTATACAAAATATCTTAATAGAAAAATGAGAATAATTAAATAATTTTATTTAATAAAAAATATAATAAAATATAAGAATCTATTCATAAAGTACAAATAAATTCACCTTGAAAAATAAGTGTAAATTAATTACATTTGATATATGTATACATATAGTTGTTTTTAATTAAAGTAAATGGAATTACATTCATGTTGAGTCATGATGTTGAAGTTGAAGAGTGTTTGCAGGTTTTAAGGTCACCGCCTCAATTCTAATGCAGCAGCCAACTTTCAATAATTTTTTATTTTTTTGGTTGATCTCTAGTTAGTACTCGCATTATTTTTGATCGTGCGTGCAACCGTGCAAGTCTCACTCGAGATTGGGCAGAATTTCCTTCGTGAATTTATTTCAAAATTTATGATCATTGAAAAATTTTTTACAGCATTTTTATTATTTTCTGATATAATCGGATTTATTACTCTTATAAAAAATCTCATAAATGTGATTTTGGGATTATTTAAAAGTTTTTACAATTTTAATTATTTCGTGATATAATCAGATTTATTATTTTCATAAAAATCTCATAAATATATAGCAACAAAATAAAACAATAGCTGAATTTTGTAACAATGCCCAAAATTATAGCCTATCCGTGTAGAAAAGGATTTTGGAATCAAATAAGCTTGTAGGAATGGTAACAGGGAGATCGAAAACAGATATGATAATATTCAAATCTAAACTTTGAATCTTTCATTCGCTTTTAAATTTGCCTTGTACTCCAAATGAATATATTTGTTTTGAAACCTTCATCCCTACTCTAAATAGAGAACGGATATATCCGTAAATATTAAAATTACCTTGTACTCCAAATGAATATATTTGTTTTGAAACCTTCATTCTTACTCTAAATAGAGAACGGATATATCCGTAGATATTAAAAAATTCGAACCCTCTGTTCACCTCCGAATCTACCCCTAACTTGTTACATCTATTACTACTAAATAATTTAGCTCCAAAACTAAAATGATATATAAATATCATTATAATAATAATTCACCAAAGTAATATATAAATCTCTCTAAAACTAACATTTTTGCCAAATTACCATTTCACTAAATGAAACATAACAAAGATACATAATTTCGAGGTATCAACATTATCTTAATTCAAAATAGCGAATACAAAATATGATAGTTCATAATATAATTATTAATCACAATTTCTTAAACTTTCAAAAAATATGGGATAGTAGATTTTAGGTGGATCGGGGCAGATTTATATTAGATATCGGATTTAGGATACATGGGAGCGGAGATAATCCCATTTTCATATAAAAACAATTCCAACCCAATTCAATCTTTAAAAAAAATCAGAATTCGACGTTCATTTAGTTCGGAAAACAGATTACATTTAGATGAATCGACCGAAATAACCATCCCATCGGCTCGGCTGGTGACAAAAGCCCTGACCTTGCCATCACATTTTAGAAGAATACGATAATTTTCCCACGGGCATGGTGCAAAGTACTATACCAATTACTACAGCAACTGAAAAATGAATACCCAACTTTTGGCACCGAGCGTCACATGCATTCTTCTTGTATTAGTTATTTGTCGTAGTTGCATCCAATAACGAAGGGTAAAAGGTGATAGGAAAATATTAAATCCAGTTAATTTTTAATTTCTCAAAGCCCACCTAATCTATGAATAAATAGTGATTGTTTGAGTACAGAATATTGAAAATGGACTGTATTTTTAGCATTTTTGTTTTTTATATTCTCAGATTACAAATTCAATGAGGTTTGATCCTCTAAATCTTTGTCCATCTTAGTTTGGTACCCATAAGTCATTTTTTTTTATTTTAATATTTTTTCCGTCTTAGATAGTTTTTTTTTCACTAAAATTTATTTATTTTTTTTAACTTTTAAACATGTTATTATCTTTTATATCAAAAAAAAAGCTGAAAAATAATCATTTCAAATAGAGAAATTCACGTACGGCTAAAAAATGATAATTATTTTTCCACACGTACATAATTTTTTTATTTATAGTTATTTTTGTGCACATAAATTTCGTGTTTGAAAATAAACACAGAAAATTATAAAACAAATTGAATTTCTTATTGATTTGTAGAAAAAATAGAATACAATTTCTAAATTTTTAATCAAAGAAAATAAAATTCTCTAATTCTTTTCTTTAAAATGTTGATACTAGGGCTTGCACCTTAATCTCGAACTAACATGTGTGTTCTTGATACTTGAGAGTGAGTCTTTGGAGCTTTGGTAGCTTGATTTAACAGAATCTCCTTACATGCAAAATAATGTGTTTTTGTGCTTGGTAGTGACCCCTTTTTATAGATGTAGAGGAGAGAGTTACAACAGAACTTAACTTCTTTAAAATAATTATCTCATTATTTTATTTATTAAATGAGAGATAAAATCAAAGAATTAAGATAGCATTATCCTTCTTAAATAATTATTTCTTATTTATTTTCTAAGAGATAAAAATTAAGAAATAGTAATTATTTTTAACAGTGGGCCTTACTGACAAATGGCTTAATTTAATTAGTCAAGTCTTGTCATCTTCAGGTTATATCATTTTTATAGGTGGCAACTTGTTATTTGTCCACATATGTAATTTTGCTGAAATCTTTCACGAGACATATGACAAGATATGATTTGTTGATTTAATTGGGCTTTTATCTGATACTTGGTAATATTTGATTAGCCAAAATATATGTGTCTACAATTTTATTTTTGTAATTTTTTTTTATGAATATAGATAATATGCTTGAAAGTAGGAATGAAAATGGGCCAAGTCGGCTTGAGACCCGGCTCGACCCAACCCGTTTTTGCCCCAGCCTGCCCCTGACCCGCAGATTATGTGTAGGGGTATAAATCGGGTCGACCCGGCCCGAGCCGACCCGGGAATTTGGGCCGACCCGCCCCTGTCGCCCCAGTCGATCTTCGGGTCGGGTCGGGTCGAGTCGGGTCGAGGGTCACGCCACCTGCCCCTGACCCGCCCCAACCGACTCGGCATATTTTTAATATTTTTTTTTATTTTTTTAAAGAAAAAAAAATAAAACTCAAACAAACACATTAAAATCATTATTGATAAAAATTAAAATTTATTACACAACAACCAATTACATAATTAACATTAAATTTAAAATTACAATTTATAAATGTAAAATTATAAAAATAAATAAATAAATGATAGAGTAATTAATAGGTGCATCACTTCACGTCTTATACATCCCAACTAGATTGGCATCTATAAGAGTGACTATCATTTGTAAATATTACTGTATCTATATATAATTATTATTCATAACTAGATCCACTAGCGTGTTCTTCTCTTTCACCTAAATACATTACATCAAAATCAAGGGCAAGTTGCTCTTTTTCGGCATCTTCCTGTTGTCTATTTTCTGCAAGATACCAATCTCGTAAACACATCAAGACTTCTACTGTCGGAGGGGCCAGTCGACTCCTAAATTAGCTGATAACGCGTCCACTAGCACTAAATACTTGCTCGAATGCTACGGTAGAAACTGGAAATGCGAGTATATCACGAGCTAAAGTTGAAAGAATTGGAAACTTTGATTGTTGTCCCTTCCACCAGTCTAAAACATTGAAATCATCTTCATTTTCTATTGGAGGTGTACTGAGATGACGTTGGAGGTCGGATGAATTTGAACTTGCACTTGCACTTGTTGATGCATCTGTTCGTCGGGATGTTATTCTTCTCTAAATGGACGTATTGCCACCAAATTCACGATGAGAAGAGAACGTTGTGGCCATAGTTGGTTGAACAGTTGTACGATTGCTATCATACCGATCTAATAAAGTTTGCATTTCCTGTTTAATTTGATATAATTGTTCTTGGGCACCTTCATGCCCATATATCATCTCTAATAATTGAAAGAAAAGATCTTCTTTATACCTAGGGTCTAAAATAGTAGCAATACCAAAATATTTATCAAATTTTTCCTTCATTACAACAATTAAAGAAGAATAATATTCTTAGGCACCATATTTGTTAAAAATTTCATCAATAACCCCTAATTGATACATAACAGTAGAAGAAGTAGGATAATAAATTCCACAAAATATTTTAGTAGCAACATAAAAAACATGTAAAAAATC
The DNA here is from genome assembly GCA_019916065.1 of Vitellaria paradoxa. Lineage (NCBI taxonomy): Eukaryota > Viridiplantae > Streptophyta > Magnoliopsida > Ericales > Sapotaceae > Vitellaria > Vitellaria paradoxa. Next base: position 36,409,169 of record CM034237.1, on the reverse strand, counting down.
TTTATAGAAAACTGTATTTGCCCAATCAATTGGCTCAATACTATCTAATCCAACAGCATAATTACTTAAAATAAATAAATCAATTGCTTTTTGATATTTAATAGCAACTTTTAACATTATATAGGTTGAATTCCATCTTATATTAATTTCCATTGGTAATTTTCTAGGTTTTAAACTAATTTGATTGTATATGCCAGCAAATAAACTAATTCTTTTTGGAGAGCTCATGGCACAAACTACAACTTTTTTTATTTTTACAATAGAAGATTCATAAATGTCCAATCCATCCTTTACAATTAAATTAAGTATATGGGCACAACAACGACCACGAAATAATGGACCATTTGCAGACAAAGCATTATTTAAATAATTAAAACAAACATCATTATATGAAGCATTGTCTAAAATAATAGAAAATATTTTTTTAGATAATTGCCACGATACAAGTTCATGCAAAATAAATTCCCCCACACTGAATCCAATGAATGGTTGTTCGACTAATTTAAATGAAATAATGTGTTTATTTATTTTCCAATTTTCATCAATATAATGTGCAGTTATACAAAGATATTCAATATTTTGGCAAGATTTCCACATATCGGCGATCAAGTAAACATTTCCTTCAAAATTAGTAAAATAAGTTCTTAATTCATCATTTTTTGATTCAAAATCTCGTAAAACTTTATTTTTTGAAGTATTTCTTGAAAAACCGCGATATTGTGGTGTCAAAATTTCACGAATAAATTCTTCAAAATGTCGATTTTCACTCATTGTAAAGGGTTGCTTATCTTTAACAATATATCTAACTAAATTATTTTGTGCTCTTGCAGGGTCATAAGAAAAAATATTTAAATTACCCCCTTCATTACCTAATTGAGTTTGTGTTGTACGTGGAAAATATTGATCAATTAAACTATTAATGCAGGATCCTGTTGGTGCCTTCTATTTAAATGTCTTTTTAAATGACTAGTTCCAGATGTATTTCTACCATCTAATAAATCCCCACAAATAGCACATTTAGCCTTATGCATTCCATCATCACGTGGAATTCTAATAAAAAAATTCCATACTTTTGAAGTGCCACGTTGGTGTTGGGCGTGACAGGAAGATGATGCACCAACATTACCGGCTGTGGTAGTAGGTGTTGGTATTTGTAGACTTTGTGGTGATGCAAATTGTTCCATTTGTTCTTGAGGGGGAACGAATATTGAGTCTCCACCCTCCAAATCAAAAAAATGAGTGTCTCGTGGATCCATTTAGAAAAAATAATTTAATAAAAAAAATTAAATTATGAAAATTAAAAAATGTATGTATGCAAATTAAACAAATAATTAAAATACTAACTTGAAATAATTTGAAGCCTTGAATCACTTGATCTTGATTCTTGAAAAATCTTGACTTCAAATTTGACAAAATGGAATGCACTTGAGCACAATTGAAGAGCACACTTGAGTGTTGGATAGCACAATTGAAGAGCACACTTGAGCACAATTGGAGAGAAATTTTGTTAATTTTTTGTGAAGGGTGAGTGAATGTGAGTGTGGGGTACTTATAATAGAAGAGGGTGGGGAAGTTTTGTAATTTTGTAGAATTTATTTGCAATTAAAAAAAAAAGAAGAAAGTCGTTCTGCCTTGGCAGAACGGTAAAATATTAAAGGATTATGAAATTGGGGGGTGGCTGGGCAGTGGGCACTGCCTGGCTAATTAAAAAAAAAAGTAAAGTGAAAAGAGATGTTCTACCAAAGCAGAACGGTAAAGAAGAATGGGCGCGGCTGGGTCGGTCTGGGTCGGGGGGCGCGGGGCGAGGCGGCTCGGGTCAGGGGTGAGGGCGGCTCGGGTCGGGCCTCAGGCCGGGTCAAGGGTGACCCAAGCCTTGACTCGGAGGGTGGAGGGGCGGGTCGGGGTGGGCTCATCCGGAACAGTGGGTCGGGATTGGGTCGGGCCGTTTCCGTGTCGGGTCGGGTCTCGGGCTAGCCCGACCCATTTACATCCCTAATTATGTGCGACCCGGCCTGACCCTCTACCCCCTAGGTCCGGGCTTGGGTCAGTGTGTCCCAGCCCGAGACTTGGCCTGAAGCCCGACTCGCCCAACCTGCCCCGCCCCACCCTCTTTCCCGCACGCCTAGCCCCTTGCAACCTCTGCCCCCGGTCAGTGGCCGTTTGGGGGAGCTGCCCAAGACTCCTCCTCCTTCTTTTTTTTTTTTCCTAACCATCTATATAGCAGCCTTTTCTATTTTTTTTAATGACTGCATGGTAGCCTTTTCTTTTTCTTGTTTTTTTTCTTTTTTACCGTTTGAACCAAACGGCTAATAGCCAAATACCCAATAGCACATTCAAAAATAATTACAAAATTTCCCCAAAAAAAAATGACAAAATCTCCTCAATCCTCTGCTATAAATACCCCAAACTTATAAAAAACTAACAAATTCTCTCTCAAATTTTTACACTACCAAGCTACCAACTCTCAAGTGTACTCTTCAATTTTGCTCAAGTGCATCTAATTTTGTCAAATTTGAAGTCAAGATTTAAAGATCAAGTGCTTCAAAGCTTCAAATTATTCCAAGTTAGTATTTAATTTTTTTTTTAATTTGCATACATACATTTTTTTAATTTGTATACTTTAATTTTTTCTATCAAATTATTTTTTTTCTAAATAGATCCTAGAGACACCCATTTTTTTGACTTGGAGGGTGGGAACTCAATATCATTTCCCCCTCAAGAACAAATGAAACAATTTGCACCACCACAAATACCAACACCACCTAGCACAAGTAGTGATGTTGGTGCATCATCTTCTCGCCACGGCCAACAACAGCGTGGCTCTTCAAGAACATGGGATTTTTTTACTAGAATTCCACGCGATGATGGAATGCACAAGGCTAAATGTAATATTTGTGGAGATTTATTAGATGGAATGCACAAGGCTAAATGATGTCTGTTTTAATTACCTGCAAGGGTTTTATTATTTCGTAGGCGTTGTTGTGCTCATATCCTTAATTTAATTGTAAAGGATGGATTAGATATTTATGAATATTTTATTATTAAAATAAAAAAACTTTAGTTTGTGCTATGAGTTCTCTAAAAAGAATTAATCTATTTGTTGGTATATATACTCAAATTGGTTTAAAACCTAGAAAATTACCAATGGGAATTAATATAAGATGGAATTTAGCATATATTATGTTAAAAGTTGCTATTAAATATCAAAAAGTAATTAATTTATTTGTTTTAAGTAATCAAGCAATTGGTTTAGATAGTATCGAGCCCATTGATTAGGCAAATGCAATTTTTTATAGGGATTTTTTTACATAATTTTGTTGTTGCCACTAAAATATTTTGTGGATTTATTATCTTACTTCTTCTACTGTTGTTTATCGATTGGGGGTTATTAATGAAATTTTTAAAAAATATTTTGCCCAAAAATATTATGCTGCTATGGTTTTTACAATGAAAGAAAATTTCGATAAATATTTTAACTCACTTCCCATACATTTTAGTATTGCCACTGTTTTAGACCCTATATATAAAGAAGATATTTTTCTTCAATTATTAGACGTGATATGTGGGCCTGAAAGTGCTCAAGAATAATTAAATAATATTAAATAGCAAATTTAAGTTTTAATGGGTCGGTATGATACTAATCGCATAATTGCCCAAATAACTACCACCACAACGTCCTTCTCTCACTGTGACTTTGGCGGCAATACATCCATATAGAGGAGAATAACATCTCGGTGAACAGATTCATCAACAAGTGCAAGTTCATCAACTTCATTCGACTTGCAACGCTATCTCGATTCACCTCCAATAGAAAATGAAGATGATTTTAATCTTTTAGACTGGTGGAAAGGACAACAATCTAAGTTTTCAGTTTTTTTTTTGCTTTAGCTCGTGATATCCTCGCATTTACAGCTTCTACCCTAACATCCGAGCAAGCTTTTAGTGCAAATGGGCGCGTTATCAGTCAATTCAGGAGTCAACTAGCCCCTCCAACAGTAGAAGCCTTGATGTGCTTACGAGATTGACATCTCGCCGAAAATAGACAACAAGAATATGCCGAAAAAGAGCAACTGGCCCTTGACTTTGATACAATGTATTTAGGTAAAAGAGAAGAATACACTAGTGGATCTAGTGATAAATAATAGTGATGTATTGATAGAGTAATGTTTGCAAATGATAATCACTCTTATAGGTGTCAACCTAGTTGGGATGTATAAGACGTGAAGTGATGCATATATTTATTATTCTATTATTTGTTTTTTTTTTTCTTATAGTTCTATATTTGTAAATTGTTATTTTAAATTTAATCTTAATTATGTAATTTCTTGTTGTTTAATAAATTTAATTTTTGTCAATAATTATTTTAATGTGTTTGGTTGAGTTTTATTTTGTATTTTATTTACTTTAAAAAAATTAAAAAATTTTAAAAATATTAAAAAAATTAAAAACATAGGCTGGGTCAGCTGGGACGGATAAAGGGTGGGGATTGGTAACCCTGGCCCGACCTGACCTGACCTGAAAATTAAGAGGGGCGGTTGGGGAGGGTCAACCAAGGGTCGGGTAGACCCCGGGTCAAGGGGTAGGTCGGGCCCGACCCCGACCATTTTCTATCACTACTTGAAAGCTACAAAATAAAAAAATAATAGTGAAAAAAAAAATCATATTAACTTATGGTTGTTAAACCAAACTTAAAAGGGAAAACCACAACTGTAGCAAGATTGTGAGAGCGTTTGGAGCTTTAATTTTTTCAAAAAATTTTAAAAAATTTTCAAAAAAAACTCTAAAAGTTTTCAACTTATTTTAATCAAATTTTGACATGTGTCACTTTTATATAACTTTAACGCCAACTTTTAATTTATTTTAAATTTTTTAGAAACTCCACACTTTTATATATATACACACATGTATTTATTTAATAAAATATGACAATTTTTTAAAATATTTCTCTCACAAACTAAGATCCAACGGTTAAAAATTATTTTTTTTCTATTTAATCATTTTTATATTTTTAACTTTCCATTTAATTTTTATTTTAGTGGACTCCACTACCATATATCTCACAAAATAGTTTGGGTATTTTATATTTTAAGAGTGGAGATTATATGCAAATTAAAACTATTAATTTAAATTCCACTCAGTTATAATTTTTAGAAAGTTTAACCTTCCAAATTTAAGCACCATAATTTGTATTTTTTTATAGTGCTTATCAAAAATTAATTGGAGAGAAAAAGATTAAAATATATGTAGTAACTATTAAGACCTAAAATTTAAAAAAAATAAAAATCTATGTATTATTATAATTTTTTAATTTAAATTTTTTATCTGAAATTTCAATTACATAAAAAACTTAATATTAATTTTGTTCAGAGTTATTGTTAGCATATGTTTCTAGAGTTCCCACAATGAGCACAAAATGCCACACTTCGAATTTTTCACGACTCGGGAGCATGAATAAACATATTTTAAAATTAAACTCAAACTACCCTGATAGTCTATAGTTAAATTTGACCAAAATAGTTAATCAACCAAAATTCTCAGAATTTAATGAAATAAACAATAAATCCTTCACTTGCTCACAAATCAAAACTCATTACAATAATCCCAAAACAAATTAATAAATAAACAAAATTGATAATTACATTAACTCACTATCTAGTTTTCTCTAAAATAACTCAAAAATTAAATTCTTCAAGTATCAATTCTGTTTAAGTGGTTCCATCACGAACTCCATTTTGCTTATAACTTGATGTTCGGATATCTGTTAAGGTGATTTTTTTTTTCATTTCGTGTATTTTTACATAACATGCATTCATTTTACTTTGAATATTTAAATTTAAATATTTTAAATCATGAAACAAAATAAAATAAAAGTATCTCAAAATTTACAAATTTTAGCACATTGATATCGCTATCTCGTTGATCTAGGGTTACAAAATAAACTAAAAATACACCATCATTTGGCATTTTTCTTGTAGGCCTAAGTCATATAAAGTTTCATACTTCCTCGATGTCCAACTCTTCGTCTAAAGCAATATATATATATATATGTTATTTTTTGACATTTACCTCTAGATCTGAGTCATGTAAATGTTTCGTTTGGTTTAGTATAAACCTCTAAAAATATTTGAAAATCTCTAAAGTTATTTACTTTTTATTTTGTTATGCAAATTACGAGCTAATAACTTATCTCACTTCATCTCATTTTTTATAACTCCAAACACACCCAAATATCACACCTCTTCAATATTGTCTCCTTTATTTAAGCCACAAAAAATGTCTTCAGTGCCTTTTCTCAATCCAAATCAACATCGTCAAATTTAGGAATACCCCATCTACAAATGGAGTTGCAATTCACAATTAATCCATTATCTCCAATTCACTAAGGCAATTGTAATTCACAATTAATCCATTTTTTTCAATTCACAAAGGCAATTAAAATTACTAGATTAATTATAAAATAATCACCCAAAGTCATATTTTTCACAATTAGGCAATTATATTACTCAATTAATCATGCAATAATCCCCCAAACTCATATTTTTCACAATTCATACATAGAAGAATCTAATTCTATTTTATTTTTCTTGATTCCTCCTAAACAGTTTGAAATCCCCAATTAATCATCTAATAATCAACTTATTCACATAAACTAATAATCATATGAAATCAAGTGCATAAAAGAAATTAAATTCTCATCTTCTCCAATTTTTCTAAGTCATTTTAATTGCCTAATTAATTAGGCAATATTACTAATTCAATAAATACATACTAAGGATGTGTTTGGAACACTAAATTCTATCAAAAATCTCAAAAAATCTTCAAATAAATTTTAATTTTTACTCAATACACGAATTATGAGATAACAACTTTTATTAATTTTTACTAATCTTTTACCACTCTAAACGCATTCTAAACAAATCCACACAGAAAATATTTAATTAAAATTTCTACACCTTCACCTTCAATATATCAATCAGATGTAACGACAAGTAGAGGAGAGAATCTCAAGCTGAGTTTGGCAATAAAAAAACTAGCTTTTTTTTTGGTACTTGAGAAGTCAAAATAGTTAACTTTTTTGTCCTAACTTTTTTAGTAAATTTATATATTGACATCTTTGCCCTTAATATTTCACACTATCTCCAAATACTAACTTTGGACAAACAAATGATTCAGCTCCTCAAAACTAAAGAGTTGGTCAACCCCAATTTGGAGGGGTTGATCCCTGTCTGAACAAAAAAAAAAAAAAAATTAAAAAAATAATATTTGCTTATAAATTGGGGTCGACCCCTGTATGTAAAAAATGTATTAAAAAAAATGTTTAGCTACAAATTGGGGTTGACCCCTATATTATGAGCAATCACTTTAAAATAAAGAACTCATTAAATTTATATTTCGCTATAAGATCGCCATTGCCACATCATCTTGTACTACTTTGTGATTAAAAATTCTAGTACATCATCCTCGTACTGTTTGATGCTTAAAAATTTTAGTAGATTAATGTTTTTCTTATTAATTTTGCTAAGTACTCAACACAAAAAGTTATCATCCTCAGTACATAATAGCACATGAAGTGCAGTGTTATCATAATTTCCCCCCTGAAGCAATCAAAATCAATTACATTACTATAAACACTGCAAAAAGTATAAAATAAATTGATCCAAGACGAGTGAAAATTCACCTAAAACTTGGGAAATATATCAGCAAGAAAGTTTTTATACCGTTTTACGGGTTGTGTCAACCTTGCCCGCATTAGACAGAAGATACGAAGTTTGCCACGAACAAACAGAACCCGCCTTCATATAACCCTCATTTCCTAAGGAAATTCAAACCCCTCCTCTAACAAACCAAATCAAAATTCACACCATAATTCACCAAATCCACACTGACCTAGCTGACCAAATGACTAAATGAATAATAAAATCATAACTCCAATTTTCTTTTTTTTTTTTTGGTGATTTTAACAAAATTGCCAAATAGAAAGTCAACAAACAAGTTCAATTTAGCAAAATTCAAAAAAAAAAAAAATAAAAGAAAATTAAAATTATCAGAAACAACATACCTAGCAATCCAAAGAATACAAAATTTCAGACAATCCGTCTCCTGCGATCACTGTCTGGACAATAAAGCATGAACGCTGAAATCTGCAGCATGAAATAAAAAAACAATTGAATACTTTCCATGAAAAAGCTCTAATTTTCAATGCAACAAAATTAGCTAAAAGCTATATAAGCACTTCCTAGCAATGGCATATCCCTTTAGTAGTAAACTACATTTCAAATACTAGCTTATTTGAAATAGAATTTAGCAAAACAGCTCTACTATGAACTCCAATAGCAATAAGAGAACCAAAGAAGGCAACAAAGCAAACAAAAGAACCCCCACAAATGTAGCTAAAGCATATCAGCAGAATTTAAGCAAAGAACCCCACAAGCTCATGATAGCAACATATTGATAGTAGGTCAAAATTAACAAGCCATTTTGAAGTTAATATTGACAACCCTTGCAAGGAAATTGAGATGAAAAAACAAATGAATGCAATGATCCAATTAGCTATGCTACCACCAAACTACCAGTACAAATTTCTAAGTTCCACGATCATGAAAAATTCGCAACAAGCTCTAACTTGTATTTTCCATATCCTGCAACACTACTTTTAGATATATATATCTCCCCTTAACTGTCGGCTCTAACTCTCTAGAGCTAATTTTCATTCCTTCTCAGCAGCTACCTTTTCAAGTATAGCATTGTCAGTGGCCTTTCAAATTTTAGCATTCTCATTCTTCCTTTGAAACATTTCAATCTAATGTGTATATATATAGAGAGAAATAGAGAGAGAGATCAATACTAATAACAAAAATCCCACTGGAAATTAATATGGATATGAAAGGTTGAGCAAACTTACCATAGGTTTCTAGATTATGAAACCTTTCACATCATCATTTGTGCTAGCAGTAGACATTGAAACCTCTGATTAGTTCCTAGAAATATAATCATTCTAGAGAGGTTACCATAACAAGTAAAGGATGATAAGCATTAAAAGATATTGAGCTTATTACTCTTCTATATAGCCACTCTATTTGTCTTCAGAATCTTAGCAATGGTGTTGATAGTGGGAATAGCTGAAATCATACAATAGCTATTAGCAAGCAAGGTGCTCAATGTGTCTCTGAATTCCAAAAGATTTCACACTAAAAGACTAAGCAGCAAAATTGTTAAAAAATTGCATAAGATTGAGGGATATCAATATTTGTGTGACATTATGGATGCAATGCACAATTAATGATGGTTTTCATATTCAAAGGGTTAATTGTCTAAAAATTGGAAGTTTTAGAACTCCCAATGCCTGAAATATAGATCAGAATCACAATGAAAACAAGAAGTGTCCCTTGAAAAATAATAAAATCCACTTCGATTATCTTTGTGGATTTTCTTTGAGGGAAGTTTTTCAAAAGGAGGATAGCTCTATGCACCTCATTATAATATGAAAAATTCAAGAACAATATGGAGAAACTTAGAAACCTAGATTTACAATGTGAAATATTCAATTTCCCAGATTAAATTATGGTGTCCATATGTTCAATTTCTTACATTTCTCACACAAACGTTATCACAGCTCACACTTTATGGCATCAGATTGGTCTCATAGAGACATAAAATTGAAGAAAATTACCAATTGATGAATAAACCGACATTTTCAAATTGCTTTTTTGTGGAAAGTGAGCTAGGATCAATTTTAATTGCTCGTTAAACACTAGAAAGTGAATTCATGTCTATGAGATATTTAACTGCAAAATCATAGTTTGACATAAAAGAAAATACACAAATGGTGCTAGTTTGTTTTTTGTTTTGTTTTTTTTATCACAGTAAAACAAATATTATATTTAATAGACTTTCTTCTTGAACTGCAACACAAATATTAAAAAAGGAATAAAATAACTCTGGAGTTGAATGAATTACAACTTAATGGAGTTGTAATCCACAAAAAAAGTAATATAATTCACAAAGTCACACTAAAAGTATCTCTTTGAAATCTGTTCATTGTTAGGGAGAGATGCCTTAACGTGTTGATGATGCCTTAACCTGTGCCACATCGTACACCACTATTCAATAAAATTATTTACTGTAGGCACCATATGTTTCCTTGCTACCCTAAGTTCAGAAATTATTTGCTCCATTCAGTTTGCCTCAACTAAAATCACTTTCTTGTTTACTTGTTTAGTGACTATAGGATTTAAAAATTGCTTCCCAGCTGCCTTCATGACATTAGCTTACTGTTTTTTCAGTTTTCTCAAGTCATCCTTAGTCACCTTAATTGCCTCATTTGGTAAGGACAACTGGCTATTCATGATCTACAATATAACCTTAATTTCTTCATTCTTGTTCTCGTAGCTTGCTCTAACTGCCCTTAACTCTTGTTTAACTTCATTAGTCCGCATCTCCATGCTTAAACAGATGCCCCTCAATTCTGTGAGCAAGATATTTTCTATATGTTCACTTCTGCATCCACCAACGACGGACGGCTCCCCACATGTTGATGGCTCTGTAGATGCTTCCTTCTATTGGTGCCTGACCTCAGCATCTGGATGCTCACAGTCATAACTGTGAGTTGGGATCTCATAGGGGACTCTTTGATCAACCCTCCATTGTGTCCAACCATCGATCGTGATCATATCCCATCCGCTTCATAGTTTGGCATCAAACACACTTATTTGTTTATGAGGTATGTGGATTTACTCTTTCAAATTCAACAGGAATGTTTTAAACACCTTTGTCAAGTACATCCCGTAAGGTAGTGTAGTAGCTTTGCTCTTTTTCGCATAGTTCCCCATATGATGTAGCATGATGAGGGGCAGATTAAGCCTGTTGTATGCCCACATGATGAATGTGTTTATGTAGTTTACTGTGTCAAACTTCCCACTACGTAGAAGGAAATTGTGGATGATCAAGAGGTGCGTTAGTTGATTCTCCAGGGCAAGAAGACTTGCGTTGGTAGGCTTTGCAATGTTGAGGCCCGATTTACCCCTCAGTATTTCTCCAACTTCAATAGGATTGAACCTATCTAATGCCGTCTACCTATGCATTTTAGTCACAATTTGGCCATTAGTTCCAATTCCCAATATCCTTCCAAATTGTGTGTAACCAAGTGAGATTTCCTTGCCATCCACTATGGACTCGATTGTAAATGTCATCGGGATGAAATGCATGTTAACGTAGAACTCCTTGCACAAGCTCAGATATACATCTTCTTTTACCCTTAACAATCTAGTCCAACCCATCCTTCCAAATTGTGCTTCGATATTGTAGTTGATGCTCATTAATGATGTGATGTCAAAGCTTCATCTAGATTGTACCCTGAAGTTGGCATAATTTGCTAGATTTCTGCTTGGACTTCCCTCATTATCCTGCGTAGAAACAATCATTCATTACTTTTTTTTGGGTGCCTTACTACTATTTACTACCCCACTCTTATGCTTGGTACTTTTCCATGCCATTTTTTTTTATCCATTACTCATGTGGGTTTCACAAATTTACCTAAACATACCCATTACCTTACATATTAGAACCGGATCTCATATATGCCATACTTTACAATAAAATTTCTTCTAAGGAAATAGCAAATGTACAACTCTTACTAAAATAATAAATGCATAAAATTTGTGTGATGTGTACAAATATTTAAATTAGAACTATAATGAGTGCTTATGTAAAAGAAGGATTGACCCTTTTTACTAGTTAGGGTTAACCCATTTTAAATTATAATTGGATGATTTCTTCCAAAAAGGGTCGACCCCTTTCCTGATGGGGTCGACCTCATTCTATATCCAACCAAATGCTTTCTACCAAAAGGGGTCAACCTTTTTTTTTCGTAGGGTCGTCCATTTGTTGGTGTAAGACTCATTTGTCTACTGCGAAAAGGGGTTGATCACTTTTCTTGATTGGGTTGACCTTATTCTATATCCAACCAAAGTGAATGCTTTCTGCTAGGGGCAGCCCTTTTATCAGAAAGCACTCACTTTGGTTGGATATAAAATGGGGTCCACTTCATTAGGGAAAATGGTCAACTCTTTTTACTAGAAATCATTCAATTGCTTTAATATGTAACGGGATCAACCCCATCACTTAAAGGGGTTGACCCTATTTTACTTAAATAGCCAATTTTTTTGTCGACCCTATTTTATTTAAACACCCAATTTGTTATTAGGGTTAATTGTGGTTCAAACAAATGTCTGACGACCAAAAAATCGACCATTCTTGCTATTGGAGTTTATTTGAGCATCGAGCCAAAGAATTATGTCATGTAGTGGGCTACAAAATTATATAATATTAACCATTGAGTGACCCCATCCTATATCAAAATATGAACATCGTGTAATTATATATAATATAACATATAATTGGCTATAATACAAGATAGATAACACAATTTAAAGGCCGTGTTTTTAGTGTCTTAAACGTCTCCTATTACGGCTGTTGGTTAGTTGGACAATCTCATCCCTAATAGCATTGCAAATTCATTTATATCATAACTGCCGCGTTCTGAAGAAGTACCAATGTTATAATGGTCATCGAAAATTGATTTTACGCCCCTAAGCTCAGATAACCCTGCATCATTAGTACTATTTCCATTGAAGCCTAGATCTTTTGAGTTATTAAGTCAGATGAAGTTGTGCAGTGCCATTGAAACTCCAACTATTAGAATTTGGTCATTGATGGTATACAAACGCATGTCCCAGATAATGTCCCACATTTTTTTTCAGCACCTAAATGTGCACTTGATCACATTTCTAATTAAGGAGTATTTTTCATTAAATAGAACGTAAGCATTCCGTGGTGCAATACCGTCATGAAACTTTTGGAAGTGGTATAAGTGCCCTTGCAAGGCACAAGGAACCCTTCTATGTTAAGGTAACTAGCATTGGCCAAATAATATTTATCTGATAATGTTCACGTTCGTATATTACATTAGATTGTAACATTTCGACAATGTTCAAACCTAAATATTATATTTAAGACATATTTATATAATGTGCTTGGGCATGGGTGGGGAAAATGCTTTCGGGGATCTGTGATTGTATGATCGAACATGCGTAAGTCATGCATTAACCTTTTCCATCCACATAAAACGAGTGTGAAATGTATGCTGAAGTCACAAATGGCCAGAATGTTAATAGTGAAACATTGTTTGTGGCCATAATATGAGTCTGTTTCATCTTTGGGTAGGATACACACAACGTGAGTACCATCGAGTGCCTCTACGTAATCTTATCAATTTTTTATGGTAGGTGCTACAGTTACAATTCATTGCACAAATGTGATAGCATATTTCAATAATTGAGAACATCCTAATACCTATACCTTAAGAGCCGTGTACTGTCTTTGGCTATTAAGGTGTGGGTGGATGATATGCTTTGAAGGGAATTATTTAATGTAATCACAAGCCAATAGCTTAGCCACTCTAAGGACCTCACGAAAATGTGTGAACTGTTTCACTAGAGTGTTGGTAGCACTCTTAGGTCCCCCTAACATCCCAATTCTTCGGTAACATTATTATGGCCATCTTCTCATGAACTTCTACTACTCGTGGCCTTTGAAGGGAGGATCGGCCATGCTTGTTTACTAAAACATCACACAAAGTAAGGAACACATCTCATTCTATGCATGTAGTGGATGGCCTGTTAATAATTCTTCAACCTAATCTCTCCTTGACAATACAGATGTTCGACAAGGCGTCTTCACCATGTATGTTATATAATAACACTTAATAGACTCACATACATACTGTAACAATGTATTTTGTAACTCCCATTGTTGTCCTGCTAGTTTATCTCTAACTGCTATGGCATCAGTAGAAGGGACATATGGTAGGAGTCCTAAGTTGTTGCCTATGTATGACCACAAAATTTCCTATGTGTAACAATTACTAACATGTCATCATATGACGACAATAAATAAGGAGTAGATGAAACACATGTAGAAATCTAACTTTCAATACGTAGTGGGGACTAACAAATATAAATATCATACAAGCCCAAAAAAGAAAGACATGTACAATTAGTTAAAATTGAAAAATAGTATAAATGTGAAATAAAAAGTAACCCACATAGTCCTTAAACAATACAAATACGTTTCATCAAAGTAGATAGTACATAAATAAATTGTATGGTAGAAAACAGCAAACATGTCCAAACAAACTTAAAAGCATATGCAATGCCAGTATATCAGTTGTAGCCAGGCTACCAAATTTTCAGATTTTCCTACAACCTATCCATTAACAATTAGGGTTTTGAGGTTTATCCCGCTTATCAAATGAGAAAGCGAGATCACCGCTGGGGTTCGTTCCAGGTCGAGTGGGTGGTACGATAGAAGTTGGGAAGAGGTTAGGATAAAATGAAGTATAAGCAAGAGGATATGGGCATGCGCTATCATAGACAAAGCGTTCGATCGGATTGAGGGTGGGTTGATAAGTACATATCTGGGGCTAAAAATGAGGGTTGCTTCGACTCGATCCACCATGATTAACTTCTTGGTCCATACCCTTACAGCTCAGATCTATCTCAAATATGAGCTCAATCCAATTAATTTTGTCATCATTAGATTGCGTCGAGTTTAGGAGCTCCAAGTGTTGTGCCTTAAGAATGAGGGTTTGTGCATTGGCAAACAATTTCCTTCTCGCCAGGCAAGTGGTACAACATTTCCTGTGCTTGCTTTATGTTAGGACGTTCTCACTAGGGCCGAGATGTTTGATAGTAATGGAGGAGCGTCGACTTTCAATTAAACACATCACTTGCTTCAAGTTTCGACTCAATTCGATCCATGGGGAGGCTTTTCTTCTAGAATTGTGGTTTGAGCTCCCTCTATTTTGACTACTTCTTGATTCCTTGATGTTCTCGCAAGTCATTTGAAGGTTGGGTCGGCATCTTTCTCCTCAAAAAACTTGTTCACATCTAGTTCTTAGCGCTGGCTCCAAATGTTGGTAGCTTGAGTGAGGTCTCATTAATCACTTGATCCACATCCCTCATCTAAGTTACCATATTGTTTGGATTCAATATCCTCACTCAGCATCCATTGCCTCCTCTTAATGGCTATTGTACCCTCATAAATCTGTGCCATCAAATCTGTGTTCTCTAATCCCTAGTTCTTAAACTTATGCACATCATTCTTGTTGGTTTTCTTAAAATATAAAAGTAAGCAGATGAGTTTTGATTGGCAAAGTATGAATGAAATTATAAGAATGTGACTATAGTAGCTCACCTCGGCCATTTGATCGCATTAGTGATCAGGAGCATCTCATGTTCCTTTTCTTAGCATCTAACCTGTCCCAGTGCACATGCTATTTGGCTTTTGGATGTACATCCAACTAGCCCATTCTTAGTTTAATGCATCAAATTTTTTTTTTCATCTATTTTTGGCTATAGTAGCTAGACCCCAGTGATATTGAAGAATTATTACATCAGATTGGAATACCCTTGATTTGTGAGACAAGTGTAGATGTTTTTATTACCAGCATGAAATTCAAAAGTGATTATTTGTAAGAAATATTGGGTATTTTTATGGTTCTATCGCATGGGAATGGTCTCTATAACAGTAAGAGGGGGCTTCCATCATTGAAATTTCTTGGGTGGGGATGCCCAAGGGTCGGACAATGTGAGCACTGGCAGGAGTATATAGGTGGGATGTGAGTGTGGGTGAGGGTGAAGAGGTCGCATCATCTGCCATTGCATTATTGGATTGATAAAAATGTTGAATTAACTAAAACTAATAAATTTCGAGACTGTATGCTTATCGAACTACGTAACAGCAAACGTGAATCAAAACAGAGGGTATGAACATTGTGCTAGCAAAAGAAGTAAGACGTGCAGCATAGTAAGAGCTTGTTTGGCAATGCTACATCTTTTGTGATTGGTTAATTAATGTTGTTTTTTGTTGTCCTATGTTTTACTAGAATCAAAACTATAATTGTGTTTGAAAATGCACTTTCATTTTAATTATATGATTTTCATATTAATAAAATCGTTAGTTTTATTAATTTTTTTAAAAAATAATTAAATTTAGTAAAATACGATTCATATTAATTTAATTAATTAAATTAGTTACTAAATAGTGCCCAAATGTACCAATTTTGAAACAACACATAAATAGTACAACAACATTTAGAAGAAATATAATACACAAGCAGTACATATTGCTTTAGGTAAAAGGAAGATACAACTGAAGGGGCTACATTCAAATACAAAACAACAAAATGACATGAGAACATATAGGACACATAATATTAGTTTAACACAACTCAACATCATTAAATTTGTATGACGCCAGCAACTAGCTTAGGGTATAACTTCAATACAGTCATCAAATGTTGAGGCAGCTGCAATGTGCATTACATATGCCACAACTTGTCTTCCTAGTTGATCACACCAACTATTCCAATTGCAACAAGGCTAGGAGCAACATTTAAAGACATAAATAATTGACTTCTCATGTGGACACAAGAAATAAAGGTAGTGTGCACAGTACTAGCATGCATGTGAACTCACAAGAGGCTGAGAAAATGAGTAGTATGCTCATCCAAGATTGTTCTAAGATTAGTATATTTTTACTATACAATACCCATGTCCACATTGACGCATAACTAGTAGCCAAGCAGATGTGGCCAAAGCACTACATGTAGACATGGTGATGTTCATTTGTTTACTAACTAGTGTTCCCTTCAATGGATTACCCATCTTAATTTATCTGTATAACACCAATTAACAATAACATACATCCTAATTTATTCCTATAACACCAATTAAAAAAAAATGCACTATCACATGGCAGTGAACAAGAGAATGATCAATGGATGGCCCATCTTACTTTATCGCTATGACAATAATTAACAAAAATGTAATATATTCTAATTAACTTGTTGACATATCTTCCCATCCATTGCTCAAAAAATAAAAAAGTAAATAAAAAAATTTTGAATGGAGCATTTGCTTGCCACAACCCTAAAAGGAGAAGAAAGTTCTAGTGCATAACTTTTAGTTATGGAAAGTTTCCTTTTACACTATCCATGTCAAGGGGCATATTATGTATGATTTATAGGAAATAGGAACTATAAAACAACTGGGCACCCATTCCTCGCTTCCATTTTTAATGGATACATCCAACAGTACATGGAATGGACAAATTTCACATATATACATACATATATATAATATATATGTTCGTCTAATGCAAAACCAAATCCATCAAGTCCAGAAGGACTAATCAATCCTATTGAATTTAAAATGTGTAATTAGTCTTAAACATCAACATTAAGCAAAAAGAGAATAATGCCCAGAAATGGATCAACTGATAATAAAAAAAAGGCAAAATTGCATACAAATACAAACATGTACATCCACATATATATGTTACTACACTAATATAAAGAATGCAATAATGTTTCAGAATTTAGCATCAAATTGACACATAAGGCATACATATAGAGAGAGATTCTAATCTAAACATACTAACGAAGAAAATAACAGAGAAAGAATAGGCTATGAGATTTTTGTCAAATCTAGTTACAAAGTTGGACCGCTACTTTACAAATGAGACCAGTACTTGTATAATAATATGATTTAATGAAAGAAGGTAATAATATTAAATGAAAGATAAAGACTTTGAAATAGAGCTTTAATGGCTAATTAAATTATTGTACAAAGAGATAGAGAGAGAGAGAGGGGCGCATTAGTGTCTGAAGCTATTAATATCTTAATATCTCAACATTGTTGCCCCTTATTTTAAGTGTTATATAAGAAAGTCACTATCAAATTAGAAAGGACATAATACAAATTGGATGAGCTAAGTATGTCCCATATGAAAAGACAACGGACTTCACCATTAATGCAAATGTGAAATAAGAGCACTAAACCTATACAACTACTAGAGAAAACCAACAAAGAGAAATGGTAAGAGTTCCTCAAAGCTGAAGGATGATTTCTCCTATATTAGGATAATATTAGAACCAACAAAACAAATTTATTTATTTTTTGAAGGAAAAATTAGCACATCATCATATCATTATTTTCCCACTCTGTATTGTCTTACCAAGAAAATTGAAATGGCTTGTCTTTATGTAATTTTTGATAATAAAAACAAAAGCTTTAAAAATTGAATACTAGAAAGTGACGTGCTACCCATATTCATCTCCTTCTCTTATGTACCTTTATCTTTGCTACTTTTCCCTATCATCCCTTTTCAAACTAGTTAGCTAACCGCTCTAAAAAATCAAAAGGGTTTATGCTCTCAAGTGAAAGAAGTGGTTATAGTTTAGTTTAAGTAAGTCCTAGGTCATCTCCACAGGAAGCAAGTGTGTGACTAGGTTTGGAAAAACTTATTTTTTAAAGTAGTTGCAAAGAATAATAAATGAAAAAGAGAAAAACAATCTTTTAGGGTTTTTGAAAATAGGTTTGAAAAATGTTTAAACACAAAACTTAAGTTAAACTAAACATATTAGTGAAAAAATACGATTTAACTTTAACAAATTTCTCTTGAATGAAAACACTTGGTTTTAACCTATTCCTATAATGGATTCAAATAGATCGATTCAAATACGTGTATAATGTTGGAATCAAGAACGCAACGGAATAGGTTTTAAAAAAAATTTTAGATCGATCATGCGTGAAAAATTATAAACTTATTTATATAATTGTATTCAAAATACAAAAGCAAAATTAAATTAATAAACAAAACTAACCCTTTGTTATTTCTTGATTTGATCTTGGTTTCTTGAATTTTTCTTTTTCTGATGGTTAAGATGCCTAGGTTTTCCGCTCTTTTACCTATTAGGATCCTCTCAGGGTTTTCTAATGACTAGGGTTGTGTGGGCAACCTAACAAACTGATCCTTTATATAGGCAAGAGCAGAGGACCTAGGTACAAATAAACTTAAGTTGGCTAATTAGGAAATTACCCATAATTATCTCACAATTACGAAGACATCCCCTAATAATTATACCTTACTCTACCAAAAAGGTATAATTGAACTCTAACCCCAGTTTATTAAAATAATTTCACAAAATACCTTATTCACTCTTTAGTTCTGCAATTGAGCCCCTCCACCAACTATTGAGACAATTAGAATTAAAAAGCTATCCAATTCTAATTGATACCTCCCTCCATATTCTAAGAACTATTATTCTAATCATTTTGTGTTGGTCACCATCTTAAAACATATTATGAAGACGACTGGATCCAGATTTAATGATTAGTTAATATTCTTAATATGGATAATATCCTATCTCAAATGAGATTGTAGATTCCTTCTTGACAGTGTATGTTCTCTAGTTTTATGTAATGATTTCCTAAAATACTGAGGTGTTGGCCTAATGATAATCAACCTCACTCCTAATGAATTAAAGTCATAAAATAGTGTCCATCACTATCTCAAGATTTAGAGCACTTGCTTAGAGTGAACATAAAAAATACATCAATGCAGATAGCAAAGCTTGGATGTGTTTCTTATCATTGTCTTGTTCAGTGTCTTTCACACCAACATTTTAGATTCAAAGTCCACTACTCTAATGATTGAGATAAATCATTCTATCATATAGAAATCTAAAATGTTACAATCTTTCAGTTGAAATGTCCCCATCTCAACACTGACTATGAACAAATCTAGATTGATTAATACTTAGATTCAAATCTCCTGTGTATGAAACACTTTCATGCACATGAATCAAGTTCATTAATCAATCAAGGATTATATTCATCACATGAAATATATACATCCATAAATAATAAATAAACTTTAGATAAACTAAATAATAATTCTTTGCTAAAATAAAATCAGTTCATCATTTAATATATGACTTTAGGACATACATCCCAACAAACTCCCACTTGCACTTAAGTCATTGACCCATTACATCTAACCCCCATCCCATCAACATGAGACTTAAAAACTTTTGTAGGCAAGGCCTTAGTAAAAGGATCGGCTAAATTATCTATTAATGCAATCTTTGTCACAATGATGTCACCTCTGCGAACAATGTCTCTGATTAAGTGATAGTTCTATGTGTTTCCCACCCTTGTGGTTTCTTGGCTCCTTAAATTGAGCTACAGCCCCACTATTATCATAATAAAACATAATAGGAGACTTAGCCAGTGGTACCACTCCTAGTTCCATAAGAAATTTCATGAGCCAAACTGCTTCTTTAGTCACTTCTGAAGCTGCCACGTACTCAACTTCAGTGGTAGAGTCAGCAAGACATTGTTGCTTAATACTTCTCCAACTGATAGCTCCTCCATCAAGGCTAAACACATAACCAGATGTTGATTTTCGGGAATCCTTATCTGACATAAAGTCTGAATCAGTGTATCCAATAGGAACTAGGTCTCCACCCCCGTAAACTAGCATATAATCCTTAGTCCTTCTTAAGTACTTAGGAATATGCTTTACGGCAGTCTAATGTTCTGATCCAAGATTAGATTGATACTGGCTAAACATGCCCACTGCAAAATAGATATTTGGTCTAGTACATAGCATAGCATACATGAGATCCCTACCACCGAAGCATAAGGGACTTTCTTCATATGCTCCTTTTCTAAAGATGTCTTAGGACACTGATTCTTAGACAGAAGCACCCCATGCCTGAAAGGTACCATACCCCTCTTGGAGTTATGCATAGCATACTTGACTAGTATCTTGTCAATATATGCAGTCTGAGATAGGCCTAACATCCTATTCTTACGATTTCGCAAAAGCTTAATCCCAAAGATGTAGCTAGCCTCTCCCAAGTCCTTCATATCAAATTGTTTTGCTAACCAGATTTTAACTATGGATAACATACCAATATCATTCTCAGTGAGTAAAATGTCATCCACATATAGGACTAAGAAAACCACCACGCTCCCACTGTACTTCTTATACACACCAGGTTCATCTGGATTTTGATCAAAACCAAATGATTTGATGTTCCAACTACGAGATGCTTGCTTAAGTCCATAAATAGACTTATACAACTTGCATACCATATGCTCTTGGCCCTTAGCTATGAACTCTTCTGGTTGTATCATATAGATGTCTTTATCAAGATGGCCATTCAAAAATGCCGTCTTGACATCTATTTGCCAAATCTCATAATCAAGATAGGCCGCAATGGATAAGAGGATACAAATAGACTTAAGCATAGCAACTGGCGAAAAGGTTTCCTCATAGTCGATACCTTCTTTCTGAGTAAACCCTTTAGCCACTAGCCTAGCCTTATAGGTCTCAACAGACCCATCTGATCCTTTATTTCTTTTGTAAACCCACTTACAGCCAATAGGTTTAATATTGACAGATGGTTCTACAAGTTCCCAGACTTGATTGGAGTACATAGACTCTATTTCAACTTTCATAGCCTTTTGCCAAGAATCTGCATTTGTAGCAGAAATAACCTCATTATAGCTTGAAGGATCAGGTTGTTGCTCTCCCTGGAGATTCTCTCCAAAGAACATATACCTGTCAGGTGCCCTAACAATTCTCCCATTACGATAAGGTTTTAGTAGGTTAAAAGAATTGGGTGACGTGGTGTGTGGAGTATCTTGGGAAAGGACTGTGTCAGTGATCTGTGGGTGAGAACTATCTATCTCATCTAGCTTAACTCTGCCTTTAGTTTTTTATCCATAATATAATCATCTTCTAAGAAGATAGCATTCATGCTAACGAACACCTTCTGCTCCCTAGGATTATAAAATAGCCAACCTTTTGTTCCTTTTGGATACCCTATAAATAGCTTAATTCTGATCTCGATTCCAACGTTCCAGTCTTGCCTTTCAACACATATGCATGGCAGCCCCATATCTTATAGTGTTTCAAACTGTGACGTCGTCCAGTCCACAACTTAGTGGGAGTCTTAGGGGCAGACTTAGTTGGAACAGAGTTTAGAATACACATAGCTATTTCTAAGGCGTATCCGCAAAGGAATATAGGCAGATTAGAATAACTTATCATTGATCTAACCATACCTAAAAGAGTCCTATTTCTTCTCTCAGCTACACCATTCTGTTGAGGCGTGCCTGGTGCAGACAACTGAGATATAATCCCATTATCCAACAAGTATTTATTGAAGTCATTGGAGAGATACTCACCACCTCGATCAGATCTAAGTGACTTTATATTCTTATCTAATTGCTTTTCTACCTCAGCTTGAAACTCTTTGAATTTTTCAAAAGCTTCAAACTTATGATGCAACAGATAAACATAACCATACCTAGAGTTATTATCTATGAAAGTGATGAAACACTCATAACCTCCCCAAGCTTTGACATTCAGAGTTCCGCACATATCTGTGTGAACTAACTCCAATAACTCTTTAGCTCTATTCCCTTTTGCAGCAAAAGGGTCTCCTGGTCATTTTACCCTCTAAGCAGGATACACAAGTTGGTAATGGCTCCACTGCCAATGAAGATAAAGTACATTCTTTTACCAACCTTGTTATCCTATTCAGATTAACATGACCAGGTCTCAAATGCCAAAGATATGTTGGATTACTTGAAGAAACTTTTCTTTTAAGATTTGGTGAAATAAATGATAATGATGATGGTTGTGTATTGCTACTTTCTATATCATGAATCTCATTCATTTGTGGAGTAAGCAAATACAAGCCATTTGTCAATGTACCAGAGCCAATAAAAGAACCATTTAATTTAATAGTAACTGAAGAGTTAAAAACAATTGAATATCCTTTTTTAATCAAACAAGAAACTAAAACTAAATTTCTTTTAATGCAAAGTACATAAAGACAATTTTCTAAAACTAAGGTTTTATCACTAAAAAATAATCTAACTACTCCAATTGAAATAGTAGCAATCTTAGAGCCATCACCAAGGTGCAAGCAAACCTCTCCGTCACTTAGCCTCTTGGTTTCCTGAAACCCATGCAACGAATTACAAATGTGATTAGTTACTCCAGAGTCTATAAACCAAGAATATGAAGTACTCACTAAAAAGCTTACTTCAATAACATGTGATTTAGGTATACCTACATGCTTCTGTGCTAGATAGGTAGGGCAGTTCCTCTTCCAATGTCCTTCCATGCCGCAGTGGAAACATTTTCCTTTTGGCTTAGTATTTGCTTTTTTCTAGTTCCCTTTGTTCACAATTGGGATAGAACCAACATCCTTGGTGCATTTGGGACCAGCTTTCTTCTTTCCCTTGCCTTTACATTTATGCTTAGGCTTGGAAGAAGAAGCTGCAGTAAGATGAACACAAGGATTGCTCTTGATAATACCCTCCGCTGCCTTTAGAGCATTAAGAAGCTCTGCTAATGAAAACCCAAGCTGGTTCATGTTAACATTTAAATTGAACTGGTTAAAAGAGTCTGGCAACGACTCAAGGATGATATCAATTTGGGACTCTCCATCAATTTCAATCCCAAGGACCTCCAGTATGTTTAAATAATCCATCATTTTTAAAATATGTTCTTCTACTGGAGTTCCTTCAGCCATCTCAGTGTTCAATAATGCTCTCATGACAGTCTGCCTAGCAGGCTTGCACTATTCCTTAAACATCTCCTTGAGGTTAAACATGATATCATAAGTAGTAGCCATGTTTTGGTGTTGATGCTGTAAGACATTGGACATCGATGCTAGAATATAACACCGAGCCATCTCATCATCCTTTACCCATTTTGCGTGCCAATCATGCTCCTCTTGAGATACACCTTCTTTTGGTAATATTGGATATTCAATAGTAAGAACATATTTGTACCCCTCAGCAATGAGTACAATATCCAAATTCCATTTCCAATCAACATAATTGGGCCCAATGAGCTTGTTTTGATTGAGTATGATAGAGAGAGGATTAAATGATGACATCTAATAAAAAATAAAAAAATATTAAGCATGGATGCAAACAAAAAACATACTTTTGTTCTTCATTATCTAATAGTGCTATCCTCAAGACACTATAAATGAATACAAAGGGACTTAATCCATATAAATAACGTGTTTCTTGGGGAAGTCAAATGCCACATATATGGTTAAGAGGATGATATCCTTTACAATATCAACTAAGCATCTCATACCATATGATATTATAATACCCTCCATTTGGTCTTCAAAAGTAAAATAACTAAGTCGTGGGGATAACAGTTATTTTCCTTTTGATCAAGTGCACACCATTATCTCGAATGAAAGACAACCGTTGTAAGCAAGTGTTCTTGTGGAGAGAATCACCCTTACACTGTCTCAATCATCCTTATCTTAAGAGATTCAATCTTGTAACCAATGAGAATAAGCACGTTCCGTAGGGAACGGTCTCTCGAAGATGACTCGAGATGCTTATCCTCATCTTACTATGAACTGATAATGGAAGACCAACACTTGAATTTTAAATTTGAGGATACTTTAAAATTTATTATTAATGTCTTGCTTTCTTTTATTTTGAAAAAATAAAATTTAATTTTGAAAAAGACTTTCTTTCACAAAATTTCAAAGCAAGTTATGAATGATTTTTCTTTTTTAAGTTCATGTATTTTAAAAAAATGTTTTTCTAGCATGCATGCACAACATGTATATTATCAAATATAATAACATCGCACGTAGTATAAATATGCATAAATGTAAAAAACATCTCTTTTTTGGTTTCCAGTCTGCAATAGAAAATCTATCTATAACATAAGGTTGAACTCGGCCTCCTTGGTCTCCTTCTTCCTCTTTGTTTCTTCAACGTTCAAAAATTACATAATACCTATGCCCATGACTGGGTGTACATAATTTCTAAATAGTTGGAAGAGAAAAATAAAAAATGAAGGAAGAAATAAGGAAACCGATAAACTTGCCATTTCACAGGAAAACCAGGTTTACTACCTTGTACAAGCCTTCCACATAAATTTATACAATCTTTTCCTATTGACCAACCAAAAGAGAGATCCCCATGTCACATTTATAACAAGCATATATAACCATTCATAACCAAACAATTTTAAACGACAATAAAATTGTAATATATGAATTATTATGTAAAGTTTAGAATTAATAACAATTATTAATTCCTAACTTTATATTAATTAATTGCAAATCTTTAATCATACATTAAAGAATGTCCAGAACTAGAGAAAAAAAATTAGGAAAGAACTTGGCTTCATTTTGAACCAAAAACCTTATTTTCAAAACTTTTAAACAACTTATAATTTTAAAAATATTTAAAATATTCAAAAATTGAATTTTGATTTTTAAAACTATTGTTTAGGTTGTTAGGAAGTTACATAAAAAATTGGGTTCAAAACGAATTTATTTTGATGCCAAAATGCCAAATAACGCAGTTTTTAGAAAAACTGATAGGCAAACAGAGCCTTAGTCTAATTCCAACACTTGGAAGGCTTGCTGCTAGTTGTGTACATCAGTTATGCTGCACCGAGAAGCATGGAATTAAAACTCACAAAAGGAAACCTTTCCAAACTGTGATTCATATGCGAGTAACGCACTAGAATTCCAAACCTTTTGGGATTGTGCAAGACACCACATCCTTCCTCCTATAGAATTAGGATTCCAACGAACCCTTCATGGCCACCGAAATTTTTTTTTTATGTGTCCAACTCTTTGGCCAAATAAAAAAAAATATTCAACAAACCCGTTCTTGGTGAGGATTTCTTTTTCTTCTCATATTAACTAAAATCTAATTTTAATTAATATTCTAGACAGTAATTAATCAACACAACTCACATAAATAAATTAAAACTTAATTTAATTCCATGAACAAACAAGAAGTTATAAAGAATCATGCAAGACCGCTCTGATACCAATTGTTGGAATCAAGAACGCAGCAGAATAGGTTTTAAAAAAAAAAAAATTGGATCGATCATGCATGAAAAATTATAAACTTCTTTAATTAATTGTATTCAAAATACAAAAGTGAAATTAAATTAATAAAAAAAACTAACCTTTTGTTATTTCTTGATTTGATCTTGGTTTCTTGAGCTTTTATTTTTCTGACAGTTAAGACGCCTAGGTTTTCCACTCTTTCTCCTATTAGGATCCTCTCAGGGTTTTCTGATGTCTAGGGTTGTGTGGGCAACCTAACAGATTGATCCTTTATATAGGCAAGAGCAAAGGACCTAAGTGCAAATAAACTTAAGTTGGCTAATTAGGAAATTACCCATAATTATCTCATAATAATTACGAATACATCCCCCAATAATTATACTTACTCCACTAAAAAGGTATAATTGAACTCCAACCCCAATTTATTGAAATAATTTCACAAAACACCTTATTCACTCTTTAGTTCTGCAATTGAGCCCCTCCACCAGATATTGAGATAATTAGAATTAAGAAGCTATCCAATTCTAATTGATACCTCCCTCCATATTCTAAGAACTATTACTCTAATCATTTTGTGTTGGTCACCATCTTAATAACATATTATTAAGACGACCGGATCCGGATTTAATGATTAGTTAATATTCTTAATGTGGATAATATCCTATCTCAAATGAGATTGTAGATTCCTTCTTGACAGTGTATGTTCTCTAGTTTTATGTAATGATTTCCTAAAATACTGAGGTGTTGGCCTAATGATAATCAGCCTCACTCTTAATGAATTAAAGTCATAAAATAGTGTCCATCACTATCTCAGGATTTAGAGCACTTGCTTAGAGTAAACATAAGAAATACATCAATGCGGATAGTAAAGCTTCGATGTGTTTCTTATCATTGTCTTGTTCAATGTCTTTCACACTAACATTTTAGATTCAAAGTCCACTACTCTAATGATTGAGATAAATCATTCTATCATATAGAAATCTAAAATGTTATAATCTTTCAGTTGAAATGTCCCTATCGCAACAGTGACTATGAACAAATCTAGATTGATTAGTACTTAGATTCATATCTCCTGTGTATGAAACACTTTCATACACATGAATCAAGTTCATTAATCAATCAAGGATTACATTCATCACATGAAATATATGCATCCATAAATAATAAATAAACTTTAGATAAACTAAATAATAATTCTTTGCTAAAATAAAATCAGTTCATCATTTAATATATGACTTTAGGGCATACATCCCAACATATAATGCAACATAGTATCTACGCATGTAGTGTTAGGTCAGAAAATTTAACTTTAAAATCTTTTTATAAAACAAATGTTGAACTGGGGTTTTGAAATTAGATTCAAAGTCACCGAGACATTGAATCAAAAACTTGGTATGCACAAACTTCAACTCGTAACCAAGGGCCGATTATAACACGAGTGATTCGATTTCTAGGGTTAAACCCAGACCCAACAAGTTTTACGATTCATTCAAAAATATATCACGTTTAAAAACATTATATTCGATTCTATCTTCTTCTCTTCCATTACGTTCCTAGGTTAAAACCAAGATAGATTTAGCCTAGCGTATTTAAACTGTAAATGAAATTATGCGAAGAATAATAAACATCCATTCGAACTTTTTAAAATGAAAACAAAATCAAAACCAACTACATGCAAGAGTTATGAAACAAATATGAAGTATAAACGAAAGAAAAAACTTGAAACAAAAAACTTTTAATTGAAAATATTGAGGAACAAGTCACTTACATGTAAACGAAAAGTGAAATCTTCTTGTGAAATTTCAAACAAATTGAATGTGTAAAAGCATAATGTAAATCTCTAAAAACTCAAAGAAAACTCTCAAGAAAATAACCCTAGAACCCTAGAACTCCCCTAAACGGCTGTATAAGTTTCCTATATATAGTGGAGATGAAAAACCCTAAAAATGTAATTTATCCATGTAAATCATCCCTCTGTGGTCCAGACCACTCGTAGGGGTGTTCGGACCACAGTGTCTTTCATTTTCACTTCGTGTTTTGTTTCTGACAGCTTTTTATCATTAATTTCCACTACAATTTTGACCTTGAATACGATGGATTCAGGCTTTAGGTAAAACATAAAAATTGTAACCCTTCAAGTCTTCTTTCCAACCCAAAAAGAATCAGGTCAATTAGAGTTGTGAGCAGAATGTTATGGTTAAAAAACTAATAATCCAACCCAAAAAGAATCAGGTCAATTAGAGTTGTGAGCAGAATGTTATGGTTAAAAAACTAATAGGGTGTCAAGTTGGAACTTCAACTGCACACCACTTCAATCAGCTTGAACTTTGGACCATTTTCTTCTCCTTGGCAGCCATTGTAATTGACTCTATTCCTTGGGATGGCTTTTAGGACATTGAGGAAGTCTTGAAAGTCATTGGACATGTCAGCCTTTTTATCTTTAAGCTATTTTCTCTATGTGTGCCAAGTGTTTGGTGAAATGCCCTAGAAGATGCCAAAGCCTATTCTTGCATTTACTTACTCCGGCTTGCTTTGGCTCTTCCTCACCTGCACTCTTAGTGTTATTTCAAGCTAAAACACCAAGTTGTATCACCCAAACATATAAACAACAAGAATGCATGGAAATGAGATAATTAAGATAAAACCTCGCCAATAACAAGCAGAATTGCATAATTAGCATGCTCAATGGATATAAAATTGTGCAATAATGCATACTAATCACACCTCTCAACCTAGACATTGATAGTCCCTAGCAATGCATGCAATTAAACCATAGGGTACAAAAAGAACAAGTGCAAGGACACCCACAAAATGTAAGCTCTTATTCAAATCAAACAAAATAAATAAAAACTAACTAAGGTAACGTTTGTTTTCGTAGGAAACACATGGCCATGCTTAGCACGTGAGGCAAGCCCTTTAAACTCCTAGGTTCCCTTTAGTGGACGAGTAAAGTCTCGTGAGGGTTTGCAGTGATGCTACCCACAAACATCTATGGAATGGTGTCAATATGTTCAAGAGTGATTAAGATAAAAAATGAATTCAAGCTCAAGTCCAACAAGTCACATAGCATAAATATCATGCGTAATTTCCAAATGCGAAGCATAAATGGGTGGACTATCAAAGTAAGAAGCGCATGTGTACAAAATTGTTTCATTCATTCAACAAGGTTGCAAAAGTATAAATGGAACTAGGTTTTGACTTCAAATACTCACAGGGTACCACTCTCAGAAAGAAATTCATTAATCAAAGGCTCACACATACCTATTAGCATATAATGCTATCCTAGTTGCACGTAACCCCACAAACAAGTGAGTGAACTGAATTGAAGTTCAAAGTGGGCAGCTCATGGCAATGTTCCATGCATGTGTAAGAGGTCACACCACATAACCTACACAAGACCACTACATGCACAATGCAAGAGTTGCTTGCTTAGAATCCACTAGGTCTTTATTTCGGTTGTAACTTTGCCAGGGGTAGAGCATAATAATGGAAGATATGGAAATCAAAGCACATGTCTTGGGATAAAGATGTTCAAGTGCACACAAATCCCACTTTACCCGTTTCCTTTCCAATCCCAACAAGGATCCCAACAAGAAGCTTATTCATACTAAACACTACCCTTAGGACAATTGCAAATATTGCAAATAATGTACAAGTCCCACAGTTTCATAAACAAAAGGAATGATAAATCTTTTTTTCTTTTTCTTCTTCTTTTTTTCTTTTCTTTTTTTTCATTTTATTCTTTTCTCTCTCTTTCTCTTTTTTTTTAAATAATAAAATATACATCAGCTGAATTCTCCACCCAGCATTTCCTCTCAATATGCTCTCAAAAATTTTCATTCCCAACCTCCATTCACATCACTGACATTGAGGCACTTTCACAACCTAAGGCATGTGAGGGTAAGGCTTAAAGTGTGTAAATAAGGTTAAAGAATAATATACGAGGTGGGAACTAAGGGAAATATATATATATATATATATCACACGCTTTATTAAAAGGTTTCAAGTTGGTTCCTAGGGTGATTGATAACCAAGAAAGGACAAGAAGGCCTAAAATAGCAAAGAAGGCCTAGCACCATGTTCAAAGCTTGCGACAACTCATAAGGTACCAAGTGAATACTCATGCAAGTGTGTGTGATGCAATTGGTGCATTGAAAACCAAAATGAAGAATAAAAGAGCTATGATTATGTGCAACCCTTCAAGAAAAGAATAATAGGCTCAAAAGCTCACCATTAAGGGTTATAAGTCTCCACCTAGTCCAAGAATGATTAATTAACCAATGTTAAACAAAATCTACTCCTAAGCACAGAAGCTCTTCTCTATGGTAGTCACAAAAAATGCACAAGGTCATAACACATTCAACTTGAACTATTTCCTATTAAAGCTTGAACAAGACTCACTTATCACATTCTCACTCAATTTCATAATCAACCAAACCAAAAGGGCCAACATGCATGTGCAAATGTGCTAAAATCAGGTATACAAGCTCAAAAATCTCAAAATTTTAAAATTTTGCAATTTTTAGTACAAAAGTCATCATGCGAACCCTACCCCCTAACTTAAACTAAACATTGTCCTCAATGTGAGAACCATGATGCATACATGGGTCTATAGTGTGCAAAGTGAGCATGATGATGATAATGAGCATAAAGATTAATCAATATATAACACATAATCTAAGCATGCACCCCAATATAGCCCTGAAGCAATAAAAACACCCCCCAACCTAGTTTCTACAACACTCCAGCAGCATCAGCAAAATATACCAAAGTGTAATCTTCAAAATAAAGAAACAAAATGTGAAGATGGTAGATATTACCTTGAAGCTGCTTTATTAATTAACTAACCAAAAACCTACAAAGTAGAATATGAGATAAAAAGGAAAGAATAGAGAAGAAAAAACTAAAGAAAGAAAACAATGTTAGTAAATGGAAATAAAGGAAATATAGTAAAAGAAAAAGAAAAGGAAGAAACTTACTTCTAAAACTAAGTCTAAAAAGGAAAAAAAAAAAACAAAAAATAAAAACTCCTACACTAATGTTATATAAGAATTTGTGCATGTATCAAAGGGTGGAGGGTCAGAGAGCTCCTATGTTTCAATCTCAGCCACAAAGTTATCCAAATTACTCCTAAAACTAAGTCTAAAAAGGAAAAAAAAATAAAAACTCCTACACTAATGTTATATAAGAATTTGTGCATGTACTTTAATCAAAGGGTGGAGGGTCAGAGAGCTCCCATATTTCAATCTCAGCCACAAAGTTATCCAAATATAGTTTGAGACGATGGCCATTCACCTTGAAAGTGGTGTCATTACGTGGAATGTGAACTTCGCACACACCGTGCTTTGAGATTGAGGTGATGATGAATGGACCAGACCATCTTGATCGAAGCTTGCTTGGGAAGAGGTGCAACCAAGAGTTGTGCATCAAGACTTTCTAGCCTACATGAAAAGACTTCCAAGAAATGTACTTGTCATGCAAGTCTTTAATTTTAGCCTTAGTGATATTTGTGTTCTCAGAAGCATCATTACGTAATTCTTCAAGTTCATTTAATTGTAACTTTTGGAGAACACTGGCATCATCCAAACTTTCATTAAACTGTCGAATTGCCTAGTAGGCCCTATGCTTTATCTCAACAGGCAGATGACAAGCCTTACCAAAGACAAGTCGGTAGGGAGACATACCCAAAATGGTCTTGTATGCCGTCTGGTATGCCCATAAAGCATCAATGAGATGTAAAAACCAATTCTTGCGTGTGGGGTTGATAGTCTTCTTAAGTATGCCCTTAATATCTCTACTCGCCAACTCTACTTAGTCACTATTCTATGGGTGGTATAAGGTACCCACCTCATGTGTCACACCATAATTACGTAACATGACACCAACAGGCATGTTGTTAAAATGCTTGCCTCCATCACTAATGATGGCCCGAGGCATCCCGAATCATGAGAAGATATACTCTTTTAAGAACTTGACCACCACCTGATGGTCATTGGCACAAGTTGCAATGGCTTCTACCGACTTAGAGACATAGTCAGTAGCCACAAGAATGAACTCAAATCCAAATGACTTAGGGAATGGTCCCATGAAATCAATGCCCCAACAATAAAAAAATCTCCAAAATGATTATGGGATTTTGAGGCATCTCATTTCGCTTAGTAAGGGCTCCTAGTCTTTGACACCGATCACATCTATGGCAATAATTATGGAGATCCCTAAATAATGAAGGCCAATAAAATCTACTTTAAAGAATCTTAGCGGCTGTTTTCTTTGAGGAAAAATAGCCTCCACATGCTAGAGAGTGACAAAAATCAATAACACAAGGAATCTCAGTCTCAGGGGTGCAACGTCTAACAATTTGATCCAAGCAATACTTGTAGAGGTATGGCTCATCTCAAAAGAAATTACACACATTGCGTAGAAATTTCCTTCTATCAATCTTAGCCCATTGTGAAGGCATAAGGCCCATCACCAAAAAGTTGGCAATGTTCAAATACCAAGGGAAATAGTCCTGAGATGTGGAGCTCATATGCATAATATGTTCATCTGAAAAAATGCTCATCTATTGGTAGGTCACTATGGTTAGAAGCATGGGATGGCAACCCAGACAAATGATTGGCCACCACATTTTCTACTCACTTCTGATCCTTGATTTCCAAGTCAAACTCTTGTAGGAGCAGAATCCACCTAATGAGGCCGGGTTTGGCCTCTTGTTTTGAAGAAGATATTCAAGGCTAAATGGTCTATGAACACTATAATGTGGGACCTTACCAAAAAAGAGCTAAACTTGTTAAGGGCAAATACTACTGCTAGCAACTCCTTCTCAATCGCTGGGTAGTTTAATTGAGCTTCATTAAGGCTTTTGCTAGCATAATAAATGACATAAGGCTTGCCCTTTTTTCTTTGCCCCAAAATAGCCCCACTTCATGGTCACTTGCATTACACATAAGCTGAAATGGCAAGGCCCAATTTGGGCTTTGAATTATGGGTGCGGTGGTAAGCATGGTCTTTAATAAATCAAGTGCCCTTTGACACTTAGATGTCCAAATAAATGGAACATCCTTAGAAAGTAAGGCACACAAGGGACGAGCTATGGAGCCAAAGGATTGGATAAACCTACGATAGAATCCAGCATGTCCAAGAACATATCTTACATCATTGACACAAGTTAGAGTAGGAAATTTCTCTATGAGTTCAATTTTCGCCTTGTTGACCTCTACCCCTTTGGATAAGACTGTATGTCCCAAGACTATCTCTGAATTTACCATGAAATGGCATTTCTCCCGATTTAGCACTAAGTTGCTCTCCTCACAATGAACTAAGACTTTCTCCAAGTTTCCTAAGCACTCATCAAAGTCATCTCCATAAACAGAGAAATCATCCACGAAAACCTCTAGAAATTTCTCAACCATATCACTAAATATGTTCATTACACACTGTTGAAAAGTCACTGGTGTGTTACATAACCCAAATGGCATGCATCTATACGCATAAGTACCAAATAGGCATGTGAAAGTGGTCTTTTCCTGATCTTCAAGTGCTATTTCAACTTGGCTATACCCTGAATACCCATCAAGAAAACAATAAAAGGACTTCCCTGCTACTCTCTCAAGCACTTGATCAAGGAAAGGAAGGGGAAAATGGTATTTCCAAGTCACGACATTCAGACGTCTATAGTTAATACACATACGCCACCCAGTTTGGGTACATTGTGGTACTAACTCTTCTCTCTCATTTTCTATAACAATGACACCAGACCTTTTAGGGACCACTTAGGTGGGACTCACCCACTTTGAGTCAGAGATGGGATAAATAATACCCACATCGAACAACTTAAGCACTTCACCCTTCACAACCTTTTTCATATTTGGTTTTAGCCTACATTGCATTTGCCTTACCGTTTGGCATCATCCTTAAAGTATATATGATGAGTACATACTAGGGGGCTAATACCTCGAAGATCCGCCACTGTCTATCCCAAGGCCTTTCGATGAGCACTTAAGACCGCTAACAACTTCTCTTCCTGAACTCTTTTCAACTTCAAAGAAATAACTACTGGGAATGTCTTACTCTCTCCTAGGAATGCATATTTAAGTTTACTGGGTAAAGCTTTCCTAGAAGGACAATGAGAATACTCAACTGATGACTTAGGTTTAATCAAGGATGGCTCCAAAGGCTCAAACATTGGAACCCAATTACTAATAGCTATAACTTCTTCTTTCTCACTTACTAATTCATCACTCTCCACAAAATTCACCCCATCAAGGTCTTGCACTTCTCACTTAACACCAAGGCTCTCTCTAAGGGGTCATTAAATAAGGTTTTCTCGTGAAGTATTGCTCACTCAACGTATGAATCAAATCCACCTCCTAGATATACTCACATTCTCCCATTTGTTTCCCCACCTTAAAGATATTCATCTCCATGGTCATATTTCAGAATGACAATTTCATAACCCCACTCCTACAGTTAATCACAGCATTCGATGTTGCAAGGAAGAGTCTACCTAAAATGACTGGAATGGATTGATTAGGGCTTGGAATGGGTTGGATGTCTAACACTATGCAATCAACTGGGAAATAAAACTTATCTACTTGGACTAACACATCCTCCACTATACCCTTAGGCATATTAACCGATCGATCAGCCAATAGTAATGTGAGTCGAGTGGGTTTAAGCTCACCTAGCCCTAGTTGTTGATACAATGTGTAAGGCAACAAGTTGACACTAGCACCTAGGTTTAGTAATGCCTTGTCAATGATGTGGCCCCAAATTATACAAGAGATGGTTGGACACTCAAGATCTTTAGACTTATGAAAGGTATCACGCTGGAGTATGGCACTTACTTGTTCAGTCAAGAAAGCTTTCTCCTTGACATTAAGCTTTCTCTTCACAATGCACATATCCTTTAGAAATTTAGCATAAGAGGGATTTTTTTTATAGCCTCAAGTAATGGAATGTTGATTCTCACTTGCTTAAATATCTCATAAGTTTCAGAATTCAACATCTCATTCCTTCCCTTTGCTAATCTTTGGGGAAATGGTGGCCTAGGGCTGTGCTCTATGGTTTTCTTAATTTTCCTACCCAAATTCCCCTTATTTTTTTCCTCTTCATTTTCTTTCTCTTCTCCTTCACTCTTCTTTTTAACCTCAAGACCTTGCTTATCCATATCACTTTTCTTTCCTCGTTTCTCTTTTTTTTTTCTCTCACTTGTCCCTCACTCTCCATTTCTACCTTACTACCCCTAGATCTTAACTTATCACTAGACATATCGATTCTGGGATCTATAGGTTTTTGAATGACTTTCCCACTTCTCAAAGTGGTAACTTCTTGTAGTTGCTCATGTGAGGTAGTGCCTGAGGTCGACGACACACTCATATTCGCTTGGCTTTTTAGGTTTGGGAGTGTCTGTGCAGGGAGTTTACCACTTGGAGTGGTGCTCATGACTTGTGTTAACCTAGAAATTTGCCTTCAATGTTATCTTATGCCCAATTCATATTGTTATTGATGTTCAATTGCTATTGCATGAATTGATTAAGAGTGTCCTCAATAGGCTTCTTTTGTGCAGGTTTGAATGCAATAGGGTTGGGCTATTGGTATTGGAGTGGTGGTGGAGGAATTTGTTGAAATGGTGGAGTTTGTTGAAATTGTTGCCCTTAGTTGTCTTTTATCCAGGAGAAACTAGGAGGATATCTCCACCCAGGTGGGCATGCATTAGAGGCTTGACTTCCCCCTTGATAATTAATATTACCATCTAGTAGGTAAGGATTGCCTACTTGATTCCTATTGGGAAAGGAACGGTTCTGGAGGCTGCAAGCTATCTCTCTATACAGTGGGAGTTCAGGGCACAAATTAACATCATGCCCCACTTGGTCACAAGTATCACAAATAACCTTAACCTCTACTAGTTTTTCCTTATTTTTCAACTTTAGAGCATCAAATTTATGTTGCATTGCAGCTAACCTAGCTCGAAGGCTCTCACTCAATTCTAATTGGCCACTAGGTAAGGGATTCCTATGCTTAGAAGAAGAAGAAGGAGGTCCGATCTCCCAATCATTAGATTCTTCGACTACCATGTCAAAGAAGTCTATAGCATCCTCCGTAGTCTTATCAAATAAGGTACTATTACACATGGTAGACACAAGTTGCTTAAGATTGGGAGTGAGGGATTCATGGAAAATGATTACAAGTCTCCCTGATTCAAAATCATGGTGGGGACAAGCCATCAAAAGGTCCTTAAATCTATCCCAAGCTCGATAGAAATTCTAATTGGGTTTACATGAAAAAGTTGTGATTTGTCACTTATAATGCTGAGTCTTTTGGGTTGGGAAGTACTTTTTCAAAAACTCAATTTGCATCTCATGCCAAGCTCCAACAGAACGAGGCCAATGGTTATTGAGTCAAAATTTGGCCTTGTCCTTAAGGGAAAAAGGAATAGTTGGAGACGAACTACATCCTCATTGATATTTTGATCAATGCAAATATTACTCACCTTCTCAAATTCTTTCAAGTGATTGTAGGGATTTTCAGAGTCAAGACTGCAAAATATGGGAAGGAGTTGGATAATCCTAGGTCTTAAGGTAAAATTCTCCCTATTTAAAGGTAGAATGGTACACGAAGGTGTGGTTCGCCTAACTGGGTTCAAGTGATCTTTCATTGGTATAAAACCCCGAAGCTCTAGAGGATCATTTTCCCCATAAGCACTTCTTGCATCTCTTAAGTCAGCCATTAGATGAAATGATGAAGTGGTGAGTGAAACTGTGGACAGTAAGTCTAAAGATTCAGGAATGTAAGATGGGTCTTCTAGTTTAGGATCAACTACAATCACCCTACCCGACCTTAATTGCATGCAATTCAAAAAATTTTTAATTAATTTTTGTAATTTTTTTCAAATTTTCTTTTTTCTTAAATTAATTTTTTTTTTAAATTAAATTCTCTAACAATTCCTAAAAATAATAAAAAGAAAACAAAATAAAAATTAAAAAGAATGATGGAGCAATGTCACCTAGAAGTCGAAATGCAATTGCATTGAAGATGGAAGGCAAGCATGTTGTGCCACAAGCTCTCTGAATTCGTCACACCAACCGTTACTCCCTATCAACGGCGCCAAAACTTAACCGCTCTCAAAAATTGAAAGAGTTTATGCTCTCAAGTGCAAAAGGTGGTCGTAGTTTAGTCTAAGTAAGTCCTAGGTCATCTCCACATGGAGTAAGTGTGTGACTAGGTTTGGAAAAACTTGTTTTTGAAAGTACTTGCAAAGAATAATAAATGAAAAAGAGAAAAACAATCTTTTGGGGTTTTTGAAAATAGGTTTGAAAATTTTTAACACAAAACTTAAGTCAAACCAAAAATATTAGCAAAAAGATACAATTTAACTTTCACAAATTTCTCTTGAATGAAAACAGTTGGTTTTAACCTCTTCCTGCAATGGATTCAAAGAGATCGATTCGAATACGTGTATAACTCAACGTAGCATCTACGCATG
The DNA here is from genome assembly GCA_019916065.1 of Vitellaria paradoxa. NCBI lineage: Eukaryota > Viridiplantae > Streptophyta > Magnoliopsida > Ericales > Sapotaceae > Vitellaria > Vitellaria paradoxa. Next base: position 36,371,910 of record CM034237.1, on the reverse strand, counting down.
TAGTGCTACGTGGGAAAATTTAACTTTAAAAACCTTTTTGTAAAACAAATGTTGAACTAGGGTTTTGAAATTAGATTCGAAGTCATCGAGACATTGAATCAGAAACTTGGTATGCACAAACTTCAACTCGTAACCAAGGGCCGATTATAACACGGGTGATTCGATTTCTAGGGTTAAACCTAGACCTAACAAGTTTTACGATTCATTCAAAAATATATCACGTTTAAAAAGATTATATTTGATTCTATCTTCTTTTCTTCCATTACGTTCCTAGGTTAAAACCAAGATAGATTTAGCCTAGCATATTTAAACTATAAACAAAATTATGCGAAGAATAATAAACATCCATTCAAACTTTTTAAAATGAAAAGAAATAAAAACCAACTACATGCAAGAGTTATGAAACAAATATGAAGTATAAACGAAAGAAAAAAAACGTGAAATGAAAAACTCGTAATTGAAAATATTGAGGACCAAGTCACTTACATGTAAACGAAAAATGAAATCTTCTTGCGAAACGTCAAACAAATCGAATGCGTAAAAGCTTATTGTAAATCTCTAAAAACTCAAAAAAAAAAAAAAAACTATCAAGAAAATAACCCTAGAGCTCCCCTAAATGGCTGTATAAGTTTCCTATATATAGTGGAGAAGAAAAACCCTAAAAACGTAATTTATCTATGCAAATCACCCCTCTGTGGTCCGGACCACCCATGGGGGTGTCCCGATCATAGTATCCTTTATTTTTACTTTATGTTTTGCTTCTAACAGTTTTCTATCCACAAATTTCACTACGATTTTGACCTTGAAGACGATGGATTTAGGCTTTGGCTAAAACATATAAATTGTAGCCCTTCAAGTCTTCTTTCCAACACAAAAAGAATCAAGTCAATCGGAGTTGTGAGCAAAATTTTATGGTTAAAAAACGGATAGGGTGTCAAGCTAGAATTTCAACTGCATATCACTTCAACCATCTTGAACTTCAAACCATTTCCTTCTCCTCGGTAGCATGGTAACTGATTCTATTCCTTCAAATGGCTCTTGGGACATTGAGGAAGTCTTGAAAATCATTGACCATGTCGGCTTTTTTGTCTTCAAGCTATTTTCTTCATGTGTGCCAAGTGTTTGGCAAAATTCTCCAAAAGACACCAAAGCCTATTCTCGCACTTCCTTATTCTGGCTTGCTTTTGGCTCCTCCTCACTTCCACTCTTACTATTATTTTAGGCTAAAATACCAAATTATATCACCTGAAATACACAAACAACAAGAATGAATGGAAATGAAATAATTAAGCTAAAATCTCGCCAATAACAAGCATAATTGCATAATTAACATGCTCAATAGATATAAAATTATGCAATAATGCATACTAATCATTAGCTTTCCAATTCAATGTGCATTGTCTTCCTAAATGATCATTGTATAATTCACATAGTTAAAATTCCAGCTGGGTTTCTCCCTATACCCAGAAACACACATCTAGTTATAATATTGTTATACTGTTCCAATCCCCACAAATCATGTATCCGTACAAATACCCAATGCATGAGGAGCTATATTCTAGGATAATGTAGGTAGCAAAGTACTTTTGCAGTCCCATATAACCTTTTATAAAACTATAATTGTCATAACAATGAAAAGTATTAAAAAAGTCATAAAGTTAATGAACTAGATTCCTGCTCTCATACGTGTTGTAACATAGGACCTTTTGGAAGTAAACCAATGAAAAGTATAAACTTAATTCAGTCCTGGTATTATATTCCTTTCATTTTGTAAAAATATTCTTTAATTATTTCAAAATGTATCTTCAACAATGTTCCTTTATCACTCATCTCTATTTATTCCAATAAATCATAGTGTTAACCAGTAGGCCTTAAGTTGGTGCAAGTAGTGGAAGAGTTGGAAGAATAGTGATGTCTACTGCTGCAAAGCATACATCTAGTTATAATATTGCTGAAGGAGCTTCCCACCTCTTCCTATGTCTCCTATTTGTTCTTACTTTCTGCTTTTCAGGTAAATTAACCATGCCCAAATCTTATTCATTTCATGTTTAATCTTTTTGATATTGTACAAACCAAAAAACCAACCCTGTCACAGCCCCGAGCACTTTTTTAGCCGGGCCTTAATTGGTGACCAACCTAGTCACAACTTTTTTCAACAAAAGAAACTCAAATTACCTCTGTATCACTTTGTGGATGTGTTAATTATAGTTTAAATTTGTACTTCATAATTAACTATACAACCTAATTTCAAAAAAATTACTGCAAAATAAATAGAACCCAATCTATTAAGTCATAAAGGGACTCAGTTTTACCAAACATGTTATCAACTGAGGCAATACCTCAAACAGATATTGTCTGTATACATTCTATTAGGTAATACATCAAATAGGTAATGGCTAATCAAATTATTACAAAGAGAGACAAAGATAGAGAAAGAGGGAGGGAGAAAGAGGCAATGGTATCTAAAGATATTAGGTTTTACATTTGTACAGGGCTTAGAAGATATAAATGACGGGTTTGCGATCTTACTGAAAAAGGGGTTTCGCTATTGTGAGAGTTGGTTGACTTTCTGAGCACGAACCAATCTTCGATTTACACAGATGAAGGGGGAAGAAGATGATGATAGGGGCTAGAACATTAAGGTCGAAAAGTGCACTGGAACACCGAGGTTGAACACTTTGTAAAGCCCTAATTGGTTTCGTATTGGACAAAAGCAATGGGAACGGTAACTTTGTAATTTGGAAATAGCCCCTAAATTAACTGCTATAATGGGACATCCCCAAATGCTACCTTAGTGTGTGGTCACTCGAATCAATGCGTTCACCGACGATCGTTAGACAAGAGGGAGGTTGAAGTCAGAGGTAAAATGATATTATTCTACTTGTATCATCTCCTTTCCCTTCATCCATATGTTTCACAGCTGGTCTAAGGATGACCTTAGTAGATATTCCTATCGCCTTCTGACTCTTCTTCATTCTCCACGGCATCTCAAATCCCATCTGACACCCATCTGAAAGATTTTCTGCCAAAAATTTCTAAAACCCTTTTCTTATTCATTGCCCTTTTGATCCTTCTAATCTGAGAGCAAACTTTGACACCATTAAATATATATAGGTTTATACAACTAAGGCTGTTCTTGAAAGGTGAAGTTATAAAGGGGTTTCAACCGAAGTTCAATATATGCTTAGACCAACACTCCTCTAGATTCTCTGAACTCAAAATTAATAAATCTATTGCTTTCTTATCTTGAGAGACATCTGTTGGTTGTTTTTGCCAATACTTATTTGGCCCCTTTGGAAGTTTTGCTCATATTAATGGTGCTTGGGTCATGTAGTGGTGGGTACTTTAGTTTCAAGAATTGGGGTTGTGGGATTGGTGCATAAGCAAAACTGGACTTGAGTTTGGGTTTGGATCTTTCTCCTCTTCTGGATTTGATGAATATCTTGTTTGCTAGGAGAAATGGAGATTCTAATGGTAGGGTCGATGGGCAGGTGTGGTTTAAGGATTTGGGCTACCATGTAAATGGAGAATTTTCAATGGTGGTGATTCAAGCCAATGGTTTGTCACCAAAGCCAATTTGAATTAGGGCTATTGAGTTCACTTGATTCCGGCCCTCACGGGACGTTAATTGCGGTTTATGACTATATTTTCAGTTGTATCTTTTCTAATTTGTTTTGTTTTTCAACTCCTCTGTTTTTAAAGGGTGGTGTTTTAATTAGTTTGTCCACTAAAACTCTTTTTCCTTGGGGTATCTCTCTCTTGGTATGTGGATTTTCAAGGAATATATGAAATGGAAAAAATTTAATATTGTGCTGTGATTGTGGCATGATTTTGAGATTTGATGATTCACATTTTAAGCCACCTATAGGAGAGATACCTCCACTACTTCTTAACAAGAGACTTTGCCAGAGACTTTGCCAGTTTGTTGTGGGAAATCTCTCATCAATTTGATCTAAAATTTTACTTCTTGAGCTTTTATCTATTTCTCTCTTTTCATTCCCAAATCTTTTGTGTTTTTTTTTTTTTTAACTATTTTTAATATATAATTTCCACTTTTTATCCCTAATTTTCTCATGTATATTTATAACTAAATATAGATGCAGTGCAACAGAAAGTCACAGTTTCAGAAAGTATAAATTCTGCAACTTTGGTTAAAAAAACTTGTAAGGGCTAGTAAGCATACTGAGCTTTGGTCTCAGAAAAGCAAACATAACCAACCGAAATAGAAGGCAACTACTTTAGCAGGAAAAGAAGGAAGAAGATCATCTTGATTATAGTAATGAAGAAAAAGAGTGTATTGCACATTATTTGAAGGCCTTGTGTTTTGATTTAGAAACTTCAATTGATAACATGAATTGTATTTTGATAAAGAAACTTCAATTTCAATCATTTCTCATCCTCGTTTATCCTATTAATACTTTGTTGTTAATTTCTTAAAATAGTTGATTTTGTTTCAGGGAGATTGAAGTTGATTTTGTTTTGGGGCAACGAAGTTGGTGTCTGATTAACTGCTAAAAATGGCTTCACCCCTTATTGCAAATTGCAAGTACCACGTTTGCTCTGCTTGATAGTGGATCATGTTCTTAGCAATGAAGAACTTAGATTCTATTGCAATTTGATCTATGCTAATCATAATTTGGACATTTGGGATGGAAAAATGTCATTTATTATCTCAAATATGAGTAACAAATGTGTTAAATTAAGAATGTTGTTGCCAAAAATGTTCATCATCAAATCTATTGACTATTCTTATTAAATAAAAATAATAACAAAATCAAAGGAGCATTCACCCATGTATACAATAAACTCAAAATCTTATAGACCTTAAATCGCTATACATCTCAAAACTTGCAATTAGGAACTACCAGCACAAAAGTTCAAAACTATCAAAAACAAGGATAAAAACCCATCACAGCATGTTGTAGCAGGCCAATCCAATAAACATAATAGTACCAACAACTAGCTACAACCACAGTTACAAAACAGATCAGCAATTGCATCACAACCCAGCAGCTAATGCATCACAGTAGCATCTGATTTGCAACAATAGAAAACAGGTGAAATGCCAGCAGGCTGCAGGTAGCATCCCTCCTCAACAACCTGTGCCGCCAGAGTCAATGCAGCTTTACCAGCAGCCACCAGAAAATGGTAATGGCCTTACCTCGATGATCAGCATGTATAAGGCACAACAATGCAATTTCAGAAACAAAGCAACAACCATACTTGGTGTGGAACAAAACCATCCCAAGTAATTAGACCAGCAACAAGGAGGAAACTGCAACTAACCTTTGACATTGGGCACAAAACATATCAACATGCAAAGCACACACGGTATTCCTGTAAAATTTGATGACTAAATGTATTGCATTTGCCAAAATAACTTATATTTGTTAACTCACATGTGACCTACAGGCACAAATAAAAATTTTTAATTCACAAATTCAATATAAACAATGACCAATAATCATCGTTGGCATTGTGATAATAAACACAGTACAATCTCCTTAAACACTCAACTGATGACAGCCAACCTTTAGATCCACTTTTAGTTCTTGCTTTATCAAGCTATAATGCACTAGAATCAAGTGGAATAGTTCCAACTATTAGGAAACCGGGAGAGTTGGCATAGCCATTAACTCTTACCGACATTGATGATATCTTATCTGCACAAACATGAATTACAAAAAATAGAAATCAAAATCCTCAATGAAAATGAGCCACATCATAACCATGTCGAGCTAATAGTAATCAAATCAACCCATGACACCAAATGCTCAAGTTAAAGTTCCAGTACCAATTTTCTGTTAAGCTTTATTGAAAGCAGAATAACCAATATAACAAAGACCAAAATTCAAGAGAATTCTATTTCAAATGAAAATATCAAACTTTCATGAATAGGATAAGTAAAAGGATTCAATAAGTTGGAACAACTCAAAGTTCAATATATTAAAAAAAAAAAAAAAAGAAAGCAGCGTACTTCATTAATAAATACGGCACTTGGGAAAATTTTACTCACTAATGAGAAGACAGCTTTAACGTATTTTTCACTTTCACCAAACCACTGTAGTAATAAAGATGAAGAATGAAGTGAGTTGAAAAATAGCAGGTGATATCATCAAAGAAATACAACCATTAACATGGGTGCTCTCGATCAATGTTAACATTAAATCTGATGCTTGGCATGGAAATACTGATGAAGTTTGCACCAACTTCAGTGGCCACAGCCTTTAGAAGCATTCTTTCCTGTTCCAGGGGGCCAAATAACAAAATACCCCAGCAAGACTTCATGTAAAATCAAACTCCATGACTGTAAAATTTACCAAGCCCCTAATATCACAAGCTAACCCAATTCATTATTTTCAAGTTATCAATCTTCAAAACAAGAAAACTTAATGCATTACTTTCACCTAATTGACAAATAAAATCATCCTTTTGTCACATTACTTTGCAATTTCAGAATCACAAACCAGACCCATATTCTGTCTACAAAACATCGAATGCAACTAATCAACTGATTGATATCAATCGGGGACAATTGCAGTACAAAATGGAGATTAACATAATAATCAAACTAGTAAAAATTACCACATCACTACAATCACGAGTCGACCGTGTTTCATTATCTTCAAATTCTAGTCAATGTGACCAACAATTTCACCTCCCAAACACCCAAATCCGTGAGAAAATCCGAAATTGAATTCAAACGTGGCTATACGCCCATCCCGATATCGACAGTTTACCATAATACCGCCTGTAAATCTGAAATATATCAAATTGATTAGAACTGGGCAAGTCTATGGTCGTCCCATATCAGCGTTCTTGCAACTCAAGGGTTTCTCAGACTAGCTGGTTCCCGGGTCCGCCAAAATTGAACCCTAAAATAATTCAACAAAGTTATACACTTTTGATTTGCCTATTTCTGGCTCTCCCTGCTCTGTAAATCTAATGCAAACTCGTCAGAGATTGATGATATATCACGATGCTTCGCCAGGAAAAGGAATGTGGTGTTATTGTTGCACTGAACAAAAGAAAGAAAGCCAGAAAAAGGTGAACAAATTCCGAAATAGCACCAAACGACCTTGTTTTACTTACAAATGCAGCCGCTGAAGTCGGGGGCAACTTCAGCCCCCCTCTTTGCCAATGGTTGGTGCAATGGCGGGTGACAGCCGCGGCTGCAAGGTCCAGCCTATGTTGATGTTGCACTGTTGGCTACTGATTGTGAGGGTAAAATCGGCTGCTACAATGGTATGCAGTGGGTTGTGAGAACATGAGTCTTCACGAGGCACGACGACCCACTGTTGGTCGGACGAGGGAGAAAGAGAGAGAGATTAAGGAGAGTAATATGGAGATAGGAAAAGACGGAGCGATTGACTGCCACATAAATCTAGGCCCTTATTTTTTTTCCTTTATGCCAGCATAGACACAGAGAGAGAGAGAGAGAGAGCAATGAGCAATGGGAGAGGGCCGTCGGATGAGGGAGAGATCAAAAAGAAGGATGAGGGAGGAAGACGACTGAGATCTAGAGGTTGCTGCTGCGTGAGTAAAAAAATTCAATCTCTCTCTCTCTTCTTGAGTTTTCTTCCACACGTACGTGCATCAGCATATCTACACGTAAAGCATTGGATTTCATACTCTGATAATTTCAAATGTCCACTTTTGCATCAGTTTAGTTTAGTAGGACTGATTTTTTTTTGTTTTGTCTAAAAGTATCTGATCAATAAATAATTTTTTTTGACATCTACGCAACTCTGAAAATGTTCATTCTAAATTTTGACACATTTACTTACATTTAAGTCTGCATGAATTAGAATAATTTTTTTAACCTTAAATTATCAATCTAATAAAGGTTTCGTTTAGAGTTAAATAAAATAAAATAAAATTTCATAAATTTTTATAAATACAAATTACGAGATAATAAAATTTAAATTCTTCTCTTATTGTATATATTACGAGACATTTGCTTTTACAATTTTATTTTATTTTATACACTTTTTTACAACTCTAAACACACACAAAATATGACAAGGGAGTCTATAAACAGACCACAGATGAAGAAGACACGTATCTGAAACTCAAAATTTTGCAATGATATATATATGTGCAGGAAAAAAAACAAAAAAAAAAAAAAAGGTCATACGGGCCTTCTGTTCAAAACTCTGGAAGGCCGCATGGGCTCTTATAACAGGACCTAGCTTATATGTCAAATAGTAATAATAATTAATAATAATAAAATCAAATTAAATGAAAATGTCAGTTGAAATGGTATTAATTCTAATTGTTAGTCTTCTCATGTGATCGATATACTCACGTGATGAATAAATTGTTTTAGTATTAATATTAAGGATGTGTATTAATCGAGTCGGTTCGGTTTGGTTCGGATTAAAAATTAACTTAAAATTGAATCAATTTTTTTTAATTTTTAAAATTCAGACTCGAAATTAAATCAATTTTAAATTAAAATCAAACCAAATCAAATCAAATTGAAAATACATATCATGCTGTTGGTTCGATTTAATTATCGGTTCAGGTCATATCGGTTCCATTTTGGGTGAGATGTTAAACCTATGCTATTAGATATTTAGACTTAATTAAGGACTTGTGTGGAGGCAATCATCCGGGTTCACTCTCTGCTCTATTTCCTTTTTGATTTGGTTATAATTTGAACTTCGTTCATGCTCTCTAAAGAGCAATCGCTTTTGCACTTTCACGACAGTAGCAATATAAATAGCTAGGGGATCAAGACTATAACTAGTCTGTTACTCGGCATCTTACTCAAGTGTTGAATCAGAATAGTGGGGAATAACTGAGGTTGAGGAATTTATTGTTCTATCAACTTTAATACAGATATACAGGCACCGGAGGGTTAAGATCATTCGAGTTCTACTGCATAACAGAGCTAGGTTTAAATTTTGGTTCAATTTGAAGATGATAAGCTACTGATGCTAGTTCAGAAACAAAAATGAAAATCCTTACATATTAGTGAATTCAAACACATCTTGTACTGTCAAGGTTTTTGGGCTTCTACTCTTCTGAGTTATGTGAATCATTTTGGGCTTCAGATTTGGATGGAAAAGTTGGGAATTATTACTGCTACAATGCCAGCTAGAAGTTTACAACTAAACTATATTCTACATATTATATATATATATATGAGGCAAGACTATAATTATATAAATATTACATAATATTTATATATTATATTTTTTCAAATTAGTTTAGATTAGTTTAGTTTGGGTTATTTTCAGTCTGAGTTCAATTCAATTCGAGTTAAGTATCTATTAGCTCAAGAGGTGAATCGAAAATATCAATTTATTAATCTTTTAATCTAGAATCAAGTCAAAGATTATATAGACCAATACCAATTCAAGTCAAAATGATTGAATTAATTACCCAAAAAAAAAAGCGATTGAATTAGTTTGATTTTCAGGTAATTCGATTTTTTTTAGCACACCTAATCATATTGTTGTCATATAATCATGCAGTTGGAGAATTTCACACAATTATTATGGGTATTTGGCTACGCAACCAATCAAAACTAAATAACAAAATTAAAATTTTGATTTTCACTTAAGCGGTTTGGATTAAGCATTTTTTCAGTTTTATGGTTCGATTGTAGGTACCTTTTTTTGGCCCAAATTAAATTTGGATTTGATTATGAGCATTTGCATTTGCATATCACATAACCAAAAATTTTTACAAAATTTTTTCACTTCGAACTATATAAATCTTTATAATATTTACAAATTTATATAATCTATTTAAATCTTAATAAAATCACTACAAATCTCCAAAAATTCCGTACAAAACACCAAAATTCTCTACCATAATTCATTAGAGCGAATTTTCACTATTTATCTATATGTGGTTTATTGGCTGCATTCCAAATATCAAAAAGTAAGTCAAATCGTATTTTATCTCAATTTTTATAACTTTAAATGATGCCAAAATAAAAAACTTTTCACTGTCTCTTGAGCATAATTTAATTGTAGTGTTACATAATTTCATTGCGGATTTATATATTCTTTTCTCAATACTAATTTTTACTCCTTTTTTGCGTTCTTGAAAATTTCTTCATTCCTAGGATGTTTTTTAGTTACATCTATCTTTTCTATATTAGTTTCAGGTTATCCGTTTATACTTCTATCACCTTTGTCAAAAGATGTTCACCCATATAATTAGGGGGGGGGGGAATTAAGTTATGTAAGTGGGAAAACCGAATTACTGAACCAAATTATTTCTATTAGTTCAATCTATTTTGAGACAAATTGATTATTTTATTATGGTGCCGAAATAATTCATGTATGACTGAATAATCAAACGAAAAATCGAGTAATTAATAATCCTAATAATTATAATTAAAGAATGTATCAAAATTAACGAAAAAACATCAATTATGTGCAGAGTAAAAATTTACTCTATGTGTAATCGCCACGTCACCTAACTTTTTCTCTCAAAAAGGTACCTGAGAATAATAAAAAAAAAAAAAAAAACAGTCAGAGAAAAAAGTCAGAAAGGAGTTGTTAGCCAAGAGCTCATTGATAATCTAGTAAGATGAAAATTTGACAGAGAATGTAGAGAGAGAGAGAGAGAGAGAGAGAGAGAGAGAGAGTAAGATGGTTAGTAGAGACTAGAGAGTATATTTTTCTTGTTGATATCTCTCGAATATATATAGATATTAGAAAAGTGAGAGTTAGTGGGATACTAATTAAATTATAATATTTTGTTAATCTCATTAACCTCCAAAGTCCTCCAATGATTTCAGTTATGGTTTACGGTACATTTAATGCACACGAGATATCTTTGTATAATGTTAAGTGAGATGTGACAAATTTAGAAAATGATATTTGTTTTATCATATTTTCTGTAATTATAATAACAAATTAACTTGGTTGAACTGTAATTATATAATTAGAATCAAACTAAGCTCATACTTCTTCATTTAGGTATAAGTCCATGAGGTCGAGTGCGGACAAGATCAGGGGGATCACAGTACTAATCTTATATAATCTATTTTCTGTTATCAACAATTTGGTAAGTATAATTTTTTTTGAAGTTAGTTATATGAATTTTTATTTTTATTTTTATTTTATTATTATTATTATTATTATTATTATTATTATTATTATTACATTTACTGGGTCACATACAATAAAAATAAAAATATACTTAGTTGGTATTTTGTTTGTTGAGAATTTGTCTAAACTGATGCATGGTTTGAGATCAAGTTCTGCTTCTATTTTAGATTAGATACAGGGGGTGTTACTAGAAAATGTTGTCAAACATCCTAATTAATTAAATTATTAACATTTATTAAACATTGCTTGTATTCGATATATGCGAAACATATCATATATTAACAATCTCTGTCTAATAATCATGGGTTTTTCTTTTTACCAATTTCTTATCTGGAAATGGTAATCTCCGAAGAAGGGGGATGGCCGAAAATAAATAAATGAAAAAGAAAAGAAAGAAGAAGAAAAAATAATGAAATGTCAACTGTGTAATATTGCCTTATAATCTATATATATATATCTCTTCCCCTCTTCTTCTATGCTTTTAGAAGACTCCACTATCTGACTTTTTGAAGGAGGACTTTTGATTTTTCCACATGTTGAAGCCTTGAAGTATGGCTTGAGTGGTGCAGGTTCTTATTATCCCAATAGCCCTTGACTTCTTCACCCTCTAGGTTTGCCATGGAAATCGAAATCATTCCTTTATTTGGAAGTTTCTAACTCGATCCGATGTCAAGCATTAATTCCTACAAATAAATCTCCGTGCATGAGTCTGTTGAATCTAAGTAGATCCAAAATTTGTTTAAAACTTTAAATTAATATAAGTAAGAATATATTCTCGAAAGTTCCTTTTTCTATTTGGTTTGAATGAAAATAATAACTTTAACGTGGAATTGTTTGATAACGTTTTTTATTTCATGCGTTTATTTTTTGTTTTTGTTATTTGGGGGGGTTTGTTTTTAGAATTTTGAAAATTAAAATTGAAAATGTGTTGGTAATATTTCTGTTCCCATATCTAAAAAAGTAAAAGCGATTTGTGTTATAATAGTCCGAATAAAAGGTCGCCAACGCAATCTGCGTGTGAAATCGTAGAAGATCTCCTTTAAGATCAATTAATTTCATCAAATTAAATATAATTATACATGTGATAACATTTATTATAAAAAGAATACCAATGAACCCAATTATTATAACTATTACCGTTACCATCTTAATAATTTTTCAATCACCCACCATTGACACAACTATCTCATTTCGTTTATTATCAGAATACTGTTATCCCTGTTACTAATATTTTAAATCATGTCTATCTCATTATCACTATTATTGTTATTGTTACTTTCAATTATTATTATTGTTGTTTCACTTTTATAAATGTCAGTCATTTTTTATTAACATGATTGTTTAAGAAAAGTAAAATAAAATAAAATATAAAATAAAATGAGAGAACTAAAAGAGTTAACAAAAAGACACCAACTTATTTGGACGTTATTCCACTTTTTCACGCGCACTCGTGGCAATTGATCCACTAACTCCCATTAAGTAAAATTATTAATGTTATTATTAACTTTTAGACTTTTGGGCCTCAGAGTGTCGGCACTTCGGGGTACCTCATTAGATAATGGATTCAGGATTTGAATGAGATGTTGAATCTTATTCAAGTTGACAAGCTCGCTCGTGATAAATATTTCGGCTTTTCTCTGCATGTCTTGATCAGTTAATGTCTCTGGGGTTGCTCAATGGTTGCTTTCTCAATGGTTGCCTCCGCCTTTGTCTTTCTCACTTTTTTATGCACCAATTACATATATACCAATTACATATATATATATATATATATATATATATATATGTATATATAATATAACGCACACTGCTAGTGTTCGGTCAGACTTCATTATTGTAGCTTTTTTTCTTTCTTTTGTGGTGTTTTTGGTTGATATGAAAACCAAGTAGCCATTTATGGTTCATGTGAATCATATATATATTCAAAATTTTTATTATTTATCTATTTATTTTATTTTATTTGAATATTTAAAAATTTTAAATCAATAAATTTAAAATTAAAATACATTAAAATATAAGTAAAAGTCAATTAATTGACATAACAATCCTGTATGAAAATGTTTTCATTATAATTATCACTAAAATAGTAATGTCAAACAATAGAGCCGCTATTATATAAGATTTCAAAGAATTACTTTTTACAAAGACTTCAAGTCTGTTTGTTTCAATTTAAAATTTTTTAAGTAAGATTATTATATTCATGTTTCAAAAAATATATATATTCTTAAAACATGAGTAAATTTAATTTTTGAAAAAAAATTTAAATTAATACAAATTGAACGTTAGTGTGTCTCTCAAAATGAAAGCCATTCCAGTGTTTTTAAACTTTTTAATTGTACTTAATATCATAAATTTTTTAATTGTACCCCCTTATTTTTTACTTTTTAAATTCAAAAGTTTCCAAACTTTTTTATTTATATATTTTTAAAATTTTTAACTATCTAATATATATGTTCATTATGTGTGGAAGTTATATATATATATATATATATATATATATTGCCAGGTAACTAATAAAATCTTTTTCCAATAATTTCACCAATACAATAACATCAAACCTCACAAACTTTTAACTTATTTTTTAATATTTCTTATTTGTTTATATACATAAATTACTCTTGTTTTTTTTTTTTTAACTTTGAATTTTTGTTTAATTTTTTAATAAATATGTTTAGAATTATATAAATTAATATAAATTTATAAAAATTATAATCTCATAATTCGTCCTGCGAATAAATTGTAAATATTTGTACGAGTTTTTAAAGATCTATATATATATATATAACTTCAAATACTTCTAAGATATGTAAAAAATCTCATCTTCCGTTCTGTCTTGCCTCACGTGCCTAACCTACACCTACGCACGGTGGTGGCATAACTGTTACATATATACTGGCATTGGATTCTTTTTTAACTTTTAACTTTGTTTTAAAAAAAAAAAATCAAACTAGAAATTAAATTATTTAATTAATTAATGCCATGACGGAACCCATGCAATTATTTCATCCTTTTAAATCTTATCGACGTGTCTTTTTCTGCAGAGGACCCTTTTTTATTTTTAATTTTTAATTTTAATTAAAGACAACAACAATGCTTAAAATTTAAAAACACACATGTCACGGGTGACAACTTTGTTCGACCTACTGCCGTTCGCTCAACGGTATGAAAATTCGCACCCATTATATCATGCATGTAATCATTATAACAATAGTGGGAAATAATTGAAGTACAAATAATCTTGGCACTTTCGATTTTATATTATTATGTAAGGTAATTTCCCCTTTCACGGTCTCATGTTTCTAAAATGAAATATTTAACTCTTCGGCAGTGTAGGAATTTAAGATACATATGTGAAAAGGAATCGTTTTCTATTTTCCTTTTCGCAAATTTAAGGAGTACAATATGTGTGTGTATATATATATAACACATGCAGTGTAACTAAAAGTGCAAAACAAATGGATAATTTGAAATTCAAATAAATGATCCAGTCGCTCCCCAAAATCAAGTGATTTATCCTTTACTTCAGCACAAGACTAGGCCTTCTCGGCAAGACTTGCTCAGTTAAAACTATGTGCTCTAATACGGCCCCTTAACTGAATGGGCAACTCATGCACATGAAGGTTGTCTAGCAACAAATTGAATCTCAGTAAAGCTAATGGCTTAGTCAACAAATTTGCAAGTTGATCTTTTGTTGATAGGAAGGATACTTGAAACTTCTTTTGTAGGACCTAATCATGAACAGAGTGAAAGTCTATCTCAATGTGTTTTCGTGCGAGTATGAAAAACAGGATTGGAAGATAAGTAAGTTGCACCAATGTTATCACACCAAAGTTTGGCTACTATTGGCAGTGGTAACCTGAGCTTAAGAAAAAACGATTGGAGGCATTGGATCTAGCAACGATATTTGACAATGACTAGTAATTTGAGACTATACTAATGCAGGCAATGGTTTTTTGCTATTTGTAATTCTAAGTAATTAAGTTTGTGCCATAAAAAATACAATAAGTATCAACACTTCGCCTGTCATCACTGTCTGCAACTCAATCTGCATTACTGTATCCCTGTAATGAATGAGAAGAATTTGATAAAATGCGAAGTCCAAATATCTAAGAATTCGTTTCACTACTATCCAATGCTCATCTTTGGGTTGATGCATAAATCTACTGACCCAGTGAACTACAAATGCAATATCTGAACGAGTAAATCCCAAGATATTGTAAAGTTTCAACCGTACAGTGATATAGATGAGGATCATCAGAGTCAATTCCATTAAACTTTGATAGGTGACAACTTGTGAACATTGGAGATGTGCATAGTTTGGCTTTGTCCATTGAAACTCTACAAAGTAATCTACTATATACTTCCTTTGCATCAAAAATGGATCATTTTTATCCTTCATTGCTTCGATTGCTAAGAAATAGGAAAGACACCCAAGTTTTTTATTAGAAAATCAAGTGACAACAAGTGAATGAGCTTATTAATCTCCACTACATGAGAGCCGGTGATTATAATATTATCGACGTAAATTAAGATGAATAATTGAAAATTTTTATGATGTGGAGTGTATAAGTGTCAACTTTGGAGCTATGAAAGTTATAAAATTGAAGACGTTCTATAAACTAAGAAAACTAGGCTCTTGGTGCTTAGCAAAGACCATAAAGGCTTTTTTTATAAACAGCATACATGCATTGGGTAATCTAAGTCACAAACTCTTGATGTTGATGCATATACACCTCCTTTTGCAATAAACCATGCAAAAATGCATTCTAGATGTCTATTTGATAAATATTCCATTTTTTAGTAATATAAATTGAGAGGAGTAACCAAATGGTTCCCAGTTTAATAACTGGACTGAAGGTGGTCGACTCCTTGTTGTTGTTGATATCCTTTTGCCACTAGCTGCACTTTGAAGTGCTCTATATTTCCATCAGCATGTTTCTTTATTTTTTACACCCATTTGTTAACAACTAAATTTGATTGAGTGGTGGAGAGACTAAATCTTAAAACCTATTTTTTAAAAGAGCATTGAACTACAAATTCATAGCTTCACGCCATCGAACATCTTTAGAATCCTCTATAAATGATGTCGGCTCTTTGAGAGAAGATGTGGATTCTACTATTAGTGCTTTGGAAAGAGAATATCGAATCATTTCAACAAAGGGGTGCTTTGGCTTCAAGGAATTTGTTTGTGATCGAGAGTGATCATTCTTTACGACTGAGTTTCTGGAATTAATTGATAAGGTTGGAAAGGAGCAGCATGAGCAATTGGCTCACAATCAATGTTCTTTGGTTGAGGCATTGTATCATCTCTTTGTTGGTCCAAGGTTGGAAAAGATTGTTCCTTATGAGTAACGAGTGAAAAGGTGGGATAGAACACATTACTTCATTAGCATTGTTAGTATGTGCAATTAGGGTATTATGAGGTAAAGAAAAAGGGAGAGATATAGTAGGTATTTGTCTGACAGAAGATTCTTTTTGAGGAGATTTGTAAGGAAACAATGACTCGTTGAAAATCACATGATGTAAAACAAATATTGTACTTGTGTCTAAGTCAAGGCATTTGTATCTTTGGTGAGATAAACTCTAGCCAATAAAAATACAATTTTTGGATCTAAAATCAATTTTATGTCTATTATAAGGTCTTAAATTTGGCCAACATCAACATCCAAAAACACACGTGAAATCATAATTTGGTGTCTGATTGAAAGTCATTTCATAATATGATTTACCATTTAAACTTTTAGTAAGCAAATAGTTTATAATGTAGGTTGCCCTTAAAAAACCGTCTTCCCAATAAGACAATGAAAGATGGGAGCAAGCTGGCAAAGCTAATCCCATCTCCGCAATTTGACTTTGATGCCTTTCGACGAAACCCATTTGTTCATGTATGTATGAACAAGCCAAACGATGTTGAATATCACAAGTAGTAAAATAATTGCTTAGACGTCAAAATTTGCCACCCCAATTCATTTGAATAGATTTAAGTTTAGTATCAAAGTGACACTCAATGTATTTTTTAAATTGGAAAAATGTTTGTTCAACATTAGATTTTCGTTTTAGAGGAAACATCCATATAAATTTGTAAAGGCATCCAAGAAAGAGACATAATATCGAGATCCAAAAGTTAAAATAACATGATTTGTTTTCCAAACATCGGAAACTATTAATTCTAGATGTCGAGTAAAATTATGGGTGGAAGAATAAAAAATGAGATTTTGGCTTTTAGCCATCTCACATTCAGAACAAACAAACTGCCTTTTATTAGATCCAACAGGTAAGTTATTTGCTACAATTATACTACTAACAATAGGATAAGTAGCATGGCCAAATTGACGATGCCATCTAAAACAGAAATATGAGCTTTAAAAATGGTGGATGGACAAGAATACTGTAAAGGCTGGGAAAAGTAGTAGAGGCCATCTTTGACATGGACCCTATACAAGATGCTCCCTAAGCAATCCTTAATTAAAAGAAAAGAATTATGAAATTCAAAATAGACATGATTATCTCAAGTAAACTGTTGGACGGATGACAATTTTTTCTTGATTGCTGGAACCAAAATTTGACCAAGAATAAAAGATTGAAAAAGTGTGAAAAATGAAGTTATGCTAGTGTGATTAATGTGCAAACCTATACCATCTTCCACTTGAATCTAATCAAGACCACCATACTCTTTAGCTCGAACATTGAGATTATTGAAGTTGGTGAGATGGTGAGTTGTTCCGGTGTTAACATGCCAATCTTGACTATTGAAATTATGTTGATGCTTGAAGGCTACATTTGCTTGAGGATTTTGGTGAGAAGGATGGAGAAAATAATTGGTATTAAATCTTTTGTAGTAGCAGGGAATATGCCATTGACGGTCACAAAGTTGGCATCACAAGATATTATCAGAAGCATTGGTACAAGAAGAATTGTAATTACCCTACCTGAACCACGGTGGTTGTTATTGTAATTTCTATACGAAGATGAAAATAGTAAAAATATTTTTATAATTTCAATCTAATCAAGGTGAATAGTGGTATTACTATCCTATCTCGACCCTGCCCCAATTCACATTCCACTAAAATAAGATCAGATCAAATTCTTTGATTAACCTGCTCCATTATCATTTTTATGTAAAATTATTATTTTGGGTTATATAATAATAATAATAATAATAATAATAAAGCAATGTTAAGGCAAGATCATGAAACGTGGTTTTACAAAAAAAAAAAAAAAAAAAAAAGAAAATAGGAGAAGATGGATATTCATTATTTTCAAGAATAAAAGACATGTGAAAACATAAATACATACATATATATTATCATTTAAATATAAGAGGATTGATATTTGTCCTTTTAAAAGTAGAAAATTCCTTCCATGATGTTATTTGGAGCCCTTCTAGCTATACAAACTTAGTAACTTTTGCTAAAAAAAAAAATTACCAAAAGTTTAAAAAAAATAATTTTTTTATCCATTTAGTAAAAAATTATAAATTTATATCAAAAATTGGAGAAAATTTTTAAATTTGTAACTTTAGTGTGTGTTGTAACTTTTTATCCGTTCAATAAAACTTTGTAGAACTTTACCAAAAGTTGAAAAAATATTTTAATATTTTTGTAACTTTAATGTATGTATGTAATGATTTTTTTATGCATTTGGTAAAACAATAATTTTTAATAAAATAAAAAATATAAAACCAAAAGCTACTAAAATTTTGAGTTCAAATGCACCCTCAATTAAAATGAAGAGAAATATGTAACAATATTACATAGATATAATTATTACAAAAAAAATGGTACTTTCTTTGCTGATATGACTCACTCCCCATGTTTCTTTTCCCGCCCCCAACCCCCCTTTTTTACCACTCCTCTAACACAGTAGCACCTCATCTCGATGACGTGTCAACTGCATGATTTTTTTCCTATGATTCTTTTCCTTTAAACATTTTATTTGGATTATCACTAATTTTTTTATCTTTATTTTTTTTTTGTTTGGTTTGTTTTTTCTGGTGTTTTTCAACTCTTGATCATGCATCCTTTCCATATAAACTATTACACATCACCCATGTACACATATATATTTTTTATAGTACATGCTGTATGATGATTTTTCAGTAAAAAAAAAGCTACATATGCCGTTTTGTCACGCATTTTATTAATTTTTATTGAAAATTTTGAATAAATTAAAACACCATTACAATTCATTTTTATTCATATTATTGCTAATATCTCTTATTTGCTTATGCCTTGACTTCCCTCTCCCTTCTCTCTAAAATAAATGCATTTTTTATCTTAAATATAAAATTTATATTTTTTAATACATATTACTATTGAAAAAATGTTGTAATAATTTAATACTACACTTCAAAAATATATTTACTTTGTGTTATTTTTACAATTCGTATGCATTATTAAGAAGGGTACTTTTATTTATTTAATTTTTTTGTTTCGTGTGACAGTACTCAGAATTTTTTGTATTTTTTCTTTACTGCTAATATTTCACACCTGTCTCTCATTTTAATTATAAAAATTTCATGTCTTTCATATTTAATGAGTACGTGATGCAAACAAAATATTACAAAAAGATTTTAGTACACTTTCAAACATAATAAAAAAAAAAAGCTCTGTAAATGTCCTCATATTATAAGGACATATATTTATTATGTTAATTTAAATTTATATTTTAATTATATTAACTTGAATTTAAAAAAAAAGTTAAAATAAAAATATTTATTATTGTTAGTTTATTAATAAAATTATTCATAAAATCAAGTAGAATTCCAAAAAAATAATTAATTGAGCCATTAACAAGAGTTCTATTAGAACTTTTTCAAAATTCATAAAAAAAAAAAAAGTAAATCTTATCGAATTTTAATGTTTGAAACATGATATGAAATAAATCGATAAAGCATAAATCAAAATTTTAAAATAATAAAAAACCAAATGCATAATATGTGGCTCTTTCAAGGCATGATTTTATTATACATAATTTTTTTTCTTAATTATTGTTCAAAGAATTAGTTGTTCAGCTAAATGTACACAAACTTGATTTCTAACTTCTTGTGATTATTTTTGTTAATTAATATAATAAATTTAATTTAAAAAATTGATTATATTAACTCATGCGATGCACGAAAACTTGCTAGTATATATATACACATATGTACATTATTTAAATTTTATATAAAAAATTATTTTAAAGATTGTGACCCCTATGCAGAAAACTAATTTTTTTTCTAAGGATGGTAAACCCAGATTTTGTGGATTTGCTATCAAAAATTCAGTATTTTTGAAAATACAGTTTGTGAAAACGTATAATGGTGTTGTGGTTTTGAAGCCGCAATCTCATTACATAGTTTGTTATAAATTACCAGAGAAACGTGAAACCATATCGTGGTTTTTGCCTAAACTACAAAAACGCAAAACTATTTAGCAGTTTTAGTCGTGGGACAGCCGAGAAGCGCGAAACCATTTAGCGGTTTTAGCCATGGGACAGCCAAGAAACGCGAAACCATTTCGCGGTTTCAAGCCAGCCAAGAAATGCAGTATCATATTGCGATTTTCGTACAAACATACCACCACCTCCAATCTATTTATACGCGAAACCATTTCGCGGTTTCAAGCCAGCCAAGAAATGCAGTATCATATTGCGATTTTCCTACAAACATACCACCACCTCCAATCTATTTATTCTCCCACCCACATCAACAAGATTTAAAAAAAAAAAAAAAGCAACATCAACAATAGAACAACAAAAATAATCCTCTATGTACGACTAGAGAATAAAAACAAATTAAAAAATGACAGTTGTACATTAAACAATCCTATATATATAAGTAGAGTACTTGTAATTTCATGTTTCACCTACCTATTTATAAACCCAACAATGACAACAATATCATCAACAACAAAATAACAGAAAACAATATTAAGCTGTATGTACGACTAGAGAATATAAAATTAAAATTTGCTAAGTTTAAATTCAACTTTTTAGCATATGTAAAATATATATATATATATATATATATCAAATAAAAACACATATGAGTAGAGAATATAAATAAAAGTAATACAATACTTGTAATATTATTTTTTAATCAATCAATCATTTGAAGAGCAAAATGGGAATTAAGAATTCTATATCGATAACAAAATAGATAAATGCATTTAAAGATTCATAACAAAATACTAATGGGTGCCAAAGCTAAGAATATTTTGAGTTTGCTCTAGGTTCGTACGTCTCTCCTCTAACTATGGCCGAGTCGGAGGCTCCATCAGTTGAGAGGGTTGCTCAATCCCCTGTGTATGGTTGAAGGGCTCCTCCAATTATACATGACTTAAAGTCTCTATCTCAACTTGATACCAAGGCCTCACCTTCTTCCTCCTCGCATACTATACCGAAGATGATAGTCATGGATTGGTCAATGGTAAAGTAGGCGTACCTAACTGGACAATGTCTGATAGCGTAACTAACCGGACAAAATCTGGTGGTGACCACTCAGTAGGCTTAGTGATCACTATACAATCATCAATGCTGGGGAGATTAATAGGTGGATCAGATGATGATATCAGCATGTCTAATGTTGATGGGCCCACTTCGGCAAAAATGGAAGGCCCATTTTTAGCTGAGGCTAATGGGCCGGTTAACCTCGACAGTCCACTCCAGCTAAGTTAGATCGTCTAGCTACGGCTGATCTGAATCTACTATTATCCCCTTGGACTCGCCGCACCTCATTTAGGGTTGCAATAGTCCTTAGGCCTATCATCCTCAAGGTCGTCACTAAATGATGTACCTCATCCACATTAGCGTAGCTGAAGAAACCTACTGTAACCTGTGTGGCCATGACTGCAATCTATACCTAAAAACTTCATCCAACCGTATTAGAAATATAAACCATTCTAATTAAACAGTGGAACATAGTTTGCTTCGTTACAATAGTACTTATCAATATTTCCTTAGTGGCAGTCACCCGTTAAGGCCCAATATGAGGCATATCGCGAGGAGGCTTAAAAGGATGCCTTGTAATCAACTCATACCACTGCATATACAGATCACTACGATCTATCTGACCAGTACATGGGTCAGTAGTGACCGCCCGAGCATGCTAATCATTCTACACAGTGATGTGATCAACATACTGTATACTCCAGTCAGTACCTGTCCTATCTCGTCTATCAATGGCATGTAAACTGTTAGATGTTTCACAAGTAATAGGCTCGCGCTGAACCATCCCAAACTATCGTAACATGCGAATGAGTAAGTGCATCTCAACTATGTCGTAGAAAATCAATAGGGATCTCGTCTGCCATATCTCTCAGTCGAGCGCTGGGATAGCTAAGTCCGCTGAGTATGGCTATCATGTCATCTGGGAGTCCGCCATCAAGTGTAGCTGGTCCTTGTACTCAAGTAGAGTACATGCAGATGTCAATGTAAGGCTTGCTCACCATCTATTCGAAATGTAGATGTGTATATATTAGTGTATTATGAAAACAAACAGTGACCTTCGTAATGTAGAAAAAAAAATGAAATATATTTAACGTTGTGATACCTGCAATTGTATGGGTTGACCAGTCGAATAAAGGGTACCACACCAGCTACTGGAGGTGCCAGTAGCTGGTGCATCGGGTGGAGGTGCCACGTATAGGGCATCTAGATGAGATGTATCAAGGGCCTCGGGCTGAGGTGTGTCGGCTTGTTGACCTCAATATTGTATAATCGGACAAAGTAAAGAAAACCTCTCCCGCGCCCATATTTGTAGGAGGACTAATGGGCCAGCTATCTTTTTGACCCAGGTCTACGATGCTCTGTACATCTCCTGGTATAAATAAGCTAAAGTTGTTCCTTCTCAGCTATACTGGCCAACATGGTCTAAGTCGCTAACCAATAGTAAAAACATCATCGGGATCATCCAATTGACTTATTTAGGAACAAGCATCCTCCAATTAACATAAGGTCACACGGGCATGGCGACGCACTAAGTCCTCATTGACATTAGCTAGGAGCTGTCTAAAGTACTGCTGTAACCAACTGATCCTAATGGCGCTGCCTCTGATAGCATTGGCATGCCCAGGTAGGCCTAAAAATGTCAATCCACCTTTGAGTAGTATGAGTCTCATCGCACCAGTAACTGCCATCCCATCAACTGTCAACCTGGTGACAATGCTGATGTCCTCTAGTATGATGGTGTACTTCCCAATCAGCATAAAAAAGTGTGAGTCTCCACTCTCCACCTCTCCACAAGTACTATGATCAGTGGCCTATACAACATGATGCACCTGAGGCAACAAAACTTGTGCATGCCTGCCTAACATATAATCTATAACTTGGGCATCTCTAAGTAGCTCTATAAGGTCTCTTATAAGGCATTAGCCACTACAAAGATCAAGTACTATCGAATCCTGAGCAATAAAAAATTTCAAATCAGTTACAAGCATTTAGCAATTATAAATTGAATATAGTAATCAACTACATACACTCAAAACATACCACACCATCTCATATGTCTATAGATCTATGTCTGAACTGTGACCCTAGCACAAATATATCATGCAGTCTTGACAATAACAAAGGAGGCTCCTGATCACCTGGGGGATCCATGACTTATACACGAAATGAAATAATTACTAACAGTTTAGACAGTTATATGTTACTTAACTAAATAGTGAGAAAGTAGTTAAAAGGCATACAAATTACTTAATCGATTGATTAGAAAACAGTTCAAAGTCTTACAGATTACATAACAAAGCAATTAAAAGCCTTACGAATTACATAACAAAGCAATTAAAAGTCTTACGAAACTGAAGAACAAAACAGTTCAAAGTCTTTCATATTACAAAACTGAGTAATCAAAAAACTAACTAGCCTAGATGTTTTACAAGGCAATTTCCCCTAGTATGACCCTCGTCACGACAAAAACCACACCGCAGCTGAGTCGAACTTTCACTCTTGTCTATCTCATTCCTAATACGAGTCGACATTGGCATTTTTTTTTCTTTTACTTCTAATATTGATTTGGGATGAAAGTTAGGACACTTGACACTTCCCAATATTTGGGACCATTTGAGGGTTGGAATCAGGGTTTATATGTGCTAACATAGGAATCAGTGCTGTACTCTAATAAAATCATGGCCATCCAGTTATAATGCCGTTCCTCACAAACTACAATAACATATCAATACAAGATCCGAGAATTAGTCCATTTACCACATGTGCAGCTTTGATCTTTCAGAGAAATCACCTGTACAGGGCTACCCCTATTTACACGATACCTGGTAGTTACATTGTACTTACCATCAATATGATTAAATCGAACAATTTCGTGTCCTCGAGCATGTTGTTGATATCTACCAATCAAGTCCAATACTTATGGCAGAAGTCAAACCCTGGTCCCTTGAGCTACTAGTGAAACCTCATTTCGATTACTAAAGTATGTCATGACTTTGTAGAATGTAAACTGTGCACATGCTACAATATATAATGACCTGGCACGTCACATGACATTGTTAAAACATTCTAAAATATTCATGGTCAAATTCCCATAACTATACCCTCCATTATGACCAATTATCCACTTTCCCTTAGAGATCTTGTCTAAATACTTCTACATATCATGATTGAGTTCTTTAATTGTTTCCATTATTGAATCAAACATCTGAATCTGTGGAGTTTTTACAGCATAAGACATCAACTTATTTAAATGAAAGCTAGGAAACTTCTTCTTAAAATTAGCTTCCACGTGCCTCAAACAAAACCTATGGAAGCCATCAAGGGGTGCCTAGCCAAAAGTGGGGGTGTTAATGGTGCTGGTAATGCCAACGTGTCTATTAGAAATCAAACAAAGGCCCTACCTATTTGGGACTACATGTCTCATCAGGTTGTGAAGGAACCAGTACCAACTATCTAACGTCTCTTCATCTACAATTGCAAAAGCCAGTGGAAAGATCTATAAGTTAGCATCACTTTCCATCGTAATAAGCAACTTCCCCTTATACTTTCTATAGAAGTGAGTGCTATCTATTGTTATGACCGGTCTGCAAAATTGGACACCATTAATAGAGGGTTTCAATGCCCAGAAGACATACTGTAGAATGGTAGTACCTATGACTGATCTAGGATGATAGCAGTAATCCACAATACTTCCAGGATTGTATGTTTGTACTGTATGTAAAAATACTGGCAGCTTATTATATGATTTGTCCTAGTGCAAATATAGTGGCAATGGCTTTCTGTTTCATAGCCCATGCTTTATTATATGATATAACGCATTGAAATTAGTTTTTCACTACCAGAACCAAAAACACCAGGTGAAACAGATAGATTCTTCTGCACTAATTCTTTTATGTGCGTCGCAACAAAATTGGCATCTAACTGGGAGTGATCTTAATTCATCTGAGCATAAACATAATTATGGGGGGGCTTTTGTTTGGTGATTTGAAACTGGCCATGTCTTCTCAATTTAGTAGTTGCACTTGCCAAATACAAAGCATCTTGCACCTAATAGCCCACATCCTTGTATCTGACTCAACTGTCTAAAATTGAGTATTCGTTCTAACTGAGTACACCTTCAGTGCCTTGATTAATTCAGTTTTGTCCTTGAAGATAACTCCAACATGGGGCTCCTCGGTTTTAGGGTCCCAATTTAGGCAATGAAACCTAGACGTGGACGCTGCAATGCTTGGCTTAGTGAAGGTTGTAAACATTTGCGAGGCGGGTTGATGGAAGCTCTGCTTACCCTCTTCAACCCCCTCATTAGCATTAAGCCCAGCATTGAGGCCATCATCGTTGTTACCATTAAGGTGAACATTGTTATCATTATCTAACCTGAAGAATAAGTCTTCTTTTGCATTATATGTTCCATGGTCAGAGGCACATGTGATGTAATAGCACCTATTTACTCCTCATGCTCAGTTAGTTCTTGAACAACCCCCCATTCAATAAACTCTGCATGCAAGGGACTATGAGGCGATTGGAAATCATGAGAATTAGAAGCATGTTCTCCCTCAGAGTTAATGATTGGTATTGTCTACATGTCAGCACGAACTAGTGCAAGTCGAGACTAAACTACCAATACTTTGTACTCCATGTGCAAATCAACGTACGACCATTTCAACTGAGCTATTACATCTATCATTCCCCTAGCCCCACTGTCATTTTTCACCCAAAATGCCCTATAACAAGCTACAGTTCTAACAATCACTGGACACTTATATATAACACTAATCTTCACCCGACTCCTTCCACACCCAATGTATTGCACAGTTCGATTATTAGCTGTTTGTAAGTTATAGTAGTAGTAACCCGAATGCTCTCCTCATATTCAAAATCATAGGACAACTTTTCGTCAGTCGAAGTTACATTCCCACCCCAGAAGCAAAATATAATCACATATTATTCCGACATCGTACCTTCTATTACAGAAATTACAAACTCAAGATTAGGAAAGCTGAAAGCATTAAATAAGAATATTCACTTCCAAATGGATAAGGCGTACTATGTTATGTTTGGATCTTAATTCACTTATAGTTCACTTACAACTAATAGGAAATGTAAGTTATCAAATATATGTTATTATTGTTTTGACTAATAAACATTTTTGAATTAAATAATGTAATAATTATATTTGATGCAATTGCTTTTAATAAATTATATCATTGACTTTTATTAGTGTTATAATGTATTATATAGTGATTTTAATTATATTATTTTTAATACATAATTATATTAAATTAACTTAATTACTTAATATACTTAATAGGTTATCAAATATACTTTAGGAAGCTATTATTATATAATTAAGAACTAATGGATCTTTTTATTATCAAATATATTCTATAATATTGTTTTGACTACACTAATTATCAATATTATATATTTATGAATTAAATAATGTAATAATTATATTTTACGTAATTGCTTTTAATAAATTATATCATTGACTTTTATTAGTGTTATAATGTATTATATATTGATTTAATTAAATTATTTTCAATACATAATTTAATAAAGAACATAACATTAATATTATAATTTAATATTATATATTTTAATTAGATTCAAATATTTTGAATTATTTTTAATACATAATTT
This sequence comes from Vitellaria paradoxa, assembly GCA_019916065.1. Taxonomy (NCBI): domain Eukaryota; kingdom Viridiplantae; phylum Streptophyta; class Magnoliopsida; order Ericales; family Sapotaceae; genus Vitellaria; species Vitellaria paradoxa. The sequence continues at coordinate 36,344,764 of CM034237.1, read as the reverse complement.
AGTAAAGAATATAACATTATAATTTGATATTATATATTATAATTATATTCAAATTTTGATTTAAAGTTTTCTAATTCTTTAAATAAAATATCATATTTATTCATTTTATAGTAATTTAATATATTATAAATCCTATAATAGTCAACATGTTCATCCAATATGATCTCAAGAAATTGATCATCCAACAACATATTCGGCAAATGGTTGTCTATTTTTTTTTTTTTTTTTTTGTTCATATCATCAAAGCTATTAAATATAAACTTATATACTCACAAAGTTATTCAAAATCCCAAATTAACAATCACAAATTGTGAAATATGTTACACGAATGTGAAATTAACATAATGTCAAACTAACACAGAGAAATGTTCATCAACTCATGCTTAAACAATGTACAATTTTCTATTCAAAACCTTAAATTAACACAATATGATCTAGGAAGAAGTAGGGATGAAGCATGTTACATTTTGGACAAGACAAATCAATGAAGGTGAATGAGATGGAGGTGAATGAGGAGGAGCATGAGATGCTGGTCCACAGAGGAGCACGTCACTGATGAGGTGAGGTGCGTAGAAGGGAGGCAAGAGCTGTTGAGCTCAAGAGAGAGAGAGAGAGAGAACCTATCTATTTGAGAGAGAGAGCGACTGATAGATTGAGAGCGAACAGCGAAGAAGAAGAAGAATGAGAAGAAGAAATTGGGATTTAAGTGAACTCAAACAACCGCGATATGGTATCGCGTTTCTTTGGTGGGTAGAAACCGCAAAATGGTTTCGCATTTCTTGGCTATCGTTGGGTTGAATTGAAATGGTTTCGCGTTTTTGTGTTTTAGGCAAAAACCATGAAATAGTTTCACGTTTCTCTGGCAATTTGCAACAAACTACGTAATGAGATCGCGGTTTTAAAATTGTAACATCATTCTACATTTTCGCTAACTATATTTCCACAAATACTGAATTTTTGATAACAAATCTACAAAATATAGCTCAACCGTCCTTAAAACAAAAAAAAAAAAAAAAATCCACAAAAGCCCTTCTCTCCATTTCCCTCTCTTTCTCTCTTTATTCTAGTTCTTTCTCACTCTCCTCTCTTTTCTACCCAAAAGTAGAAAATAGTTTTTAGGGGAAGGAAGCTCTCTTTTCCTTCTCCATACTTTATATTCCTCTTTTACTTTTCGTTCAGATCATATAGAAGAAAATGCAACAATACTCTTTTTTTTTTTTTTACCTTTTCTCTTTTCTTAAACCTTCTCATTTTCCTTGAACAAACACACTACAACTTTCTCTAACTTAATAAATTGTTTGTGAATTTTTGTATTTGTTTGGTAACTGCTAGCTAAAATCTAATTCTTAAATACTTATCTTTTTTATTTTTTAAATAACTAAAATTACTTTTTATATTTTAAATTTTTTAAACCATCAAAGGCAAATATATCAAATTAACAAAAAAGTTAAAAAATTAGCTACTAAACCCCCATTTGGTAACATTTCCGTTTTATGTTTTTCTATTTATAGTTTCAAAATTTTGTAAATTAGTAATAGAAACATGGTTATTAAATGTGTCTACACTTTTTATTTCAAAAAGAAATTGAAAACTTAAACAAAAAAATGTAAACAAAAAAAAAGTATTTTCATTCCATTTTTTTTTATAACAAAAACTTTGTCAATTTAATACTTTATCCATTTTGTTGCATCATATCAAAATGAATTATTTTATTCAAATATTATATTAAACTAAAATTATTTTTAATAAATAATATAATTAAATTAAATTAATCATCTAAATTAATAAGTTATATAGTTTATTAATTTATTTTTAATAAATAATATAATTAATATTAATATAAAATTTATTTTATTAAATTATTTTTAATAATCAAATAAAATTAATTAATTTAATTAAATTAATATTATATATATGTTATTAAATTATTTTTAATAAATATCATAATTAAATTATTTAAATTATTACGAAATATATTTTATTCAATTGTTATTAATAAATAATATAATTAAATTAAGTTAAATTAATATAAAATATATTTTATTAAATCTAATTAATTTTTAAAAAACTAATAAAATTAGATATTTTATTAGAATAAAAATTAATAATTTTAAACAAATTACATTTTCAAACTTTATTTTTTATTTAAAAATAATAATAGAAAATAAAAAATAAAAACGTAAACAGATAAATATAAATATAAAAAGGATAACGTTACCAAACGGACGTTAAAATGTTAATTTTTTTCCTTCCCAAATTTAACAAAAAATATAATTATTTTGGTAATTAATTAAAAAATAACTTTTTTTTTTTGCTTTTCAAACTTTTACGGGAAAGAAAGTATTGATGCTAACTTTCTTTCCCATAGAAGCAAAATTTTGATGGTTAACAAGTTCTCGGAAAAGTTGTCCCGTTCGGGTGATCCCGACCCTGCTCACACAATCTTTATGTTTACTTAAAAAAAATCATGCAAATAAATTTTAATTTTTATTAATTTTTTCAACTTTCATTCAATTAAATCTCATTATGTGTCATTTGTACACAAACTTTTTATTTTTTTTTGCTTTTTAAAAACCAAACACCACCAATAATCACATAATTAACAAAACCTAAGTCCAATGACGGTGATACAACGATTCAACTAATGATTAATTTTAGTATTACATAAAAAAAATATTGTAATTGTATTTATTTATTTACTTATAGGTTAATTAGTTTCTTGTATATTTTATGAAATAAAATAAAGGTATATATAATTGTGATTATTCACTATTTATTCCTCTCAAAACGACGACGATGATCATTTAAGTGACAGATCATGAGATCACATCCTCGGCTTTAAACCAAATGAATGGAATTCAACTTAATTGGTTCTCAACTGAATTAATTAACATAACGGCTTTGACTTAATTTTAATTAACAACAAAGCATATTAATTTAATGAGTTCTTTCTAATTTTAATCTACTTATTGAATGAGATTTATTTACAAGTGAGGCACCCAAATAGTCCTTAATTAAGAATTTACTATCATAAATAAATTAAACTCTTAGGCTATTAATTATAAGATTTTTTTAGGCTTTTTTTGAGGTGTGTGATAAAATAATTTAATGTATATATATATTTGACATCTCAGGATTATTTAAGGTTGACCCAATTGTTAATTTTAGAATTTTAAGAATTAGTCGAGATATACGTATATATATATATATATATGATCTCACAAATAATCAAATTACTTTGATGAGGAGCTGGCCACTATAAAAAGTTCATTTATATGCAAAATGATGTGGTTAAAGTAGGGTCGATTCCTTTCAACTTTTTTTAGCTGCTGATTTTTCTTTTGAGACTGAGCCATGATAAATTACAAAAATAATTTTTTTTAATTTTTTTTAATAACTAAAAGAAATAAAGAACAAAAATCTTTTGTACTCTTCACTTTAGACTCTAATTTGCTCCAGAGAATTTAGCTTCAAACTTTTAGGAGTTAGAATGAGTCGTGTGTTTAAATTATGAACTTGTTTAAAATAATAGAAGAAAAATAAAGTTACTATACATACATTTATATGATATAGTTAACTAAAAAAATATTTTTCATATAAAAATTAATAAAAAATTTTCTCAACAATATAATAGATTTGATTTCTTTCATTTCACTTAACCTTTTCATTCACTCCAATAATTCAAGATTTGAACATAATAGATTTTGTGTAATTAGTTTTTTAATAATGAAATGAAAATTTTATTTGATAAAGATTAAGATTTTAAAATTGTTAGAACAAAATTGAGATAATTATGAATCCTTTTAGATTTAAATATTTAAGCAGCATTTGTATTTCTGAATTTGAAGTATATTTGAAGCATACTTTATTTCACACTTTCTTATTTCTAGAGGAATGGAAAATGTCATTATAACTATTCATTTTCTCAAGAAATGGAATGGTCATCCCTGCATTTTGCTTGAATGAACATTCCATAAGAAACAGTATCCAACTTCTTATAAGTATACCAAATGAAAATGAAGGTGGGAATCAACATTTCCATTTTAATCCATTCTCTCAATTAAATATATCGTAGTGTGTTTGATATGGGTTAAAAATTAATGATGTAAATATTAAAGGATATAATTATTAATCTTTTACACTCATAATTTTTTGTAATTTTTTACCCCTCTTTTTAAAAAGCTTACATTTAAATCCTCAAAAATGTAGAATAGTAATTTATTTATAATTTAATGAATTACTTCAACCATAATTAAAAAGGATAAAATTTTATAGGAGTAACATTTACCCATTTTTAACCAAACACACTTAGAAGTCAATTTGTAAAGATTAACGTGTTAGCAACTTGTCAAGTAATTGTGATATATAATGGTTTGGGTCTGAATTCGGACTTTAGTTGACTAGATATGTACTAGAAAATTTAGTTTGAGCTGTTCTTAGCTAACATCTGTGTTGCAGGTTGCAAGTCGTAGGAGTGAGTTTCTTGTAAGACCTGCAACTACAGAATTGGTTGTCGATATTTCCTCGTGGGTTGCTAGCGAGCTTTTCACGGGCATCTTAGAGATGCTCTCGATATTTTCTTGCGAATGCCAGCAAGCTCTACGACATCCAGTAGGGTGCTAGCAATTTTTCCACAAGAATGATCTACTGGTCTTTTCATATATTATTCGACCCAATTGGGATGATATTATATGATATTTTTTCAACATTATTATATTTATTTCCTGAGAATACATAATAATTTATTCATTGATGTTTTGAGAATAGGATAATTTAATTTGTTATAATATCGAGATATTATTGATTATACATGATTAAACATATCATGTGTATGTGGCTTGGGTTAAATCATCCATACGTGGATATAGATTTGGCTAAGAATGTTGTTTATGTTGACGTATTGTAGCACGATTATGGTCATATACATGAATAGGATTTATTGATTTCTAAAAAGTGATAAAATGAGATTTTCTAAAATATCACTAGAGATTATTCATAGGTGTTGATGTTAATCATAGATTATATTGGCGTGATTTTCAGGAATACAGCCAGATCTTGCTTGAAATTAGTAAATGCCTGACTAGGAGTAAAAAATAATTCCCTAGCAAAATGGCTAAGGAGCGTAATGTAGTTCTCTTAAGACTTAGATGATAGAAGATGTAACACAGTTTCCTAACAGTTATTCATAATTCTATTGAGTGGGGTATAACATGACTTCCTAGCAATATGCATTGTACGGGGGTGTAACATGATTCCCCCACGAGCGCCAGGTTTGTGTATGTTAGAATATCAAATACTTGATTAAGGAATGTAATACGATTCTCCAGTGAAGGGACTATAGGGTATAATACGATTCTCTTGAATCTTAAAGGATTAGGTAAATAGTGGGTTAAAAATTATTTTAGCATCACATTCAATCATCCTCACTTGTATGAGATTACGGGGGTGTTTGGTTGACAAAAAGTTGACCAAAAAGTACGATAAAAGTAGAAAGATGTGACATAAAGGTGATATGTGGAGAAATTTGATTGGAGGAAATTACAAAAATTAGTTAAATTTGGTGAGTTTTGATGACTTTTGGTGCCACCAAACAGGGCCTATAGTATTATTATATATATGGCTTGATGAATAATTATGATTGTGCGAATGAAATTTATAGTTAGCTTGGATATAAGTGTAAGAATTATGGCAACCTGATTTTAGAAACAAGATCATGGGTAGCTTGGGCATTATTTGCATACCACAATTGTATGAGCAGTAAGAACCAGTCGTACCCAGAGATATTAATTAGTTCACAATTTTACTTCTATAAACTATTAGGTGTCACACAATAAAAGCAAGATAAAAATATTTTGGTTTTCGAAAAAAGAAACCTATCTTGGCATTTAATTAAACACCTAAGAGGCAATAAGAAAATCAATGAAAACTAGACTAAAACAATAACAAAAAGGAACATTGAGCCATGTGCTAGCAAGTAAACAAGTAATTATGAATCAATACAAGGTTTTGAAAATATTTTTGTTTGGACATTAGTAAATTCAATTCTAACTAAGATGCCATTAGACTAGGATACTTATATGTTATCAAAATTATAAATTCGCCATATTATTTTCTAAAAATATAAAAATTTAGGTATGAATTGGCGAGCCATCGAATCATGACATGATTAAAAATCCCTATTCATAACTCTACTATAGCTGGTTTTGGAAAGACCAAAACAAAAATTAATGGAGATGAAATATACCTTAAAAGTTTCAAGAAAATATTTTTTTGGTAAGTTTTCAATAAAATATTTTTAATCAACAAAATTAATTTCAAAATATATATAACCATTAGTTCAATTAAGTTGGCTATCTGATCATTCAATCACCATAAATTCCTAGTTCTACTAAGATAAATTCAATAATCTATATTAAAAAAAAATATATAAAGAATAAAACAATGGAAGTTCAAACATACCTTATGATAAATTCGTAAAAATATGAAATAAGTTGTCCCAATGGAACCCCAAGGGGTTAGATGGGATGGTCTTGGACTGAGACTTAGGGGCTTACCACCCCAAGGTCTCAAGTTCAAGTCTCCTCTCTAGCAAAAACTTGGGGCCAGCCTCCCGGGCGCAAAGCGTAGTAAAGGTTGGTAGGACGGGCCTCCTTGGCTGGACGAACCGTATCCAGTTCTTGGGTGTGGGTCCGACTCCCCGCCACTACGCGAGTTCGCGATTGACCGCTATACATGTTGAGGGGCCGGTATGTGTGGCACAAACCAAAAGAGATTCACTCTCTAGGGGTTTGACCTAGGGAGTGAATCTCTCGAGGTTAAATCCTTTTTTTTTTTTTTTTTTTAAGTTGTCCCAATGGTCCTTTGCTCAAAAACTAAGCTAAAAGCATGATTTATAAAAGAAAATAAGAAACTAAGGGAAAGCTAACCATAGGTAAAAAGAGATGATAAGGCCACTCTTGTCTCTCTAAAAATTTGAAAAGAAAATGAAACATTAACTTTAATTTTTGTCTTTCATGAAACCCTAGCTTGTGTATAATGTTTACCATAAAAAATTACAATTTTCACATCAAAAGGCCAAATTTCAAATTCTTAGGTTGAGTCGTGTGCACATGAGAGCGCATGGGAGTGAATACTTAGCCAAAAATATGAATTTTAGGCTAAGAGTATTTTGTCATTCGCACAAAGATGCGCACAAGCTCTTGTTCGAACATGGGTGCTAACAACTAATTGATGCCCCTGACTTCTAGTATGATTTTGACCCGTAAGATGATAGATTTGGGCTTTGAATACAAAAGTTGTATCCCTTTGAGCCTTCCTTCCAACCCAAGAAGAATCGCATCAATTCGAATTATGAGTAAAGCATTATGGCCAAAACACCAACAAAGTGCCGAAGTGAACTTTTCCACAAAAAAAAAAAAAAATTTAATTGTGTAACTTTTCTTCCATTCTCTTTTGGATAATTCTTCTCGTACTCTTGACACTCAAAAGATGTAATTAGGTCACGAAACAGCCTTGAATTGGGCAGTGGATGACAAGTGTTTGACAAAATGTCCAAATGATCCCTACGCCTTGTTTTTGCACTCTCTTTCACACCTTCTTACTTTGGCTAATCTCCACTTGTATTTATTATGTCTTAAAGGTCTCAAATACCATATTTTAGTACCCAAAATTGCAAAAACACTATTAATACAAGTAGTGAAAATAATATAATAAATTCGAACCTTAAATAAAATTTTCTATGCAATTAGCACATAATTATAAAAAAAAAAGTCCTAATCAGGCATGAATAGCTTGAGTACCGTCTTAGCTTCACTTAATTGTTATTATGTTCAATCAAATTGAATTTTGAGCAATGGATGCAGTTAATTGTAGTTGAGTTGAGGCATTTGGATTAATCTAGAGATAGAGTTACCTCCTTTAAATTATTGTAACTTTTTTATAATGTAATATTTGGATGTGGATCCCAAGCTCAAATTTATGTTATTATTATTAAATAGTGAGATTTGTAATATGTATTACAGTCATTTTTGTGGCCATGTAGGCCTAAGGTTTGGTTGCCATTATGCAATATTTAGTTTATTTCTTGTAGTGTAATATTGTTTTATGTGAGAATCGGGGTATGATTGGATACTCTGATTGACTAATTATCATCACTTAACTTTAGATTAGATTAAAATTAGTTCCTATATTCTCATGTTTGTCATAGATTGCAAAGTCATAGGGCATGATAATTAAGGAGAAAAAATTAATTCTATTTAAATATTCATAAAATATAACAAATATGATTAAAATGGATAAAAATTTACAAGTTAACATTTAAATTCTTTAATTAACCATACTAAACAGACCCTAACACTGTGTTTGGAATCATTGGAAATAATAATAAGGAAAAGGTTCAAGAATGGGGAATTCAATAGAATTATTATATTTCTAAAAGAATAAAGATGGAAATATCATTGAACTAAAGAGGGAAAGATCGAGGTTAGTTTGGTTTTTTTATTGTTTTTGTTTCAGTTTTTTTTCCTAAATTTGAGATATTTATCATTTATAATTTGAAAAAATCTAAAAATGTAAAAAGATAATTTCTGCCATTTTAGAAAAAAATCAAAAAGTTAAGAACTGTTTAACAAAGATACTAGTTTTTAGTTTTTTGTGTTTAATTTTATTTTATGTGTTTAGTTCTTAATTTTTATTTTTGAGTTTTAGTTTTATTTTTCATAGTAAAAAAAATAAAACTTGAAAACGCATTTGATAACATTAGTTATTAATTAGTAGTTATAATGTTGGAAGAGTGGTCAGTAGTAGCGAGTGGTGATTGATAACAAAAGTATGGTCAGAGATAGGTGGTGATAGACGGTAAAGGTGGTGATGGGTCAATGGTGGTCTGAGGCGATGGCGGTTTGTGGCGGCCAAAGGTGGATAGCAACCAACATCAAAAGTAGTGATTGGTCAACAGTGATCGGAAGAGAGTTATATTGGTTAGAGATGGGTGACAATTGGTGGCATTGAGTGGTTATCAATAGTGAGCGATGGTTATAATTATTGTGAAAAAAAATAAAAATTAAAACTAAAAACTTGACAATTTTTATATTTTTATAATTTTAAAAAAATTTAAAACTAATTTTTATTTTTTTAAAATTACAAATTAAAAATAAATTTAATAAATAAGTTTTTGTATTTAGTTTTTATAAAAATAAAAATGAAAATTAAAAACTGAAAACTAAAAATCTTATGAACCGATGTCCTAGGAATCAAATGCTGACTTCTAACTAATAATGTCTAGCGGAGCTTCAATTATTCATTCCTTTCAACAACCACTAGAAATATCATTGTGCAATCAACCCAAAAAAAAAAAAAAAAAAAGAAATATTGAAGGAAACAATGAACAGTGCAAAAGAATCAAGTGCGTGGGCCCACCCCCTCCACACAAACAAGGAGAATTCTCGTGACCCTAGTTACGATCTCTATCTTCCCGGATCCAGACGCCCAACTAAAGATACAAAAAATACTAAAAAAAAAAAAAAAACTAGTCATCAATTCACTGACCAACCCAAATGAAGCTCCGCTCAACCTGTTGTTCTCTTCACTTTCTTCCTTCTTCCTACTATTTCCAATGTCTCCCGTCTTCTTTTTCTTCTTCTTCCTCCTGTTGCTGCTCCTCCTCCTCCTTCCCTCTCCATCTTTCTCCTACCCATTCAGTAAGAACTTTCTATCTCTACTCTCTCTCTCTCTCTCTCTATATATATATATATATGAATATATACATATATGTGTGTGTGAGTGTATATGTATATTTATGTGTATATGTATATGTATCTAATTCTAACTCACTGTAACTGCCTTAACTAAATGTGGGTCTTGTTGAATTTGGTCTCCCAGATGCTGCCTATCACATTGACTGCGGCGGCCACACGGACTCCACCGACAAGTTCAACACGACTTGGCTTGCTGACCGCTTCTACACCGCCGGCTCGATCGGCCTGGTGTCCGAACCGCTCCGGTTCCATTCCCTGCAAGAGAAGACCCTCCGTTTCTTCCCAATTTCTGCCGGCAAGAAGAACTGCTACGTCGTCCCCGTCCCCAGCGGAAGGTACTACGTGAGGACGTTTACGGTGTACGACAACTATGACGGAAAGTCACATACTCCCAGCTTCGATTTGTCGGTTGAGGGAACCCTAGTGTTCAGCTGGCGGTCGCCGTGGCCGAAGGAGATTGCTCGCTCCGGAGCCTACTCCGATCTCTTCGCTTTCGTCTCGGACGGCGAAGCTGACGTCTGCTTCTACAGCATTGCCACCGATGCGCCGGTTATCGCCTCGCTAGAGCTCGTCCAGATCGATCCGGCGTCGTATGATTCGCATGCGATTGGTAACCGTTCAATTTTGGTCAATTACGGTCGGTTGAATTGCGGCTCGGAGCAGTGGGGCCCAGGGTTCAGCAACGACACCGATCTCTTCGGCCGATCGTGGCAGTCCGACGCGGAATTCCGGTCACGGAATACAGTCGGAGTGAAGGCCGTGTCGGCGATGAAGAATGTTGTCAATACGGATCAGAGCCCCAACTATTTCCCGATGAAATTGTTCATGACGGCGCTGACGGTGACCGGAAAAGGCGCTTTGGAGTACCAATTGCCGGTAGATGCGAAGCTTGACTACTTGCTGTGGTTTCATTTCGCGGAGATTGACGTAAGCGTGACCAAAGCAGGGCAGAGGGTGTTCGATTTGGTGGTCAATGACAAGAATGTAAGTAGGGTTGATATATACAAGAGGGCTGGGAGCTTTGCTGCCTATAGTTGGTACTACATAGTCAAGAATTTGAGCAGTGCCGTTTTGAGTGTGAAGCTTGTCCCCGTTGTTGGTCCTCCTATAATTTGTGGGCTCGAGAATTACGCAATTGTCCCGGCTGATCTCTCCACTGTTCCTGACCAAGGTGTGTGTGATATATTTTCCTAGAAAATAATACCCACGTGCATTTTTTCCCACTTTTGACCTGTTTTGTTTTGACAATTATAGAATAACAAGAGAATTAAAAAAATTTTATGTCTTCAAATTTTTTGGCACCAAATATAATAATAATAAAAAAAAAATCAGCTCAATTGAGCCTAATAAAAGTATTTGTTTTGCTGGGTTGAATTTGTCAAATCCTGTTTTGACATAGTTTTCAGTTCTTTCATTTGTGATGTGTGGTAATTGGGCCTGTTGTGCAGTGGATGCCATGAGGGCTTTGAAAGAGTCTCTTCATGTTCCGGATAGGATGGGTTGGAACGGAGATCCTTGTGCTCCTACTATTTGGGATGCCTGGGAAGGTGTTACTTGCCATCCCAATAACGATGAAACTGCCCTTGTGGTCTCTCAAATGTAAGTATTGCCTGTCTTTTATTATGCATAGACGCTCATCAGGCTACAGCTTAGAGTTTGAGGCTACAAGAGCGTTCATAGATAAAAGCAAGTTCTATGAAAGCTATAGCAGATTTGTTTTTTCTTCGATAATGATGGAAACTACAGCTAAATTTCAGAGCTGGGAGTTGCGCTAGTTATTTTCTTTGGAGAAACTGGTTGATGGGAAATCGACAAACAATAATATATAAAATTTTTGAACTATTGGAAAAAGAATATTGACCAGTGGGAAAGTAAGAGATAATATATAATTTTTGATTGTACGAAAGGAAAACGTTAACTAGTGTTGGCTTCCATTAAATACGTTTCTTTGGTATAATGTGCATTTTTCAATAGAAATGAGGGTCACACCAGCCTGAATGTTATTACTGGGGGCCCAATTTTAATGCCGATTGGCATGAATACAAGAAACCTAGATAGACTGAAATTCAGGAATAACTATGCTTTTGAACACACTATTCGAATATAACATGCATTACAGCATAGTCATTGAAATATTTGCATTACAAACTTTCCGTCACCATCACCTTCTTTTCTCTCTTTTTTGTTTTTGTTTTGTTTTCTACTTTCTATGTAATATATATATTTTTTCTTTTTTGGGGTTCTGGGTTCCTGTGGGGGGTGGCGGTGTGAAGATGATGAATATCAGAGAATGTAAAAATGATTTTCTTAACTATATATGGCTTGAGACCTCAAGCATATCCCTGAATCACTTGCACACTGGTGTGCAATTATGGCAAGATATACCTGCCTGTTAGGGGCTGATTAGCTTTATATTCAGGGGTTACTAGATCTAGTTGGTGGACCATGCACCTTCTGATATAAATTATGGGACATATTCCATGGGGTGTTCTATCTTTCCTATACCTACACGAGAGTCACTAACACCATGTTTATCTGAATGTGTTCCCCTTATGCACAATCTACCCATGTCTCAGACCTTTTATGTGGACTGGGTGGTGGGAATATCAGATGTTGGCTGCTGCTCTGCATTAGAATTTTGCCTTATTATAAATTATTATTACTTGTTTCTATCTTTGTTCGCCATATTAGATTAAAAGTTGGGCCCCATCTGGTGACATTTCCATTTTTCTATTTCATTTTTCTTTTTCTCATGAATAGAGCTTGAGTTCGGCTTTGGCTTGTGACAAGTATAGTCAGGTTCTCAATGAATCGAGCTTGAGTCTATTCATGAATGACTCGGTTTATTTGCATCTCTACGCAATGGTTAGGTTGCTCTTTTACGACCTAGAGGTTGTGGATTCAATATTCGAAAACAATCTCTTTAATTACTTGGAGTAAAAGTGCATATATTGCCCCTGCCCAACTTCCTTCTAGGTAGAAGGCTCAGGCATTAGGCCGCCCCATTTTTTGGAAATAAATTAGAACTACTTTCATTTTCTCAATAAATTGATTTTTGAATACTTAAAGAATAGCTTTAAGTTGTTTCTTAAAAATAGGTCATTTTCAAGAAAATTTCTCAAAAGCAGTTGGATGAGGTTTTTCCACACATTTTCTATGTTGTTCTCAATTTTTCTTTTCTATTTTCTCTTTTGTTAATGAGAATAGAAAACAATTTTTTTTGAACAAAAAAAAAAAAAAAAAAAAGGTTCCATGCGAGCCCAAAGCTTCTAGCTGGCATGTTAGGGCTTGGGATTGTTGAAAATTGAAATGATTTATGATTCTTCGAGTTTGATCTATTTTGACAGGTAAAACAAATTTTAACACTAATTGTAAATTGTTCTCTTTCTAGAGTAGTTTTAGCTGTCTTCATGTTATTTAGAAAAAGAAAAAAAATCACTGGTTGTCTTTTAATAAATTTAGTTGCTGACTTTTGTTCTTCATAAAGACAATTTTGTCTTTGTGGTCTTGGACCCTGGACTCTACAATGGAAATTCACTGTTGGCTCCACAATGCACAAATCCAGCTGTTGGATTCCAAAGCAGTCCCCAACTCGTTGTGGTCTAATATTTTCCAAATAAAACAATAACTATCTCTCAAGCTTTTCAAAGGGTTATATACAATTTATAGAGATATGTCCCTGAATGATTTGAATTTTAAATAAACCATTGCCATCATTCTAATGTTTTCCCTTTCTCTTTTCTCTTTTCTTTTGACTTACTTTTTATGAGATTTAGGGGGAGACTGGACCCATTATTTGTTTATTTGTTCTTTTGCTGCAGAGATCTTGGGAGTCAAGGGTTGAAAGGGTATATTAGCGGCAAGATTAGTCTTTTGGCAAACTTGGTAAGCTTGTAAGTACCATCTATCAACTTTTTATGTTTTTGATAATTTTTAAAGAAAAACTTGGTATAAAATAGAACTCACATTGTGCATGTTGAGAGATAAATTTATAATTTTTATATTGTGATGTAATATCCATTTATATGGAGATGAGATGAGCAAAATGAGAGTTAGTTATGCGAGGTGCATGTCTGATTGCTTGTACACCTTAATGTTACGTCCCATCTAGTGTCTAGAACAATAAATCAAGCACACATAGAAGTAACACAGTACAATTAATGTGGTTTGCAATATGTCCACGACCAAGAAAAAGAGAGAATTTTCGCTATTTTTCCGTCAAATTGTACAAACCCGGAGGCTCGAATCTCTCCCTAATCTCTTAGTTCTTACACTTTCTCAGCCCCAATACAAACCCACAACCCACTCTCTCGTTCTTGTCCCCTTTTTTTTTTTTTTTTTTTTTTTGCACACACAATATACACCTTCTTCTCCCCTATTTATGCATGAGATAAGCAGGGAACATCAATAAAGAGAGAGTTGTAACAGATGGGGATGCTTGAGCTGCTCTTAATGGCTCTTGAATTTCCTTGGCCGTTACGTCATTTAAAATTCATCTCCATACCACCATTTGGGCAAAATCTATAACCAATAATCACTCCCTCCACCTAACGTGGGCGGGTATGTCAAGTCCATTGCGATTCTTACTTCTAGCCTGATTTGCCTCCTGCAGCAAATTCTTCCTAGAGATAATTTATGGACGTCTGTTTTTGTTTTCTCCTACCACTAGTGGGTGTGTCTCCCACTGCTACTGGCCACACACCCTTGCTACCATGGATACAATATTCCTTATCCAAGGTACCTGCACTCTCTCATTCGAGTGCAAGATTACGTTGCAACCTCTGTTGTTGCCAGTCTGCACTTTTTCCGAGTATTTGCACCCCTTGTTGTAGTGCCCACACCATTGCCAGAATGCCACTGGAAACTGCACCTGCATTGGAATGCCATGCAAAGACCTTCTCTTTACGTTGTGACTAATCTCTCCACAACTTGTATACTTTCTTGGGTGAGGAATCTGTTATTGGTTCTTTCATCTTTTGAGAGCAAAAGGGACCCTTTGGCTGCATCTGCTGATGGCGTAGCATTTGTCCTGTCTCTTTCCTTTGAGCTTTATAATGTGAATATGTCTAGCAAATGTTTGCATCCATTGTCTCTGGCCAAATTCCAGCACATTCTCCTACTCCATTTCTGACACTTTTGTACCATTTTGGTCTACTGTTACTCCTGTGCCTTATTCCATGTGTATGTGCACAATGTCACAACCTTTATTCACTCCATCCAACCATATTGCTGAACCTATATCTGACAGCAGCTCCAACTGCCAACAGTCTCCTGCTTGTTCAGTATCAATCCATTCCTACATTGGAACAATATTATCCTTGGAGTCTAACATCACCATTGTCTCCCACAATTATTTTTCTCCTTCTCTGCTTTGTACTTTGGGCAGTCGCATTTCACATACCCTTTCTCATCGCAGTAAAAGAATGTAAATATACAATTTCCCCTCGGTCTCTATTTGGATCTTTCCCTTGCTGGTTCTCTCGTTGCCTCTTCCCCAAACTTCTTTACTGCTTCTTTCTGTTACTAGGATCTGTGACATGTTGTCACTTGTGCCAATTTGTTTACCTACTTTTGAAATTTTCTCATGTGCTCTGTACTAAAATACCTGTCCCTGATTTTAGACTCACGAGCCTCCTCATAATGAGCATTTTATTATGTGATTTCTTTGATTGATGCATCGCCTCCAACTTCGACCACAGCTTGTAAGCACTCGTCTCTTGAGCTATGTGGTGGAACAATTTATGTCTGATTCACTATCGGATAGCCCCTATTGTCTTCTGGTTTATCTTCTTCCACTCATACTTCTTTACAACTGCTGTTTTAACACCTTTACACTCTAAAGGGTCATAAAAGTTTTGGCAGTAGAGGATATCCTCCATTTGTGGCTTACAAAGGGCGTAATTGGTAGCCAATGACATGATCATCGCTCCTGTTGTGGTATTCTCCATTTCACCTCACTTGTCTAGATGTAAAATTTGCCCAAAACCAACTGCACGAACGAATCCAGAACACTGAAAGACCTTTCAAGGGGCTTAACTAAACAAATTAGAAATTTGTAGAGGCCAAATCATATTTTCAAAAACTGTAGGGGCACGAATGAAAGGTTCTTGAGTTTTTAGGGGCCAAAACAAAAATTTTAAACTTCCAGGGAATATATTTTCTTCTTTTTTCAACCTCACCTGTTGCAGCAATGTGTATCATGCGTTGCCAAACTTCTGGCAATTCATATGTGCTCGGCTAACCTTTTTCTTTTTTTTTTCGTATTGTTGTGCTTATATAGATGAGCTCTTGTGCCATTTGATTCAATAATCTTAATACTCTAGATATCCCAAAAATCAAATCTCTAAGGAAATCAAATAAAAGATAACTTTCTCAGAGTCAAATTTCTATAAAATCTGTAACAGAATCCTACTTAAAATAAATAAAAAATAATAAAGGAAATAACATCTTGGGCAATATAAGTAATTCTTTGTGATGTCTTCTCAACTCTCTCAAGCTAAGGAGAGCTCTACTCTATTGAGTGAAGACCATGTCCTTTGTCAATCACAAAGGCTAAGTGCCTGCACAACCATTTTCTTCCACTAGTATCCACACATCAGTGGCGTTCTGAATCTGGTGTCCCCACCAATTCTCCTGGGGTGGGAGGAACTCAACTCAGGGGAAAGAAGATCCTATTGACTATGATAAAACTCTAAAGAATCAAGATCTAGGTGCAAAAGAGAATCACTGGAAAGTTAGGTGCAATCTAAATCCAGTTGCCTAATTGGATGATATCTGGGACTTGTCAATAGGTAGTTAGCCATTGAGATGTGAGCCCAGGAGTCATTGGTTATCGCCGATGGTGATTGGGAATTCTGGTAATTGGTGAGATTGACCTGCAAGGGCGATGTGATGGTGAGGCTGATAATGGTGAGACGATTGGCTGAAGATGGTGATAGCCTTGAATGACGTCATTTGTGGAATCAACAACTAGGGTTGCTCAACGTTTTTGTTTCTTTTATGAAGGTTTTGACTTTGATACCAAAGTTGATGTGGAACAAGGAGATTAAAAGTGAAGAATGAAAAAAAAAAAAAAAAAAAAAAATCAAGCAAAGAGAAGATTTAAGCAAGAGTAAAGGGAAGAGAGGAGAAGAGAAACACAGACACATAAGCCATTCAATTCAATAATCTCAATCATCAAATTCTGCAAACCCTTACAATCATTAACCTTTACATAGACTAACCAAAACCTATCTTACTCTAGATGACTCAAAAATCAAATCTCTAAGGAAATCAAATAAAAGATAAATATCTCTCAATCAAATCTTATAAAATCTCTAATAAAATTCTACTCAAAATAAACCAAAAATGATAAAAAGGAAATAAAACCCCAGGCAAAATAAATAATTCTTTGTGATGTCCTCATTAGTGCCCCTTACGTCTAAAAGTTGGGTTAAAAGTGACCACATTGGGATGCTGAGGCAAATGGTTGTTCAGATCCAAACTTGCAAAAGGTTTTTTATCCAGTCGCATGCCTATTAATAGGAAGGGACAACATTGAGTAATGTGCTTCATTCGCATCCAGACACTCCAACAACAATTTTATCAGTCTCCATCTTCAAGGAATCCCTAGATATGGATGATAATTTCATCGATAATGTAAGGGCAATGCTGGAATTCAAACATAGGAACATTGAGTAATATCCCTATGCACTCCCACCCCCAACAAACAATGCACCAAGCTCCCCCTTCTTGGGGTCTATATACGTGGATGATAATATGCAAGGCAGTCCCGAAATTCAAAATCTTCCAGCTCTAATACCATGTTAGTGCCTATTTCTGAAAAAGGTTAGGCAACTTATTAATTTATTTCATCACATGAACAAAATCTGAGAGGAATTTTGAAGTAGGTGATATGGTGTTGCTCTGTTTGCAGCCCTATAAACAAGTCAGCTTGTCAATGCAAGGAAATAGAAAATTGTCTCCAAGGTTCTAAGGACCTTGTAAGATTATTCAGAAGATTGGATCGGTTGCCTATAGGTTAGAATTGCCAGCAGAATCTAGAGATCATCTTTTTTTCATGTTTCATGTTTGAAGAAAAAGGTTGGAGAGGCTGTCACTCCAAATACGGAGTTGCCAATGGTGCATGAAGATGAGCACTTACAGCTAGAACATGTCTTGGTTTTGGACTGGGGGATGGCCAAAAGAAACAACCATGTTGTGGCCCAATGACTGATTCATTGGGCTAACTGATTTCCTGAAGATGCAACTTGGGAGGATGCATTTAAGATACAAGAGAAGTTTGCTATGTTTAAGCCTTGGGGTCCATGCTTTTTCTGAAGTGGAAGGGAATGTAACAACCCTTTTAATTACCAAATCTGTGATTTGCTAATTAATTGGGATTTGATTTTTTGTTTTAATTGTTTAGGATGTTCTGGGAATTGTGGCTGGATTGTTGCGATTGATTGACTTTAGTTTATAAATAACTTTTGAATTTCTGTAAGGGGCATCAAGAATTATCAATAAAAATGACACTATTATTTTGTCAATATTGGTGTTTTTTCTTCCTGGTTGTTTTAGTCTGATGGAACAGTTTATCTAGCAAACAGCAACATGAAACAAAAATTTTTCTAGTTGACCAAAATTATCTGCAAACTGTTATAGTGCCTTGTAACCTGTAATGTTTGATTATAGTCATCTTGGTATTGATGATGTACACTAAATTACTGAAAGTCAATCCTTACTCTTGTTGGTTTGATTACTAGATAAATAAAGTGGAATTCCTCCATGGTGTTCAAAAGGAAAAAGAGAGAAAGGAAAACTGATTCAGGGTGTCTCATCTCTCCATGTTTTCCTAGTGTCGGAGTCATGCAGAGAGATGTGATTCTAAACGTGAATTCTTATTATTACAATTGGACCCAAGTTCATGCAGATTCGATCTTATCTAGAACTGATGATCCCTCAGACCATTTACAGTCATTCTTGGATGAAGTTTCAAAAAATCATAAATTTGAAGAGATGAAAATGATCTTTAAATTGAGTGAAACAAATATGAGGTTACTGTTGAGATATCAACATTGACTCAACTGAAAGCACAGGTTGGTTTTTCTATTCTCACCAAGCAATAATGATAAATAATACCAATTTTCCCCCTAGAGTTCCATAATATCTTCTTATTTAATACCATCCATGTAGTATTTTTTTTTTCATATTTATTTTCTCTATAAACATTCTTGTTATTGTTTTTCTTTGTTCGGCAGCTATGTTTATTCCTATTCTGATAACCTTTATTCATTTGCATGTTCCATTGCTTCTCTAGATATTAATTTGTGCATATTTGCATTCGGTTAACAATTTGGAAATATTCTTTTCAACTGCAGGAACTTAAGTTCTAATTCATTGGGAGGTTCTATACCCTCAGGCCTGGGTCTAAATTCTCTTAGAAAGCTGTAAGTTTACAAATCATCAGTACGTTAAGATTGCAATGTTCTTGACTTTATCTGACAACATTTGGTGTCCTCTCACAACTTAACTGAATTGATCATCTGTATTTGCTTAATTGAGCATTTATTTTGAAATTTCTTTTGCCAAGTGGATGTATTTTGGCAATTTCTTTCATTGGTTGATTGATAAATGCATTCTTTAGAATCAACTCTTTCTCCATGTGTAATTGCACCTTTGATACAATTTTTCTCATGTGGTCACTTAGCTTAAAACTATCATATTTATTGTTGTTGACTTCTCATCTTATTTGTTAAATCAGCTCCAGTGTCCCCTGTATATTCAAAACCCTCCACCAGGAAGGTGCCTGTATTTTTCTTTAGGTCTGTGGCATATATGGGAAACCTTCATCAGATACTTGGTTAAGTTTGTATATTTCATTCTAATTCTAGCTACTATTTTTCTGGTCTTTTCTTGCTTTTTTAAATATGCTATTTATTTAAAAATCTAAAACTATATGAAATCATGGCACAACCATTTGAGTCATATTTTTTCATTTTTTTTCCCTTTTCATTATGCATTTTTTTTCCCATCACTTGCAGGGATTTGTCTAACAATCGGTTTACTGGGTCCATACCTGAGAGTCTCACTTCTTCACATTTGCAGCTTGTGTAAGTTCTATGATTGTTCCACTTTGTGTGGCATTAATTTTTGAGCAATTAATAAATGATATCATTGTGTCACTTTGTGTAGCATGACTTTTTAAGCAATTAATAAAAGATACCATTTTATAGTTTACTTTATGTTTCAGTATATTAAATGACAACTCATTGGAAGGACAAGTTCCAGAAGAACTTTATTCGATTGGTGTCCATGGGGGAGCTATTGAGTATGCACTTAAACTGCTTGATTATTTCTCTTTAGTTTGCTTTTTTATAAGGTGACAATTTATGGTAGCTTGAAGCCTACTCTCATTTTATTCCTGTATATATATATATATTTTGTAATTAATAAACTTTATACATTGCTTAATGTCAGGGCTATATTTACACCTCAAGTGGTGCAATTTTTGAATCCGTACACACTCTCTTGCGCATGCATATGCACATAGCGAGACAAGCTTATTAACTCTAGTTTTGCCCCACTCTTCTTCCCCCCTCCCCCCCCCCCCCCAAAAAAAAAAATCCTTGCCTCTATTCTTCTTTATGCTTTAAGTTTCATTTGGTTCAGTTGAAAGAGAAGAAAGAGATATTAGAAGGGAATAATTTCCCCTTCCTCCCACGTATATGATCTATAATAGGTGATTTACAATAATATGGAAAGATAACGATCGAAAGCATAAAAGTCAGGAACAAATCAATCATCTTCAATAGATTTCTTTTAGATATCTTCTCAATTATTCTAACATGCCACCAAAAGTAGGAGTAGACAAATAAAAATGCTCACCTTGGAACAAAGACTCTAAAAACTAGGATGAGATAATGGTTTGGTGAGAAGATCAGCCAATTGGGAAGACGAGCTTACAAAGTGAGTGTTCAACTCCTTGTGAAGTAACAAATAGCTAATAAAGTGGCAATCTATTTCAATGTGCTTGATACGCTTATGGAATGCATGATTACTGGCAATGAAGATGGCTGCTTGGTTTTCATAGTGCATATCAAATAAGGCGCAGTGACACAAGCAACAAAGTACACAACAATAAATGGGGAATAACAAGATTCGAACCCGGAACCTCTTGGAACCAAAACTCTGATACTATGTTAACAGGAATCAAAGTTGTATATCTCTCATATATTCCAACTTTACTTGCAACACAGAAATTTATAGAATTTACAAGTGAGGAAAAATAAGGAGGGAATAACTTAATCCTGATTTCTAGGAAAAAAATAATCCCTAAAATATGCACTGCTATAAACTAATCCCATAATTGCTTATTTCCAAATTTACAGAATATCACAGCTTCCAAATCATAACACTATTTTCTAACACAAACCACCAATATAGGAGAGTGAAGAACCAACAAAGGATATTATATACGTGCATCCTTTATTTAGTAGCAACAGGACCAATCCCAGATAAGCAAGCATAAAAGGCCCTCTCAAACCAAGGTTCGAACAAATCAAGGCTACTACAAATGGCATCAATAACATAATTCATCCTTCAACAACCATAAATCATCAATGAAGACCTCTGGTGGGTAGATCTACATTTGGTAAGCATCGTCGGAGGAGGCCGAGGAGTTGCTAGCTAACCATGCGTCGTCACACGCCTGAAAAGTGAGATGCGTGGTTGCGAAGTTCTCCCAGACTAAGTTGCGCATGTAACATGGGACAGCGGTGGGCTTCGAGTGTGTGATTCACCTGATGCCGACACCTCTAGTGCTGGGGTTGGTCATCGACAGTTGTTGCCGAGATTAGAAGGGAATAATTTTCCCTACCTCCCTCATAAATTATTTATAATAGGTGATTTACAACAATATGGAAAGATAACTATCAAACGATAAAAATTAGGAACAAATCAAATCATCTTCAATACATATCTTCTAGATTATTCTAACAGGTTCAAAGCAGTTTTAGGTCACTATTTCAGCAGTGATAAAAGAGAAATCTCTTAAGCATAAAAAAAATGCAATTGTGAAGATCATAAGATGCTTTCCTCAAAGCTTTGGGTGCCAATGCGATTTTATTTTCTTTTCCTATTTTTGTGCTGAGATTCTTAGAAATGTTTTTGCTGAAAAATTATTTTTTTTGGTAAGATTCTGATAAATGTTTTTGCAGAGAATTTCTTTTTGCTGAGAGATATATATATATATATATTTTGCTGAGAAATTTTTTGTTTGTCATGTTTGATAAAGATAGTGATGTCTAGTAGTGGGGTTGGTTCTACGTCTTCTCTACCCAAAAGAAATTCAAGAAAAAATGGTTCAGGGAAATTCTGATGTGGGTTGGGAACATAGCCTTGATGTTAATGGGGATTCAAAAATAGTGTTAAAATATCAAATCGAAAGCTCTAAATGTTAAAATATTATATTACATAAATTATGATTTTATAAGGTAAGCTGCAAGTAAAATCTTACGATTTTATGATTCGATTTTACAGGCCCTCCATCGATTTTAGGTAGAATCCCAATTTTAACAACATTGGGCTTAACCCTACTAATTGGGGAGACTATTTTTGAGAATCACCGAATTATCAATGATATAGAATTTCTTTTTTCCAAAATAAAGGAGGCTAAGTCCATCTATTTTTATTCATA
Source organism: Vitellaria paradoxa (assembly GCA_019916065.1). Lineage (NCBI taxonomy): Eukaryota > Viridiplantae > Streptophyta > Magnoliopsida > Ericales > Sapotaceae > Vitellaria > Vitellaria paradoxa. The sequence goes on along the minus strand of CM034237.1, from coordinate 36,322,333 downwards.
AACTAACTAATCTTTTATCTTGTGACACTTGTGATTAGATCTACCAGGCTACCAATTTGCTTTATGATTGCTGTTCCTCTTGAGCAAAAATTTGAAGGCATATCCCTCACTACTGATTCCCTTCCACTCGTTTTCCTTGGACTTGTGTATCTAGCATGATACTACTTTTGGAGAAGAGATTCTTCTCCTCCTCATCCTCTTTGATATCTACCCTTTCAAGTCCTCTCCTTGGACGATGCTTCCCTCAACCAAACCTGCAAAGCTTGTCTCTCTCCTGTTATTTTTTGCTTAAATGGACAAGCTTGGCGTGGTTACCTCTAAGATGAATAGATTGTTATATACTTGTAACTGTTACTATGTTTCATTTATCTGTTTTTATTATGGTTAAATGTTTTTATTTTTTATTTATTTTTTGCATATGTGGCTATGAGTCTCTATGATTATTTAAGTTTACTTGAAAATGTCACTTTCTCAGGAAGCTTTTTGTTAGCAATTTTAGAGTTTATTTCATTACTAGTGTGGAATGGAGATATCTTTTAGTCTCTGCGCGTAAAATTTCTTTAGAATTCAACTGAAGGACATGATGAAACATCTGTAAAAGTGTCACTTGAAAGTAACTCACGGAGGTCACTTCTATGAGTAAACAAAACCTTAATTTCCAACAAGTTGGAATTGAGAGTTCAATTGCACCAATTATTTTAGTGAATTGCTCTATCTGAGGCCTTTTTATCTCAAGGTTGCCTCTAAGTATCAAATAGGAGAGATATAACTCAGAAACTAGATTAGTGCCTGTGAGAGGGCTGACAATGACAATATCCAACTGTGATCAATGGTGGTGGTTCTTCTATTTGTGAAATATAATTGAACTAGTGACAGCAAAGTGAATAAAATTAGCATTTACTGCAGTCTTAATTTGTTGTTTCTTATTGATGTCTTCTATATCTTTTTTCTTTGTTCTATTCCACTTTTCTGATGGGATTTCACTATTTCTTTCAGTCTCTCTGGAAATAAAGGCTTGTGTGGAGTACCTCCTTTGCCAAAATGCCCTATGTTCTGGGGAAGTGGACGCTTATCCACCGGTGGAAAAATTGCAATAGGCATATCATCTCTGGTTATGTTTTGTCTTCTTTTGTCAGTCATATACAAATGCTGCATCAGTAGAGGGCGTAGCGATTACGACTTTGGTCTACCTCATGAATTGGCGTGTAAGTGAATTTTTAACAGTTACCTACCTGTTAACCATTTTATAACTCTTCCTCTCTCTCTCCCTCTATGTATATGTAGTCTCTCTCTCTCTATATATATAATATATAAACATAGGCACATATGTTTGTAGACGCTGTATTTTGTTATCATGTGATTGCTCACCCATATTCTTTAGTCGGTTCTTTAAGCAGACTAAGGAACTCATTTTCTGCATGTTCAGCAGTTGATGCGATTTATGTAACTTCATATACTATCCTGGAAATTTAATTATAATTTAGTCAGTAGTTTTAGGGCACGCTAGATGAAAGATATGTAGGACTTTCTAATGAAGGTTGATTGGACTGAATTTAAAGAAGGAACCTGATGAATCTAAAAAAAGAAATTGCTTCTCCCAGGTTTGGATCGATCTAGAGGCTGAAGAAATCTCTTTGGAAATTTGTTTTCACTCTAGAGGAAACCTCCTGTTTTGTTGTTTTTGACTACACAGGGTCTGTTTGATTGCAGGATATAACTTTGTGATTTGGATTACCCATCCTTAGGGCCCAGCATATCCCATGTTTCATGTGTTTAAATTGCTCTGGTTATAATATCCTGAATGGATGCTACATCCCCAAAAGTGCAGGACATGGCATCCCACCGCTGGGGTGGGGGTGGTTGTGGGATGATAGATCCCCTCTTTTGGATTTTTTTCCTACCAAGATGCTATGTCCAAAATCATTTCTTGTCAAATCACCTATCGATACACTTCTTCTCTCCCATTTCATATCCCACCATCAAACCAAAAATAAATAAATAAATAAGTAATCCCATATTGTATCCAATCTCATGTACTGTCCTATAGTATTATTTATCCCCCATCATATGATATTCTCCTAATTAAACGTAGTTATACTGCTTTAGGATCAGGACTCTTTTCTCCCATAACTCAAGGAATTTCATTCTTTTGAGTTGAATTTATAATCAAGCTTTGGATGGTCAGTTGTGGGTAGTGCTTGCTGTAAAATTAGTTCCTATATCTTCACGCCTTTCTTTTGTTTAAGATGCCACCACTTCCAAACTTCAGTTTATTTCTGCTTCTGGTGCTTCTTGGAAGGAAGGATCGTCTTCCTTATGCGTTGATGCATTAAGAGATCCGGAACCATGTTTGTGCATTATGTTCCTTGAACTTTCTCCTTATCTCCCTTCTTATATGTGTTACGGCCAGACATGGATTGTCACAAAATTGAAGCATTTGTGTAGCCACACAAGAGAGTTTAAGCTTCAAATGTTCTAATTGGCTTAGTTCATTCCTTATTTGCATCACTGTGTGTGAAGTGGTTTGACAGTCCATATATCACTTTCTTTCCAGAGTTATTTGGTATGTATAAGATTTTGTATTCTCCAATTGGGTGCACAATAATTTTGGTTTTCGAAAAGACGCCTTTCTTCTAGTTGATTCTGATTTCTTCTTTGGTTCTTTTAAGTGGTCATGGAAATGCTTTATACGTTTTAAAATGGTGGAAGTTAGTATGGTATTTAAACACACACACACATAAGACCAAGGATCAAAATATTGTTTATTTTCCATGAAATGGTTGAAAATTTTCCTTTTCCTAGTAGACCGAATGAAACACCGGTGAAATAATTGTTCTAATGTTTCCATCAAAGAAATAAATGGTTACCATTAAGGAATTAGACGATGTTCAATTTCTTTTTATTTTTCCCTCCCAAGAGATTGCTACTCAGATTTTAATGAAAGACCATTTTATAGATGGGAATTATCTTTTCTTAGATGCTTGGCATAGCTAGATTTGTTGCTCCAGAAGAGGATGGAACCAAAGCTTAGTTTGGATTAAGGTAGTGGGCATCCCAGTCTATCTTTGGAATATTAATGTGTTTCAAAGCATAGGAATTACTGTGGTGGTTTTCTAGGCATAGAAGAGAACTGGAGTAGCTCTTCTAATTACAGATGGGTGAGAATTAAAGTAAAAGGGGACGGAAGAGCAATTCCGGCGTCAGTTCCTTTGTTAGTTGGTCAATCCAAATACAATTGTCTAGTCTGGGTTGAGCGAAAATCATGGGTGGACTGGATTGAAGCATCCTCCATCCATGGTGTTTTCCGGCCACCAGGGGGGGAAGCTGAAGGAGGCGTGTGGGTCTGCAGCTGGTTCAATGCATGAACCCACTCTTGGTGATCGAAAAGCCAATGTCAATCAGAAGACCGAGATGCAGAAATCCAAAAGGCATTCCAAAGATGCCAGGAAGGTTAAATGGATCTGGGTAGGTGGAACGTCAAAGGTAATAAAGAGTGCTACTCACAATTCAATGTGCCAGGTAGGCCACCCTTCAATAAATAAATTCAAGATTCTAGATAATCCGGAAGAACAGGAATTATTATCTCCCATTAATGAGAGTATGGTTCTAATTAATGGTGATTCTTCTCATCCGACAACTGATGATGATGTTAGTGACAAATCTTTAAGGAAGATGTTTAATTCTTGTCAATCGCCTGAAGTTAATTCTGATAGAGAAAAACTTTTTGGGAAGCAGTATAGTTCCAGGAAGAACTCCAAACCTGGTATTACACCACTGTACTTAATTCCTACCAACCCAACTTATAATGCTGATAGGTTTGGAGCAGACTTTGGATTTGAGTAAAGTTTCCAGCCTGAAACTAAATTATGTTCAAAGAATTTGCCCTTGCCGCTGGACTATATCCCCGTTGCTTCTTACAGACCAGAAGATTCGAGTTCTGAGATCTTATTGCTAGGAGATTGTGGCCATGATTAGCAAAACATTTCCTCTTGGGTTATTAATAGAATAAAATCTTTTAAGAAAATTCTGGGGATGTCCAGTGAGGACTTAAAAGATAAACTAATGGACTTGCTGCAGTTTATTGAAGAAAAAAGAAAAAATCAGCAAAGTGGAGAGAGGTGAAGGCAAAAAGGAAGCAGCAAAGGTGTCCGAGAGCTAAAGAATCTGCAATGGTCAATTTCTTATGATAAGGGAACTCAGTAGGATGTCAATCGGTTGTTTCTGGCGAAGGAAGGAGTAGGAAACCATTACCATTGTGTTTTAAATGAAGCCTAAGATTTTAAGTTGGAATGTTAGAGGCTGCTGTGGGTCAGGGAAAAGAATGTTAATCAAATCTTCTCTTAAGACTTGGCATCTGGACATTGTTTGTTTGCAGGAAACAAAGCTATGCTCTACTGATGATTCTATAGTTAGATCTCTGTGGGGTGGTAGCTGGGTAAAATGGGTTGCTCTCGATTCTGTTGGAGCATCAAGTGGAATTCTGGTCATGTGGGATGATGGGAAACTGTTATTGTTGGAATCAGAGGCTGGAGCTCACTCTTTATCTTGTTTACTTAAGCAGAAGGATGAGGAAATCATTTGGTCATTTACTGGAGTTTATGGACCAATTGATAATAATTTAAAAGCTGAATTTTTTTAAGAAGCTGGTGCTACTGTGTTCTGATGGAATGTCCCTTGGTGCATGGGAGGTGATTTCAATATGTTTAAGAGCATTGAAGATAAATGGAACTATAAAGGGAGAACTAAACAAATGAAAATGTTTTCTGAATTTATAAATGATTTGTGTTGTATAGATTTGCCTTTGGGAGGTCAGAAATATACATGGAGCAATAGATCTAGCAAATCTAGAATTGATAGATTTCTAGTGTCTAACGAGTGGGAAGACTTATTTCCTGAAGTTTCGCAAAAAACTTTGTCAAGATTAATTTCAGATCATTTCCCAATTATGTTGGATGGGAGAGGATTAAAAGGTGGGCCAAAACCTTTTAGGTTTGAGAATAGTGGTTGCAAGTGGAAGGTTTTAGAGATATGATAGCTGCACGGTGGCAAAGCTACAATTTCTATGCTTTGGCAAGTTACAGATTGATGCAAAAGCTGTCAAGCCTTAAAGTTGACTTAAAGAAATGGAATGCTGAGGTTTTTGGAAGAATTGATCATCAGAAACTTCAACTTGAAAGGACATTCATCACCTGGATTCTTTGGATGATGAAGGAAAGCTCACTGATTTGGATAGAAGCAGCAGAGAACGTAAGATTTTGGAGTTGAGGAAAATTCTCAGAATGGAGGAAATTAGTTGGAGGCAAAAGTCTAGAGTTAAATGGCTTAAAGAAGGTGACAGAAACACACAATTTTTTCACAAAATGGCTTCTACAAATAAGAGAGGGAATTGGATTGGCAGATTAAGGTTTAATGGCTCACTCACCGAAGATCCGAGTATGATCAGACAAGGAATTCTACATTTTTACCAGCAGCTATTTGAGGAAGAGGCTATTTGGAGGCCAAAGGTGGATGATTTGGAATTTTCTCAGCTCAGTTCTATTGAAGCTAAGAATCTGGAAAAGCAATCTACTAAGGATGAAATCTACCAAGCTCTCAAAGATCATAATGGAGAAAAAGCACCGGGGCCAGATGGATAGGCCATTGCTTTCTTTCAGAGCTGCTGGAGTGTTTTCAAAGATGATTTGTTACAGTTTTTTGCAGAGTTCCATCAAAGCAGCAGATTTGTTCGGAGCATGAATTTTACATTCATTTGCTCTGGTCCCTAAGAAGCCTGGTGCAGTAGATGTTGAGGATTTTAGACCTATCAGCCTGGTTGGGGTTGTTTACAAAATCCTTTCCAAAGTACTTGCTAGCAGATTAAGACCAGTAATGGACCCTCTGATCTCACCTTCTTAGAATGCTTTTGTGGGCGGTAGACAGATTTTGGATGTTGTTTTAGTAGCTAATGAGATTATGGACTCAAAGATCAAGAAAAAGGAGCCAGGTATTGTTTGCAAATTGGATATCGAGAAAGCTTTTGACCATGTAAATTGGAATTTCTTGATTTACTTGTTAGGTAGAATGGGGAATGGTGTCAATGGATAAATTGGTGCATTTCAACTGCTAGATTCTCAGTTTTGATCAATGGTTCTCCTGAAGGTTTTTTTGCTTCTTCCCTAGGTTTAAGACAAGGAGACCCCCTCTCTCCTTTTCTTTTCATCTTAATCATGGAAGTTCTTAGTAGGATGCTGCAGAAAGTAGAAACAGCTAGTTTTATTGAAGGTTTTGCGGTTGGCACTGATAGATATCCTTTCAGTATTTCCCATTTGTTATTTGCTGATGATTCAATCATATTTTGTGGGGCTGACTTGATGCAATTGGGACATTTTCACTACACGTTATTGGGGTTTGAGGCGGTTACTAGTTTAAAGATAAATCTTCAAAAGTCTAAGGTAATGGCAGTCGGTGTTTTGGATGATTTGAGTGGTTTGGCAAATATTTTGGGCTATAAGATAGGCTCCTTTCTTACTACTTATCTTGGTTTGCCTTTAGGAGCTCCTTACAAATCAAAACATGTTTGGGATCCAGTTTTGGAAAGATGCAGGAGCAGATTGGCTGTATGGAAGCTCAAATATCTATTGGCTGGGGCTAGGATTACATTAATTAAGAGTGTTCTTGCTAACCTTTCTACTTATTTCCTCTCTTTTTTCACAGCCCCAATCTCAGTAATCAAGGAGTTGGAGTGGATGCAAAAAGATTTCATTTGGGGAAGAAGTGAGGAGGTCTACAAACATAGTCTTGTGAACTGGAAGGCTATTTGTAAATCTTTACAGGCAGGAGGGGTGGGTGTTCGGCACTTGAAATTGAACAATGAGGCTTTATTAGGAAAATGACTTTGGAGATATGCACAGGAGGAAAACAGACTCTGGAAAAAGTTGATTGCAATGAAATATGGTGAAGAATTTGGAGAGTGGTCCTCTGCTTCTGTGTCTAGTCCTTATGGTACTGGATTATGGAGAGGTATAAGAGGGCTATGGCAGATTTTCAATAGATGTCTTTCATGGCAGGTTGGAAAAAGTGACAGAATTTTCTTTTGAAAGCAAGATTGGTTAGGTTTAGGCTGTCTTTCAGATATATTTTCAGAAGTCTTTGCAATTGCTGCTAACAAAGAAGCTAGAATCTCTGATTATTGCAATGGGGTTGACACCCAATCTAGTTGGTCTGTGCTGTTGCGCAGAAATGTGAATGATTGGGAGTTTGACAGCCTTTTGTCCTTAATGGAATTACTTTGCACTGTTCAGTTGTCTAGGGCTGCAGATGCTGTTAGTTGGAGGCAATCAAGGAACAAGGTGTTTTCGGTGAAGTCCTTCTACTCCTTATAGGGTTGTAGTAAAAATGTTTTTCCATGGTCGAAGATCTGGAAAACTGCAGTCCTTACACGAGTTACTTTCTTCTCTTGGTGTGCTGTTAAAGGTAAGATTTTGACGTTAGATAACCTACAATACCGTGGATATCTTTTAGTTAATCGATGCCCGCTGTGTCTAAGACAAGAGGAAACTATTGATCATCTCTTTCTTCATTGCACCTGGTCGACAGAGTTATGGAGCTTGATTCTTAATTGTTTTGGGGTCCATTTGTGCTTCCCGGAAGATCTTGGGAGTTTTCTTTTGATTTGGTGGGGACAGTCTTTGGCAAAGAGAACAAAACAAACTTGGAACTTGGTTCCATTTTGTCTTTTTTGGATAATTTGAAAAGAGCGCAACAGGAGGATATTTGAAGAAGACTCAAGGACTGTTTTGAAGATAAAGAGTTTATTCCTCAACTGTTTATATGGTTGGGCAAGAGAGGGAAGTTCTCTAGATCTATGTTCCTTTTCGAATTTCCTTGATACTTTGAGCTGATCTTAGGATTTGGGCTAATTTGTATAGTTCTACTGTATTTGTAAGCTTCTCCTGATGCTTATTTCTGTTCTTTGAAATAAAATTTTTATTTGTATTTTTCAAAAAAAAAAAAATGTTTCCATCAAAGAACACACCAAAAATACAATGTAATATACCAAAATAATAAGTTGCTTAGCAAATTTATTACTGAACTATTGTATAATATGATTTAGATGGATTTCCATTAATAGTTCTAAACATTTCTAGATATTTTAATATATTTGTGCCACTTTCGAAACGTTTCCAAAATGTTTCCATTTCCGTGTCAACCAAAGCAGCCTACTAGAATGAAATTTTAATCCTTGCATAGGATAGGAAAGTAATCAAGGATGAAAAGGTCAAGCTTCCTTCTCCAAATTCCATGGAGGTGTTATTTCTCTTTACCCGTAGTTCCTTCCTTCAATGAGTAATAGGATGTTTTTACTCCAAAGGATGCCATGGGAGTGGCTCCCATGTACACTAGATGTTATAAAAAGGGGCACCTCCTATAAAATCTTTACCCCCAAATTATCACAAAAGGTGGAACTCTCTAAAGAGGAGAGATCTCACATCCCATCTATGCGAGAAGCAAAAATTGAAATAATCTATTTTTTGTTAGAATGAGTCTGCTTGCTGCCATAAATAGGTTGAGTGTTTAAGTTGTCTTAAAAAGGGGAAAAAAAAAGGTTTGAAATGTTTGGTAACATGTTAAAAAACTAACTTCTAGTAAGCTTTTTGTACATAGGTTCTTAGAATGAAATAAATAAGGCTGTTTTATATGTAAATGACCAGAGTGCCCTTATAATGAGTATTGTTGAGAAAATAAGTCAATGTAAATAATAAAATTACCCATACTTAACATTTTAACCTATTAGGTGAGATGATAGCCAATAACATAGTATTAAAGTAAAAAAATGTTTTTAAGTTCAAATCTCACTACCACCTAAAAAGAGTCAATCGACACACATGATTGGCCCTTTTAAAAAAAGTCAATTAAGTTGCACAAGAGGACACGTATTGAAAAAATAAGTCAATATAAATAATAAAATTGTCTCACTTTGTAACAGTTTAAACTATCAAGTGAAATAACATAACATTGGAATAGATACTAACGGTGTTATATTATGTTTGGTAACTAATGAGGCTAAAATTAGATTTTTAACGATAATTTTAGAAATTTGGCAATCATTGGTTTATTAAAATTTTATAATTTGTTAGAAAAGAATTTTCATTAAATATATTTTTTTAAACTATAATTTTAAATATATTTGTTTACGTATAATTTTACAATTTCTTAAATATAATTTAGTAAACAAATGATGTAGGTTTGATTTTTAGGTTTTAATACATCAACTATAAGTTGGGGATTATGAATATTAGGTGAGGACACTTTGGGAAAGTCAATAAGATTTTATATAACTCTCCACCCATGAAAAGTTGAAAACTTTCAATTTTTCAACTCCCCTCCCCCCCCCCTTCAAAAAAAAAAAAAAAAAAGAAAAAGGCAAATTATTTAGGTAAAAAATATGGTAACCAAAGACGCTTAACTTTTCCACAACCTTAAGGATAGGGGAGCTCCATCCCAAACTTCAATAAACCATGACAACTATCCCACTTGCGACTTTGCAGGATACTCTGTTCTTGTCTTATTTTAATCTGATTCTCGCTTGTTTTAGTCTAGACTTTATTGTGTATTTATTACTTTATTGTGAACAATTGGTTTAATTACGAACAACAATATAGGATGCAATTTATATGCCTGGAGCGCTTCTCCATCATTTTTTTTTTTTTTTTAATGATAGTATCCTTGTATAGTCAAATATCACAAGTGGCATCAATAACTCTATCTCACACAGACTTAAGTGCGCGCATCCATGTTTGAAAGTTGGATTCATCAATTATTTTTTTAAGGATATGGAGACATGAGTTAATATTTACATATATTTAATACAATTATTTTATTTTATAGGATAACATAGAAATCAAGAGGAGGATTTTTTGTAGCCAACCCCAACTAGTTTGGGACTAATGTCTTGTTGAGTTGAGTTCAGTTTAGGATAGGGTCACAAGGTGCTATTCGATAATTTCATGCAAATATAGGTTTTATACATATTTTTTTGGGGCTAAAATTGAACTGCTAAATATATTTGTATAGGTGTCTAATTATATACATATGCACATTTATCATGTCTTTACCCAAACGTCCTTGCTCTACAATTAGAAGAGTCCATGCAACATAATTTGAACGTGAATGTATTTGATTGAATTTGCAGTTCACACAATGTTTCTTTTAAGATTTTTGGTTTATTTTATTTTTGTTCAGTTATATTTCTTATGCAAGATTTTGGGTGTATCGCTCAAATTTTCTTTTTGACAAAATTATTTCTCTATTTTATACAATCTCTTTCCAGCACTCTCTGCCAAGAGAAACAGATATCATAGGCAGAAGTCATTGATGGATCTTGAAATGGAGAGCCAACATGCCAAAGGCTTGATACCAGATGTGAATACAAATTGAAGGACTCAGTTAAAATGGAGCATGCAAATTTTGATCAACTTGAATACGCCAAGAAGGCGTCGAGAACTTAACATTGAAAGTGTTGATACATGTAAATTGCACGGTATGTGTAACTATGTGAGATGAGGAATGGCACACTAATGCTTCAAAAAGATGCAAGTTTTGGGCCCTTTTGGCTTATCTTCCAACAAGTTGTTCGAGATGGGGTCTTGAAAAACCAATCATTTGTAGGATTCACGGTATCTCACTCATGAATCACAGTGAACAGAAAATTCCCCCCCTTAAATGTATCATACCCAATTTTTTGGCATTCGATGAATGTACAATATGAACTGAATTTTCAATGCATGGACATAGTAGCCCGGCATTGGCACCAAGTGGTCCCTGAACATATGTATCACTACACACGATGATCAAGGTCAGGCTGATCCTTATCTCAATCCCTTACATTGACTGGTTTGAGTTTGGATTTAATAATTATCTTCTGCAAACTGTAAATCTGGAATTATTCTGTATAAAATCCTCATTTTTTGTTGATTATTCCCTCATTTTCTCAGCAAGAACACCTTCAAATATTTGGGAATTTCTGCGGAAAAATTGATATTAGTTCCAAGTTACTTTAATCAACAGTTGTGTCATGGCTCAGGGATTGGTTTATTGTATTTGCATGTATTAACTAAAGAGATATATATATATGTGTGTACATATATAAAGATCGGGCTAATTAATTAACCCTTAGCCCGATCACAAGGTAGTTTTAGGTACTATATTGGAATTCCAGTGACATTTTAACCACAAGGTACTTTTAGGTACAATAATTCGAATTCCAGTGATATTTTAAACTCACGTTTGCTCATAGAAGGGGAGGATTTTTAATTTGAACGGGATCTTCAGGTACTACTTTTGCTTCTCTTGATTTCACATTCATTTACATTTCGAATACAGATCCAATTGTGCTGTGAGACAATTTGATTCCGAAATCATAGTTGAAACTAGTACTTCAAACATTATTATGGGTAGAGAGAGAGAGAGAGAGAAGTTGACAACCATGCAGGTCAACATACCTATGCTTTTTCTATGGCCTCGGCTTCAATTGCACGCACATACATACATACATACATACATATATATATATATATATATATATATATATCTAACCACTTGATATCTGTTCTCTCTCCAATTTAATGAGCTGAAAACTTTGAGATTAATCGCAAGCTAAGGGTATGACTTGTCTCCTTCCATCATGTTCATTCTGTTTTGACCAGTTCTCGGGATTGATTAAAACATTATACTGATGTCTGGCTAGGATTTTCTCCTAACCTAGAATACCCATCAATCAGATCACTTGTTTGTATCTCAATTTCCATGAAACTTCTAACTAGTTCGTAAAGGTTAAAAAGAGAGGGAAAGAGACTTAACATATTTGGAGATTTTTTTTTTTTTTTTTTTTTTTTTTACGCACTGAAAGTCGATTTTAAAGTATATTCACCTTTCAAAAAAAAAGAAAAGTATATACCTAAAAAATATTAGATGAAATTATTTTTTTTTTTTTTGGGTGTTGTGAGATAAGAATAGTTGAATCAAAGCGATCTTTGCTTCTGCCTGTGGTTCAGGGAGACAAAAGAGAGTTGCCTTAATTTAATAAGCATGCAGACGGTAAATAAATAAATTTGGTCAATGATAATTTTCAGTAAAAACTATATTTTGTGCACATAAAAATATGTCATGTAATAATGTTGCGTTTTTCTTTTTTTTTTTCAATAATGTTCTGCTTTTTTTTTTTTATTAATGACAGTTTAATTAAAATACGAGATATTATTACGTAATATGTATTTATTAACCCTAAGTGAGTATCCCTATTAACAAAACCCAGGAGTAAAAAGTTAAACGGATTAATGAAGTTGCACTCATGATCCGAGAGTACCAAAGAGAATGACCTTTGGTTACTGAAAGGCCTTTCCCCTCAATGGGACATGCATGCAGTTAAAATGAGAAGCGTTGTAATGGAGAAGACTCAACCCAACTTATGTAAAGGGCTTGTGCTAATTATATTCTTACTAGCCACCTATTGACTCCAAATAACGGGCAAGAAAACGCATAGTTGACTGTCATTTCATGGAATTTTTGGGGACGGACTGTTTTTTTTTTTTAATGGAATGAGTAAATATTATTTTAATTAATTGAGAGTAAAATTTCCACTTCCAGCTGGAATTCTCATCCTGACTTTTTGACCATTCAACGTTCAAAATTCCAAGAATGGAAAACAACGAAGCATATATTTGTACTTATTAAAAACTACAAAAAAAATAAAAAAATAAAAAAATTTGTGTGTATAATAAATAATGAGTCATCCACGTTGTGCGTGATCTATGGGTTAGCAACTTGTAATAATAGTTTTAGGTCCCGTTTAGCGTAAGAAAAAACAAAATAAATTGAGATAAAATATAATTTGGGGTTAATTTTGGCGTTACTTTTTTTTGAAAATTCGTAAACCGTGGGAACGGTTTGTCAAATCTGTTCTCACGGATTCCAAAAAATTCACAAAAAATAACGATAATAGTACTCGTTTGAAAGCTCTCGACACGAAAAATATGATTGTATAAAAAATTTATACATTCGGATAACTTACTTCTAGATTTTTTATTCTTTTAGCGAAATATTAGAATTTTTTTAAATTAGTAATGACGGGAAAATTAAAGATAAAAGAGTTGTTAGAAATTTATAGAGATTTTCAGTGTTTTTTTATGCCAAACGCAGCCTTAATTAATTAGCTCACTGCTTACTTGTGAAGGGATCTATATAAATAGGGTCATATATTATCAAAAATTACTTCTTTACCTTTTATTTGGAATGGTGAATTTGATGAAACTTGATTTTCTTTTGACGAGAATTCTCACTGATTGTTATATTTAAAATTAAAATAAAATTTTATAAATTGAATTTACTTTCATTTCATGTATAAAATTTTAAGATTTTTATATCATTTAAAATCTAAATCACAATGATAAAATTTGGTGAGAATTTATTTTTTTTTCTTAAATCATTTAAATGAGGGAATAAATTTACCCTCATAAATCATATTTACTATATTTTCTATTTCTTATTAATAGTGGTCAAATTTAGTCTCGTAAATCAATTCAATTCAATTCTTAAATTCAAATATGTGTTTTAAATATAAAATTTTATTTATTAAATCAAATTAAATTAATTAAATTTTTAATTTTAAAATCAAATCCATTATAAGAGTAAATATTTTCAAACAGAGTGTTGATGAATTTTATCTCATATCTCTTGAGATAAACTACCAAATGGTGGAAGAAATTAACAGTTAATAAACAAACAAAGTTAGGCCCCGGTTAATTCTCCCTTGGAATTGACTTACAAACTTAAAATAATTTTCAAACTACATTCAAATTTTATTTATTTGTTTGTTTATTTTTAAGCTCATTTCAAAAGAATTTCAATTAAGTCAAATTCAAATGGTGGGTTGGGTACAAATTATTTGTCTAATTATATATATATATATATATATGTATTTATTAAGTGCAGCTCAAACATTTCACAAGTCATAAGATTTTTTTAAAACCTAACAATCTTCTCGTGACCAATTGTTGTAGAAATGTTTTGAAAATACTAATTCAACAAAATTAACTTTGATTAAGAATGTCAATGACATGCATGCAAGTTGCATGTTGTCTCTCCCTATCAGATTCTTATATATATATATATATAATTGTAAGCACATGCATGCATGATATTGGGTATCAATAGGCATTGCAACTCCATGACAAAGAACTCAACATTGTATATATATATATATATATTTATTGACGGAGCTGCGATAGCTACCTAGCTGAACTTTCAAAGCCAGTGAAGAATTATTAAAGGTGTAAACGCATGATAATAGTCTCCTGTATGTGCCAATAAGGAATATTATTACATTTAGTTGCCATTGACCTTGACTTGATTGACCTCCACATACGCAACAATTACGCCAGCTGGCTTTCAGTAATACTAGCTAGCTAGGTTATATAAAATATCCTCTAATTAATCTTGAATTTAAAATTGAAATACTGTCAATGTTAATATTAATAAATCGGTCAATGCAGTTCAGTTCGAGATAGCTAGTGGCTAATATCTTACTCTACATATTATGTTACCGGTTAATTCGAATATGTTTTATCTCAAAAATAAATTTTATTGAGGTTATTGATGTGTTTGGATGGAGCCCAAAAAAAAAAAAAGTTGGTTTAAAAGTAACATATGGTGAAATTTGATTGGAATTCTTAAAAAAAAAAAAAAAATTTTTTTGATAAACCAAACACTTCCTATATATTAATAATTTTTGTCTAATTTTTTTTCTTATTTTGATTATCATTTATATTAATTTCTTTTAAATTAGTACGTGGGTGATAAAAAATCATATTAACTAGGAGCAACAATGACGTTTTATGTTGGGATTTTAATTAGTTAATGGAAAAGGTAAAACTTTGAGGCTCAACTCTTAATATATATATGTGTATAATATGAAATATATCATAGGGTCAAATGAATTTGAACTATATTAAAGTTTAATTTTGAGTCTCTCAATTCTACAATAATCCTAAAAGTTTCAAGAGAAGAGTTAGTAATTTTTTTTGCCTAGGATATGAATTGGGCATTAAATTGGAACTGGATATTAAATTGAAATATGAATTTTTCTCGTCCTGAGCTATAGATTTAGTTTTAAAATAGGCAAAAATTAACTATTAAACTGAGTTATAAACAACTCAGTTAAGATGTTATATATATACTATGACCAATTTTTTACTCGAATTATAGCCCACTACAATTGATGAATAATTGGGAAGCACACGCAATTGTTTTTTTTTTTTTTTTTTTTACAAAAAATGTGAAAATCTAAAATAAAATAAAATAAAAAATTGGAAAGTCAGAAAATTTCCAAGACATGGATATTGTAAACTAGAACTAACAACAGAAAGCAAAGATAATTTACCCACCTCTATATAAATATAAATATCTAATTCACGTAGGGATCACGTTATTGAGAAGTATACATAATTAAGATTTAGCAACTAGTAGTACGTAGTAATAGTGATGTAGATAGTGATTGACTTAATCAAAGGACGATGAATGCTTATCCCCAGCACAACACAACACAACACAAGAAAACCTATTTTCCACAGTTACTTGCAATTTGGCAGCCAACCACAAAACAAAGCACCCGAGTATAAACAATAAATATAAATACTCTCCATATATGTATATAATATATATATAAACAAGATATATAATAATTCAAATATTAAATCAATTTTATTTGAAAATTGTGGTATATTTAAGTTTCATATATTTGATCCAAAATAATTAAAAATTTTCTTTAATTCATTTCGACAAATATTTTTACTATTAAGTCAAAATTTGCTTCAAAAGAATTGAAAAGAGTGCATGGTTAATTGTATATAATTATATATCATGCACACCAATCACTGTCATAAAGTCTATGGGCGATAAAGTTGGTCCACGGAGAAGACTGGTAAAGAAAACCTGCAGTTAGATCGACATTGGCAGGGTCATTGAAAGATCAAAGTTCCAAATTTCATTGATTTGGTCAAATAAAGGGAGACCTCCATTGAGTTGATGCCTGGTCCTAACTAAGAGTGGAGTCTAGAAGTCCCATATATATATATATATATATAATTAATGCATTTATTAACTTAAATTTGTTATTCCATTACCTATAATTAATAAATGTAAGGATTAAACTTTGGGTGAGTTTATTAAATATTGGCTTATTTTGGTAGTTTATATGTGGTTAACTTTTTTACTTAATCTATTTTATATGATGTTTATAAAAATTAAATAATTAAAAAATATACTTTTTAATTATTTGAAATTTTCATGGCACTTAGGAATTGGTGGATCCTACGCATGACTAATGGTGTTGATTTTTCTAGTCAACAAAAGCATAGTCAACAAAAGCAACTTACCTACATTGAGTCCCCACCCAAACAGGCTGCAAGAATCCAAAAGAGAACTCAATCATGTTCTCTGTTTGGCTCTAATTCCTCATGTATAAGATGGGCCTTGCATTATATTAGTCTGATTTTTAATCCAAGAGGATCGAACCTTCTCTTGATGTACTCCGTGTGACAAAAGTTGCTCTTGACTAGTTAGGTTCTTCTAGACAGATGATCTTCCAAGTAGGGTTTCTTTTGGCTTCATAACAATTGCATGCTGACTCAAAAATTAGGACTTAAATTTCATATTTTAAAACACAAAGAAAGTTATCAATTAATTGTATGAAGAATTTAAGTTGCTAAGAAATAAGTATAATAATATATATTAAACTAATTTAAGATTCTTTATTAAGGACGGATTCAGAATTTTCACTAAAGTAATGTTTGTTTGCTGGACTAAACTGCCGGATTGGAGATGTAATCCGTGGGCCCCACTCAAAGCTGTGTTTGTTTTGCTTTTTGTTTCATCCGTGGGACCCACGGATTGGATAACTTGTCGGGGAAGAAGCCGGATGTGTTATCCGTGAGACATGTGGTATTATTAATATCCCATCTTCGGATTTGTTTCCCGCCAAGATCCAAAAGTTAAAATTTATTTCTTATCACATCACATATCAAATCATACTTTTTATCCCACTTTATGTGCCACCAACCAAACACCAAAAAAATAATCTCACATAAAAAATTAATCCCATCTTTTATCCAATCCCATCCGTGGACCCCACGGTATTACTTATCCCCCATCTTCTAATCCCTCAAACAAACACAGCCTAAGTGACATCAAGCGCTTAAAAAATGACAACTAATTAGGCCGAGTTAAGAGTAAGAGATAAATAATGTTAATTTTAGGAAAAGATAAAATTATTTTTGGACATTAAACTGATGAATATATTTTTCATATTTTAATGGTTCAACCGATCTTTCTAGTAATATAGTACCTGAAATTTATCAGGATGTTTGTCATTACTAAAAAATATATATATAATTATTGTTAAGTGTTAATTTTTTAAGAGTTTATTATATTATATGTTATATTTTTTTATATTAGGTGCAAAAGTATTTAATAGTGCAGTGGGATAATACATTTTATTTCATAAAAAAATTTTTGAGTTTGATTCTTATTAACTCCTTTTATGTTAAAAATTTTTGAACTAACATTAATTTTTTTAATGAGGACAAAATACTCTAATTTTGAATTAATTTAATTTTTTAATAAAATTAAAATAATAAAAATATTTTAATAATTTCACATCTAAAATCATAGAGGTCACTTGCCCTCCTTCTCTCAACGTGACTCTGCCCTTACCCTTTAAAGTTCCGACCTCGTGGAATTAGGTTAAATAATAAAAAATAAATTCAACAATATATATATATATATATCAAACTAAATTAATAAAAAGAAAAGAGAGATTCAATGCGTGCCGTATTTGATCAATGGAATTCTCAACTAAGCAAACGAGGATGACTGATAAGCACTGTGATTAGTTTCCCTTGTAAATTCTAACCGTATTAATTAGAGGGCCACAATAATTGTGGTGCACAGCTAATCAGATCCAACCCGTGATTTGACCCGAAAATTTGGGCATCGGTCACGCGGATACATATATAGTAGAAAATCAAGCTCGCAACAGTCAAAGATGTTTCCCCATATTTGTATATTGATTTATTTTGTTTAATAATAGATATATTTATTATATCTATATTTATATTGTTGTGGATGTTGACTTCTTTGCGCGTTAGGGAATTGACAAGCACCAAATGGGCACGGGGTGGCAAGGTTATAAAGAAACAAAAATCACAGCAGAATGCGTGTTGTTGACGAGAGGCGCATGGAATTCCACACACCCTTGGTATAAACATTTCCACTTGTTTTTCTCAAACACATTCGTAAACACACACACACACACACACACACACACACTTCGATCTGAACATAATTATTATTTATGGAAAACAAAGGATGGTATATGCGCAGGGAGAAAATAATTTCTCCAGGCGTGATTATCAGTTTCACAGTTTTCTTCCTCCAGAACCTGTAATCAAAGAAAACAGCCAAGGAGTTGGTTGGGAAGGATTCCTAACCAAATAATCTCCGAAACTCTAGCTAATTAAAAATTGAATAAATATTTTAAGAGAGAGTTTTGTAAATAATAGTGAGTGTATCTTCTTAGTGATCTTCTTGAACTATATATATAGGTTAGGAAAAGTATAAATTTGTGGGGTACAGTTTTAACAATAATATTAATTTCACTAGCTTACCCATTTTCTCATTAATTATAGTGATGGTTTACTTTATGTTTAATGTGCGTGATTATTTCAGAGTACTGGGTAAGATATGACATATTTGATAATAAAAATCATCATATCATGTCTTCCATTGATAAAATAACGAACCAATTGAATTATAATATTACCTTATAATTGGAATTAAACCAAAACTTAACTCCTTCGTTTCGAAACAATGCAAGTCTTTGTGGTCGGGAATAATAAATGCTTGGGGCCGATCACCAAGCTTGAGCTTGGTGAGTGTGTGCTTAAAATAACTTCCATGTGTCTAGTATATTTTTATAGAATAATACATGCACATATTTACACACATAATTACCTTATGCATAGATGTATAGTTTTCTATACAAGTATATATATGTACTTACTCATGATGTGCAATTGCTTGAATAATATTTTGGGGGAGGGGGGTGTCTCACAATTTTGGAAAAAAAAAAAAGAAAAAAAGTGAAAAAGAAGGAAAAAAAAAAAAAAAAAGATAGAATGGGCATACATATTTGTCTTTCTTCATCCGCATTGCTTAATGATTAATTGTCATATTTATTGTCAATAGTCAAGTTCTTTTACATGTGAATAAAAGCACTATCTGATTTTATGCTCTATTATTTTTGTATGCTTATGGTTGTCACACTTCATATGACATTAGATGATCCACAAAAGGTCATAAAGAGAAAAGTGATTTTTAGTAAATTAAATTATTGCACTCAAAAAGCATCCAAATTAATGTTGTCACCAAACGTGTAACACATACTTTTATCTTATTGTTTTTCCTTTTTAAAGCGTGACATGGCACTTGTTGCTTATTCCTCGGTGGGGATGACGTGGCACTCCTTTCTTAGGTTGTGTATTAAAGAAACGTTTGGAGTTACAAAAAATGAAATAAAGTGAGATAATTTGAAATAATTTATCGGTTTGTAATTTGTGCGGTAAGATAAAAAATAAATAATTTTTAAAACTTTTTAAGAATTTTTTTCATATTTTTTCAGTACATCAAACGTATCCTGTGCATAAAATAATTACGTGTGTGAATAAGCCCTAGGAAGTGCGCAAGCAGTGAGTTGTATATATATATATATATATATGTTATATAATTAAACATTTAAATTGAAGAGATAATAATGACAGGGATTTTATTATATATTAATAATATATATAAATGGTACACATATATGTAGATCCACTCTCCCTTTTGCTTTAATTTGAGGCTTACTATAGGCACTAATAAACTCAATTGGGATTGATGATGACACATATGAACTAGCCAGGTTTCCTCATTTCACACTACACAAATTCCTACTGCCTATGGACAAACAAATTAACTATGATCTGTTTGGTTGTTTTACTAAATGAGGATTAGATTAGATTGCAATTATTCAAAAAAATCAACTTAAGTACACATCAAAGAAGGAAACAAAAGTATTTTGCCCACGTGAAAAGAATATATGCAACCATGATAGACATACGGACCTGAGTGAGCAACTTGAAAACCCATTATATATATATATATGGAGAGAGAGAGAGAGAGAGAGAGAGAAATTTGTAAAGGTGAAGATGATGATGATTAGCACAAGAAAAAGGATGAGCAGTGGAGCACCAAACAAGGCCTAAATAATGCCTAATGATGAAGAAAGTGATCGTGTTTTAGGTTATGGTAATAGCTTGGAACCTGAGATGAATTATTCTCCTGTCAAATTAGGTTCTTGTGAGAACTACACACCAAATTGAAAGATCGTGCTCTAGTAGGGATCAAACAAGTGTTTGGAAGATAATATATAGAATAACTATTTATGGTTGATAACATTTACACTTCTTTATTAACTTTTTTTTTTTTAAATGAATAAAGAATAATGCAAAGTGGAGGAAAGTAACTGAGGAATACAAATATCCTCACTTCTTGAATTAATTTTAATAAATTAACTTTTATAAAGCAAAAGAGAGATATATATAGGATCCGTTTGGTGAAAAAAAATTACTGAAAAATTATAAAAATTTCTAGAAATCTCTAAAATTCTCTTATGTATTTTGCACTCCTCGTATTTTGTGAAACAAATATAAAGTTATATATATATATATCTATATATTCTAACAATTTTTTACAAACTCTAATAAATTATTTACAAACTCCAATAATGTATCACAAATCACAATAACTTTTCTATAAATTTCAAAAACTTTTCACATTTTTAATAAATTCTGACATTAAATCATTCTGATGGACCCAAAAAAAAAATTATTTGAACGGTTTTTCTCTCTAAAAAGCTGAAGCAAAAATAAAAAAAATGTTACTATTCATTCCTGAAAAATGTGATTTAGAAGTTGTGCATCAAACATAAAAAATTACCCAAACCATATTTTTCATTGTTTTTATTATTTTTTGTTACACTAAATGCTCCCATAATAACACAAAAAGTGCTTTATATATATATATATATATATATGTTAATTAAGGGTGATACAAGTATCCACCACTTAAGTGCTTTGAGCAAATGATTATTGATGCAGGGAAGCATGTGAGAGAATGTTGCAAATGAGAATTTTAAAAGACAAATTTTGTTTTCATTCAATAATCAACAAGAACTGAGTTGCTCTTAGATTTACAATTGCTTAAATAGACAGAAAATACTGATGCTAATGGGCTGAAATTGTAAAAAGGCATAAACCCAACTAATTAAAAAAATAGATACTAAGAATGGAAAGTGTGAAATAAAAGTGAATCTGAAAAATGTAGGAAATTACAATACATCTCCTAAAATCCTAGCTGAAAATAGGTTCATCAAGCTCAAGTAATTAAAATCCAAAAACCTTCCCAAAATAGAAACTTTGGCCATTCAAAGGCCCAAATAGTGTCGAAAACCCCCAAAAAAAAATCGCAGGCCATTGCTAAGTAATAGGTATTAACTGTTAGGCCATTTTCAATTGAATTTAGGCAACCCCAACGTCAAATTTCATAGTCGGGTATTTACGACTTTGCCACTCGAAGCCTAAAATGCCTAAAGAACTCTTTCTCTATGACCACTACATCAATTATTCAGAAGGATTACGACATATCTATGAGCAAAGATTGATCATCATATTAGTTTTATATTCAAAAAACCACTTGTAGAAGGAGAGAGAGACGTAAAAAATGTCTTTTGATAAAAAGGTTAATGAACCATCCATCTTTTAGATTGATAAAATAAAGAGAAGACAAAAAAATTGAACTAATGAAAAATAGAAAAATTGTATTGATGTGTAATTATAAAAATACAAAGAAGTTTTTATATAGGCAAAGTTAGAAAATAGAATTGGAAACTAAAATAAAGTCTTATAATGAAAAGGATTTCCTAATTTCTATATACAAGATTATAATTTCCTAATTCTGTATATATCAACACCCTCCCTCAAACTCAATATGGTAATGAAGAGGCTAACTTGAGTTTGGACACAAGTTCATGATGACAATTAGGAGGATGAGATTTAGCGAAGATATCTGCAAGCTGATTAGTAGAAGAAATATAGGACAACTGAAGAATGCCTTGCTTGACATGGTGGCAAATAAAATGACAGTTAATCTCTATATGCTTCGCACGCTCATGAAAGATATCATTATGGGCAATCTAAATGGCACTAGTATTATTACAATATAGATGAGTGCTATTTGTGAAAGAGAGACCCATATCTGTAAAAAGTTAGCAAAGCCAGAGGAGATAAGAAGTAGAGTCAGCAAGCGCACGATATTCAGTCTCGGTGCTGCAATGAGTAATGATAGACTGCTTTTTACTTTGCCAAAAGATGAGTGAAGTGCCAATAAAGAAGCAATACCGAGTAGTAGAGCGACAATCAGTAGGGTTACTAGTCTAATCAGTATCTGAGAAAGCAAACAACTGTAATAGAGAGGATGAGGAAAAGAGAAGCCCCTGAAATAAAGTATCCTTGATATACCTTAGAATCCGAAGAACAGTATAGTGAGTAGATTAAGGTGCATGCATAAATTAGCTAACCAAAGTAACAGCATAAGAGATGTCCGGGCAAGTCACAGTAAGATAAATGAGTCTCCCAACAAGCTGTCAATAAAGAGTAGGATTCAGACAAGAGTTCACTCTCAATTGCAAGTAACTTTATATTTGTCTCCAAAGGATTATCAACAATTTTATTATCAGTGAGACCAATTCGGGATAGAAGGTCAGAATTATATTTAGCTTAGGAGAGATAATATCCCTCAGAACTAAAAGTCGCCTCAAGGCGTAAGAAATAGCTAAGTTTGCCCAAAACCTTCATTTCAAAGTTTTGGCTAATAAACTGTTGAAGTGCATTAATCCTAGATAAATCATCGCTAGTTATAACCATATCATCAACATAAAGCAGTAGAAGAATGATACCAGTAGAGGAACGACGAATAAACAATGCAGAATCATAGGCACTGGGTGAAAACCTTGCTGGACTAAAACAGAACTAAACTTAGAAAACCAAGCTCGAGGAGACTATTTAAGCCCATAAAGTGCCTTACGAAGTCGGCAAATCTTTTGAGGAGAATGAGAATATCCAGGAAGAGGTGTCATGTATACCTCATCAGTAAGATCACCATTAAAGAAGGCATTTTTGACATCCACCTGGAATAATGTCTATCGCCAAATAGTTGCAATGGCAAATAAAGACCGAAAAGAAGTCAGGTGAGACACGGGAGCTAAAGTCTCCTCATAATCAATGCTATACTCTTGAGTAAATCCCTTCGTAACAAGATGAGCTTTATAATGCTCCACTGATCCATCTGCTCCAGTTTTTATTTTATAAACCCATTTACACCCTATTGCAGTTTTATGAGGTGGCAAGTCAACCAGGTGGCAAGTCAACCAGGTCCCAAGTATGGGTAAAAATGCGAGCATTGAGTTCATCATTCATTGCTTGCTGCCAAAGTGGGTCAAAACTAACTTTGCGATAAGAACAAGGCTTATAAGGAGAAGTAATAGCAGAATAGCAATGATAATCTTTAAGATAAGGAAGAGGAGTTATTACCTAGGTGGGATAGTGAAACTCAAGTGATGATAGGGTAAAAACAGCAGGAGAAGGCTCAAGAGCAGAAGGTGGAGGTGAGAAGTCCATAGGCGTGCGAGGTGAACCAGGTGAGAACGTCGAGTGGTCACCTTGAATGTTTGAAGAACCTGCATCACATGAGTTAGTATCTGGAAAGAGGTTAATAAAAGAATCAGTAAAAATGGGTGAATGATTGGAAGGGTTTGATGAAAGTTTGACCATGTCAGTAAAGAAACGATGTTCCGAGAACTGAACATGTCGGGAAAGATAGAGGCATTTTGAAATAAGATCATAACACCGATAACCCTTTTGTTCAATACAAGAAAACAACATAAGTGAGAGCGAGGCTCTAATTTAATATGCTCGTGTAGCAGAAGAAAGATAAAACAAGCACAGCTAAAAATTTTGAGACATGGATAATCTGGTACCTTCCCATACAAATGCTCATAAGGAGAGCAATTAAAAATTATAGAAGAAAGAATCCTATTAATTGTGTAAAACCAGCTATGAAAGCAGCTTCGCCTTAAAGGTTTCAGGTAAAGAAAAAGATATGAGAAATGATCGAATAGTATTTAAAAAACATAACGGTGTTTTTGTTCAACACGACCATTCTGCTGAAATGTAAAAGGACAAGATAAGTGAGAAAGAGACCCATTATGTTCAAGATTTGCAAACATAGAATTATCTTTATATTCCATAGCCTTATCAGAATGAAAAATTTTAATCTTACGAGAAAATTGAGTTTGGATCATTTTGTGAAAATTATCAAAAATTTTAGGTAACTCAGATCGATTATGAAGTAAATAAATCCAAGTATATCGTGAAAAATCATCCACAAAAATCAAAAAGTAACGACTTCTCCCCTTTGTGGCAATAGGTGCAGGTCGCCAAATATCAGAATGAACAAGATTTAAAAGTGCAGCAGAAATAAAATCACTTTTATTAAATGGTAAAACAGTTCGTTTCCCTAATTGACATGGTAAACAATTAAAAGAAGAAAAATCAATAGGACCTAAATGTCCTTTTGACGCTAACAAACGGACACTAGACAACGAAGTATGACCAAGACGAGAATGCCACAATTTGAAAGTGGTGATGATGGCTGCAACTGGTTGAGAAATTGATAAAGAGAGGCTCAGAAGATGTAAGGAAGTAAGCTAAAAAAGGCAACCAACTTTAGGCTATGTCCCAATCAACTGGTATGTTTGAGGATCCTGCACAACATACCCATCATTAGAAAAATTTTACAATGTAACCAAGTTCAACAAATTGACCCACAGAAAAAAGATTTAAGGATAACTTGGGAATAAGATAAGTATCAGGTACGCAAAACTTATGATTAGTGATGGAGCCAATATGACTAACTGACATATGGGAACCATTAGCAGTATAAATTAATGGGGCTTGTGAAAAAAACTACTTATGAGAAAGTAAACAAGAGTCAGAAGTTATGTGGTTGCAGCAAGCAGAATCAATATACCAGGAGGACATAGACATACCTATGGCAGCAGACAAAGTAGGAGAAGAATGAGTGATAACTTAGTGGACTATAGCCTCAACATCAGCAGCAGTAAGGGATGAAGGAATGGTAGAACCTGGATGGCCAAAAGATGTAGTAGTAGTTTGATTACAGGACTGAGATCTAGAGCACTTAGCCTTGAGTTTGGGGCAGTCGCTGATAAGATAACCTTCCTTCTTATAATAATTGCACCAGACGTGGTTGCATTTTGATGATGCAATAGGGACGGCCTAAGTAGGAGTGTTAGCCATGACTAAGTCCGAGGTTCATAGTTGACGAGTCTTTTGGCGGGTCTCCTCAGAAAGAAGCTCGATGAGAGTAGTTTTAAGATATGGTAGGGGAGAGCGATACAGAAGAGGAGCTCGAGTATTCTCAAAGTCATCTCAAATCTCCATCATAAAGTGAATAAACTGGCATCAATCTTTATATGTCACAAACAATTTGATAAACTCAGCATCTGTAAAGGAAGGATCGGCTTGAGAGAGTTGATCCCAGAGGCTATGGACTTGGGCATGATAGTTGGCAGTAGACTTACTAAGCTCTTGTCGCATTTGAT
Organism: Vitellaria paradoxa; assembly: GCA_019916065.1. NCBI lineage: Eukaryota > Viridiplantae > Streptophyta > Magnoliopsida > Ericales > Sapotaceae > Vitellaria > Vitellaria paradoxa. The sequence continues at coordinate 36,296,523 of CM034237.1, read as the reverse complement.
ATAGTTTGGATTCCAATTGAAATTGTAGGGTAGCATCACTACTGCAATTATACCGATTGGCTAGAAACTCCCAGGCAGCATCAGCATTCCAAAACTTAGGTAGAAGACTCTAAATAGCAAGACTAGAAGTATTAATAAACCAATAAATAATCTTACAGTGAGTACTGTCCCAATCCTCAATGCAGTTGTCAAACTCTTCTTGTGTCTCTATATCCGATTTCTACAGCTTGAGACATTCACCAGTAACATACCTCCAAAGCTTACGTCCAATCAGAAACACAGACATCTACTGAGTCCAAATATTGTAATTGGAGCCATCAAGAATGGTGTCAATTGGACGTCCAATATCATTTTGAGAAACCATAATAAATAAGTATACTTAGCTACAAAATAAGTGAAAAAACAGAGGCCAAAATTGAAATCAGAGAGGGTTGAAAACACTAGGAGCTAATTAAAAACTACTTGATAAAAGGCTGAATCAAAACCAGTTTAGAGGAAGTGTTGATTTGGCTGGTGTGTTGGCCGATGTGCTAGTCTAGCGTCTGATAAAGAAGCAATAAAGAAAGACCGGCTTTCGCCCAATATGCTGGCATTATCCACATGAGAACGGATGGACCGTGGTAAGAAAGGTCAACCCGTGTTGACAGTGGGTGTGAGGTAGACCAAAAACAAGGTAAGGTAGAAAAAAATTTCTGACTTCGGACAGTGTAGAAAACAGAATTTCCAATAAGCGAAAAGACAGAAAACAGAATTTAAGACTGAAGAATTGCTTCTAAAGAAGAAAAGAAACCCAGAGCTGGTAAGAAAAAAATCACTAGTGCAAAGAAAAAAAATTTAGGAACCAAAATTTAATTGCTCTAATACCATGATAAAATAAAGAGAAGACAGAATTGAACTAATGAAATATAGAAAAATTGTATTGATGTGTATTTACAAGAATACAAACAAATATTTATATAGGCAAAGTTAGAAAATAGAATTGGAAACTAAAATAAAGTCTTATAACGAAAAGGATTTCCTAATTTCTATATACAAGATTATAATTTCTTAATTCTGTATCTATTAACATAGATATTTTAATAATATTGTGGCAAATCTACATTGGTGGTCACTAATATATCAGTAAATTTTACACTGTACTTTGTTGTTATTTATAGTTTCCCGTTAGGTTGTAAATAGTATTTAGACTGACTGAGATACACCGATCTAATGAAAATGGGACTTCATCTACAGACAATGCATGCCACCCTTCACACTAGGTGGAGTGAAAAAGCTAATAGGTAAATTGACAAAATTACCCCCTGTTCAGTTAGGTACAAATAATGATTGATAGAAAAAGTTAATTACATCTTGACTGAAACTGTAGAAATTTGAGTATTATAATTGAACCTTGAGAAACTAAAGTGACACCAAATATAAATTATAGGGACAATTTTTGTACTATATACAATATTTTATTTGGATATATTTATGGGACTTAATTAGATTGTTTCTTAAAAGTATTCTAACGTCACTCAGGGGTGTTAAAATATAGATAAACTATCAAATTTATTCAAACAGAATTTCATTGGATAAATAAGGCATATAATAAAATTTAAACTCATTAAATTGACCGAGTCACAAAAATATAGATTAAATAAAAAGAAGTTGCCTGGGATGCTCGGCTTGACAAAATAATGCTTAAAAATTTATTTGAAGTAAAACAAGTTCATTTAAAAGTCTACATAAACAAAAATAAGTAATTAATGTTTCATTCGAGAATTTTATTGAATACTTAAGGGTCATTTGGCAACGTTGTCATTTTTTTATTTTTTTGAAAGGTATCTATTTTTTTCTGTTTATATTTTTTGTTTTCTTGTTTTCTATTGTCATTTTTTTCTAAAATAAAACCTGAAAATGCAATTTTGTTTATAATTATTAATTTTTTTTACTTTCATAAAATATATAATTTATTAATTTTTAAAAAATTAATTGAATTTAATAAAATATATTCCATATTAATTTAATTTAATTAATTAGATTAATTAAATTGAATTATTTATTAAAATAATTTAATTAAATAAGTATAAAATATACTAATTTATAATTTAATTATATTATTTATTAAAAATAAATGAATAAAATATATTCATAATAATTTAAATAATTTAATTATGATATCTATTAAAAATAATTTAATAAAGTATATTTAATATTAATTAAATTAATTAATTATTAAATTAAAATTAAATTAACTAGTTTAATTTAATTATTTATTAAAATTTAATAATTTAATAAATTATTTTTTATTAATATGAAACGTATTTGAATAAAATATTTCATTTTAATATAATGCAACAAAAATTGACAAAGCGTTAAAATTGACAACATATTTGTAACAGAAAAAAAAAGTGAAAACACTTTTTTTGGTTTATGTTTTTCTATTCAAGTTTTTATTTTTTTGAAAAAATATATAAACAGATTTAACAAACATATTTCTATTGCCAGTTTACAGAATTTTGAAAAAATAAATAGAAAAACAGAAAATAAAAACATTACTAAATGCAAGCTTAATGTTTCATATAATTTTAACTTTAAATAAGAGGTACGAGCCAAAAATAATGTAATTAATATGTAAAAAAAATTATCTTAAGTGTTTTGGTGTCAAGGAAATCCTAAAAGCCAATTAAAAAGAGCCCATGTCAATTAGAAGTCGATTAGGTGAAATAGGTTTTCAAATTTTCACTTAGACATTTCATCGAACAGTGGTGTGCGCTAGAAAACTAGGCCTTAAAAAATTAAATTAAATAAATCTGAGCTTAGCTTATGTGTGTTTAATTATTTTAAGAATATTTAATCTTAGAATACATAAAATGTCTCATAAAGATTAAAAATTACACGGAATTTGATCTGAGAGATTCACTTCTTAAGAATTTGGCCTGGGAGTAAATCTTTTGGGTCAAATCCTTTTACGCAGAATTACTAACACCATGTTAGTGCCAAAACAGGCCACAGCTAGGCAGGATATACAGCTAAGCGTGCTAGACACGGTAGGAAGCTGGACGTGCACACGTTGCTGAAGGGCGGAGTGATATCAGTAGACGAGACTCATAGATAGATCCAGTGAAAAGCTCATTAAGAAGCCTAATGAGAAGAGACTCTGTTACCATATTATGAAAGAAACTATATGCTTAATTCACCATGAAAATCGACCCAAAATGTGAAAATTGTCCAAGACTTTTATACAAAGAGTAATGCTGTAAGATAAGCGACATGAGACTTACGATTCTGCTTACAATATTGAGTTTAATTTTCCAATAAGCTAAACAAATTGGGAATGTTTTAAAGACAAAAAATAAAAATACAAGTGATAGTTTATTTTTATTTATTTATTTATTTATTTATTTGTTCTTGCTTTATCTCCATTAACTTTTGACTATTCTAGTGACATTTAAATGGTGACGTCCATGTAACGACCTCATCTCATTGCTTCTTTGTTCATTAGCATTACAGTGATTAAAACGATGACTTTGCACTCAACCATCACCTAGCGTGCATAAATAGTTCAAAGGCATCAACAATATGTAATGCAAATGCTAGCTTCCATTGTTCCCTCCTTCCCTCCCCCCAACTTATACCAAAAGTTCTATCAATATTATTTTACTGAGATGATTTAGCACAGAGTGCTTAATTTAGAGTTTTTTTTTGGTAGACTGAGTGAATGTATACTATGAGATGAAAATTTTAAAAGTACTGAGATAATTATTACATTAAAATAGTTTATTGGGTAACAAGTTTAAGACACTTATATTTAGATTGAGAGCGTAAATATTACTCGATAATAATTATATTATGTTTAAAATGATAAAAATTTTAGAGGGATAAAAGCTAATTATTTTTGGAATAAGGGTAAATTGACCAATATAAAAGTTAATATTTAATTTTAGTAAAATATTATAATAAAATAAATTATAATAATAAAATAATAATTATTTTTAATAAAATATATATTATTAAAATATATAAATTTAAATAAAAAATTAATTAAAAATACTTTTATTGTAGATTAATATTTCAATAGTAATTAATTTCAATAATGGATTCTTATTTGCTAAAAATTATTTTTATTTTGATAAAATAATTTAATAAAAACATCTAATTTTAGTTTATTTAAATAATTTATTATTTTTAATAATTTATATTAATACAATACATAAACTAGTAAATTATTATCTATGAGAAATAATTTTTATTTAATAAAACATTTTAATAAAATAAATAATTTTAATAAGTGATTATTAATTATTAAAAATAATCTTAATTTGAGAAAATAATATATTTTTAATCATAAATTAATATTTCGATAGTCTTTAAAATAAATTATTTTAATAACAAAATATTATATATTAAATATTATTTTGATAAAATAATTTAAGAATTAATTAATTTCAGTTTAATTAAATAAATTATTATAAAATTATAATTATATCATTTTCGAGGCATGTTTGCTTTTGGTGAAATGTCATGTATGTGATATTCATTATTTGTTTAGTATAATGTATTTTAAAACTATATAAAAAACAGATTCTATTGAAACTCTATAATTAATAGGGTGATCTTCTAGGAAGTCGTCATCTTGTATCTTGTAGGGGTTCAAGGGGCTTGTAGTAAAAAAATCTATTACAGGAGATGCAGTGGAAAAATAAAGGGTTGAGATTTATTTGCACCTTAATAACGTGACTTTTTACATTCTGTATTGATTATGCGCTAATCAAATTTTTTAAACTTTGATTTTTATTTTAAAAATATTTTAATTAAATTAAATTAGAAGCTTGGATTAAATACAAATAAATCTTAGCCTTTTATTTTCCACTATAATCTTGTAATAGATACTTTCTGCAGCCCCCTAAAACCTACCTAGTGGAGCCCGAACGAAACAACATTAAATTATGGACATGGTCATTATGGTAAATACAAGTAATTACTTATTTATTTATTTTTGTAACTCAAGATCTCCGATCCAATTTACGTGTATCTTGACTAATCCATAAAAATTTAGAGTTGAAGACGGGATAAGTTCTCCAATAACCCTGAAAAGGCTTGAACCAATGACCTAATACAAGTAAATTTTAAAACATCACATAAATCTATAATTATTATTTCTTATAGTTTGTTAAATTACAAAATAACGTCATGCCATATTTGGATATACCTATTGTGTTAAAAAAATTAACTCCTAATCTAATACCAAAAATTTGATCTATTATAATATTTTGTATAGAATTATCTATTAAAACAGTTTAATGATGGCGTTTTGTCATTACAAATCGCTTTAGCAGGTTATTGGACACTTAGATTTAAAGTGATAGATCATCGTTCAAATTTTTATCATTTGACACCATGATTAATTAAAAGTTGGTTTAACAGTGGTAGTTTTATATTGTTAAAAATTATTACGTTCTCCCAAAAGGGATACCCTAACCCTTGGTCACTATTCACTATATAATCGCCACGATGATATGAATTGTCAAAAAAAAAAAAAAAAAATTAAAAAAATAAAAATTGATATAAAGTGACACGTAACAAATTTTAATTGAAGAAAATTAGAAAAAGTTAATAAAAATTAGAGATTTATTGTTTCTTTTTGGGATCCAAACACACCATCAAAAGTGAAAAGGAAATTAGAAAAAAAAATCAATATCATTTGATGAATATATTTTCCTCCCAATTATTATGTCAATAATATTAGAAGGGAGGTTAAAAAAAATTCCTATCCACCGTTGTAATTTTGTAATTTACTTTTTTTTTTTTTATAAATTTAGAGTCGACATTGGAGTTATATACATAGGCTCCGTTTTGAATAACAAAAAATTTTGAAAAACGGTGAAAAATGATAAAAAATTTTAAAAGTTATTTATTTTTTATTTCACTGCACGAATTATAAACTCACAATTTATCTCATTTTATCTTATTTTATCTCACTTCAAAAGACTAAAATTGTATACTCACATAGAATTTTCTTAACGAATAATTTTTTAAAAAATTCTTAAAAAAATAAAAAGAAAAAAAGAAACAAGGATTCAATGTAGGGATGGGAACGGGACAGATCGGATGTGGATATGGTATTATCCAAATCCAAACTCCAAATCCTCTACCTACCTCCAAATTTGTCCCAAACTCCAAACAGATTTTTTTTGAACCTCCATCCCCTCTCCAAACGGAGAACGGATATATCTACGGATATCCAAAACTCCAAACCATTTGTTCACCTCCGAATCTATCCTTAAGTTGTATGTAACTTATTACTACCAAATAATTCATCTCCAAAATCAAAATAATATATAATAATATATTTTGTAAATAATGTAATACATTTCAATAATCTAGTAATATATTTAAAAATACTGTAATGATTAAAATATAAGAAAAAATATGAGTTGGTAAATTTTAAAATGAATAAATTTTAAAAAAATTGTAAAAAATAAATAAATATCAAAATGTTAAAAAACATGACAAAAGTTTGTAAATAAATTTCAATTTATTTTATATCTTAATTAAATAAATTTAAATTTATTTTTTATGATTGCTAAAAATATAAATATAAATAAAATTTATTTTAGCTTTTTAAATTTTTTTTTATATAAAACCTACAAACATAAAAATAAAAGTTGTAAATTTAAATTTCTAGTTCTTTTTTGTCCCTATTAACATTTTACATCAACCTAATTTCAAAATAGAATAACTGATTTTTTTCTCACCATTCACATATAGAAAAAAAATAAAACTACAAAAAAATTTTAAAATTTTATAATAACAAATAATTTTTTAGAATAACATAGAACTATAAATTTTTATTATTTGTATAAGTAAATGTTTTTAAAAAATTTAAAATATAATTATCTGCACTTATCAAACTATCTAAGAAAAAAATTAATAAGTTACCTTCTCTATATATTTAAAAAAAAAAATAATTTCCACAATAAAAAAAAAATTGAATGTTTCATGAAACATTTTAGTTAAACTATTTGAAAAATCTATTTTCTAAAGAACTCTTTTGAATATCAATATTGAAAAGTTTAAAAATATATTTTAGTTGAAAATATTAAAAATACAAGAAAAATAATAAACTATTCAAAGTTCAAGAAAGAAGTTACTTAATGAAACAGTAATTTTATTTACTAAAAATAAGAAAATAAAATAGCAAATAAAATATTTTAATTATTTTTTAAAATTTGTATCTAGTTATTTTTCTGAAAACAATTGAGTTTACAAGTCATAGTGGGGTTTGAAATTGTATAAATTAATATAAATTTGTAAAAATTATAGTTTCATAATTCGTGCAGTAAGTAAAAATTTAAATTTTAAAGGGATTTATATAATTTTGTAGAGTTCCAAATGATTATATCTTATAAAATTTTAAATTTATCTCTTTAAATTTTCTTAATTTTTGCGTATGAAAGAAATAAATTGAATTTTTAAAACTTCAATTTGCACAAAAGTAAGAAAAAAAATTAAATTTATAATTTCTTTCCCAAACACACCCTAATTAATACAAAACAATGACAATTTTTGTTTTAAATTTATTTATCAATATTCATTTTAATGATAATAATAGTGAAATTTAATAAGTCTAGAGTATTATGAATGTGAATATTATTTGTCATGGTATAGTGACGATATTATCATCGTGGTTTTAAATGATTTTGGGTTATTCAAATATTTTTCGGGACAAATCGGGGTAGATTCGGATTAGATATTGAATTTGGGGCAGATTGGGGCGGAGGTAATGTCATCCCTATATCCGATCTAATATCCAAATTTTTTTAAAAAATCAAATCTAAATCCGATCCAATCTCCAAAAAAAATTCAAATTTCACATCTATTTAAATCAGATAACGGATCGGATTCGAACAGATCGGTCGAGATGCCCATCCCTAATTCAATATCCTACTGTGTGTCCCACGAAAGAGAAAGTGATAAGATTAATTGGGCGTAATGGTTAATGCAATATTTGCAGGAGTACTAAACTATTGGTTTGTGCTTAAATATGATATATATTTGCATTTTGAATTATGTTTATTTGTGCTTACTTTTAAATATTTCAAAATTTAATAAAAATTTATTCAATAATTAATTTTATTTTCAAATTAAATTTTAATTTAACATATTTATATACTCTCAATAATATTAGATGATATTGGGCCCGTTTAGTGGAACAAAAAGTAGAAAGATATAACATAAAAATGATATAAAAATGATATGTAAAAAAATTTAATTAAAAAAATATAAAAATTAATTAAAATTAATAAATTTTTATCCTACCAAAGAGGATCAATTATTTATAAGGGGTCAAATATTGTTTTCGCTAGATATAGGCACTTGTAGCACGCAAAGAGAGGAGGAATCATCGGGTACGGTCCATCGGTGATTGTGGACTTCATGCACACCCCAAAATATCTCTCCATGGTGAGACGTTCTGTGTCACCTTCCCACTTGTGGGGAGGGGCAATCACATGTGCGCAACTTCTCCGCATCGCATACAAGAATAACGTACATTTACGTTCCACGTATACAACGCACAAATCTATAAGTAGTTTCATATACAATTGATTTATGGTTGTTTAAAAAAAAAAATTAACTTTTTCATGACTGATTACTAATTAATTATTAAAAAATCAGTTTTTTTTTTATATTTGAGAAGAAAAAAATTAATTTTTTATAAATAATTTTTAAAATTTTTATTAATTTAACATTTTTGTCTTTCAAATTTAAAAAAAATTAAAAATTTATTAATTTAAAATGGTTTTTTTTAACTTTTTTCTTTTTTTTTTTTCAAAAATCGTACTCTAAATCTCGTTACAATCTCAAACAAAAATGAATCTTTAAGAGTAGACCCCATATGTGTTTGAAGTTGTATAAAATTATATAAAATTGTAAAAATTAATGTCTCATATTTTTGATAGTAAGTGAAGAATTTAAATTTATTATCTCGTAATTCATGTTTATAAAGTTTTGTAGTATTTTGTGTTGACTCTAAATAGGCCCAAAGATACGAGCACAATGCATATCTATATATATATATATACACTAAAAACGATTAAAATAAAATTACAATAAACATCGGATAACATTATTTTCTTCTAATTTTAGTATAACCTCCAATTGAATAACTTTGGAATCTGCATGGTGGGGCCCAACGAGAAAGCGGAACCAGAGCGACGTTAAACCGGGCTCAACCCACCGTATTCGGTGCTGGGTTTTCAGCAACTTGCAAGTGGGCCCATGTGGAAACTAAGGACTTGTCCGTACAAAATGACCACATATTAACAAAACGTCATGTTTATCCCGCGTTATGCATGGGAGTGATTGCCAGATGCCTTGTCCACATGAAATTATATGAACCCTAGTCCATCTCTACAATCAAACGAGTGCAACTGGGGCAATCAAATTAGTTGGGATTGATTCTTAACCGCTTGATCATGAGACTTAAGATCAAATAATCAAATTATTAATTATCTTGGAATACACCATTAAGAGGGATGATATTTTCCTAAAAGCTAAAGTCAGTGTGCATTTGAAATGTCAAACTATTTGGCCAAAAATTTTTAATTTTTTTTAGCTTTATTCACACAAAAAATTTCTAACCTTTTTTTTTTATTCTTCTCTAACTTTTATCAAATTTTTTCAATTTTTACCCTTTTTTTAAATTTTACAAACTTTTTCAACTTTCATTAAAATTTTCATACTTTTTGAGAAATAAACTAAATACTCAACAATTTAAAATTTGTTTACTTTTTATTTTTTTAGCCAAAATTTGATTATTATTATTATTATTAATATATAAGAGATTTAAGGGCAGATATAAGCAATTTTTGTGTAAAAGGGAAAGAAAGATTGAGGCTATTTTCTTCTTATTTTTTACGATGGTTGAGAGATTCTTTCAATCTTAGTTACATAAAAATTAATGTCACAATCTTATTTTGTAAGGTAAAATAAGTGGCAACTTTAATGAAAAATTAATGATAAAGATAGAGAAAATAAAAATATAAAATTATTAAGGAGAAGAAACTCAAGGTATATAACCACCATTAGTATCTTATACTATTAATGTGAAACACAGATAACTTATGTTAAATATACTTATAAATGGTAACATGGTTTATATTAATATGATTAAACTTGTGGTCGGTTTATTATTGTAATAATGATTAAATATTTTTTATTTAATAAAAATAATTACTACTAATAGCATCTTATTATTTTAATACAAAAATCTTAAAGGAACACATTTTCTTCAATCAAACTAAACAAGACAGGTAACATAATGCAAGTGTAGTGGATTGTAACGGGGGATGAATGGTAAAACAAAACAAGGAGCTCCCACTTGGAAGGAAGTTGCTGCCAAATGCTGGCTGGGAATCAAGAGACAATAAAAATGATTTTTGGGAGATATTTTGTGGTGAACCTAGCCAATAGGGCAAACTAAGAGATGAAGAAAGGGCCAATCAAGTCATGCCAGCTGGTTAGAATTGTGAGAATTTCATGCGATCAACCCTGGCTCCATGTCTATCCTTCCATCCTCCTCCTCATTAACATTTGCCCATTTCCCACCCATACCGGAGGGAACCAGACTCCCAACTCTTCTCTAGGCACTTCGCACTTTTATTGCTCTCTCTCTCTCTCTCTCTCTCTCTCTCTCTCTCTCTCTCTCTTTCTCTCTCTTTATATTTGTCGACATATTTGCATGTGTGTTATCTTATCCTACTCTTTATATTTGTAGACATATTTGCATGTGTGTTATCTTATCCTATATATATTGGTGCATCATTAAAATTCACCAAAATGGACTTTATAATTTGTTGATGACTTTAATGCACCCATTGTAGCGTAGATAAACATTATATATATATAGAAATATTTATATATATATATATATAGAGAGAGAGAGAGAGAGAGAGTGACCATGCTTATGGGCCAGCAGTTGGAGCAATGCTCAGGGGAGATGAACTTAGAAGAAAGTCTTTGTTCATGTGAACCCCTCTCAACTTGCTAACTGTGTGCATGTCCCACCTCACATACCCATATCAAATACATACATACATACACATATTCATTCAAAATGGTTCTCTCTCTCTCTCTCTAAGAATCTTCCTATACAGTTCCTCACCCTTTCTTGGGGTGGACCCACCACAACCACATCTCCATATCTTGATTTACCAAAACACAACTCCAAACAATTTGCAAAAACAAACAAAACAAATAATAAACAAAAATAGTAATAATAATAATAATAGTAATAATAATAAATAAAACACAAATTTATTAAACACGCGTACATAGGAGTAGTTGATTTCATCCTATATATATGGGGCCTTCCTCCTCTCAATCCCAATTCAAACTCCTCTCATTCTCTCTTTTGAAAAAAAAAAAAAAAAAATATAGCACTTATTTTTTCCTTCTCCTCTAAGAGACCAAGAAATGGATGCAAGTTCCATAGACGAGAGCACAACAAGTACTGATTCTCTTCTATCAATTGCACCACTACCGGCATCGGCTTTTACGGCTGTAAAGTTGCCGGAGAGCCTGTGCCGGGTGGGAAGCGGGACGAGCGCCGTACTCGATGCAGAAGGAGGCGTGGAGGCGGAGTCCCGGAAGCTGCCGTCGTCGAGATTCAAAGGGGTCGTCCCGCAGCCCAACGGGCGGTGGGGCGCCCAAATCTACGAGAAGCACCAGCGGGTCTGGCTCGGCACTTTCAACCAAGAAGACGAAGCTGCTCGCGCTTATGACGTCGCCGCCCAGCGGTTCCGCGGCCGCGACGCCGTCACCAACTTCAAACCGTTGTCGGAAAACAAGGAAGACGAGGTGGAGGCCATGTTCCTGAATTCCCACTCCAAGTCCGAGATCGTCGACATGCTCCGAAAACACACCTACGATGACGAGCTTGACCAGAGCCGGCGAAACTACGATGGAGACGGCAACGGAAAGAGGGCGTTCAAGGATGGAAATTCCATCTCATTGGGTTCCGATCGGTCGATCAAAGCAACCGAACAGCTCTTCGAAAAGGCAGTGACGCCCAGTGACGTGGGCAAGCTGAACCGGCTGGTGATTCCAAAGCAACACGCGGAAAAGAACTTCCCTCTGCAGAGTGGAAGCGCTTCCAAGGGGGTGCTGATGAATTTCAAGGACATAGCCGGAAAAGTATGGAGATTCCGGTACTCCTACTGGAATAGCAGCCAGAGTTACGTGCTTACCAAAGGGTGGAGCCGGTTTGTGAAGGAGAAGGGCTTGAAGGCCGGCGACATTGTGAGCTTTCACAGGTCGACCGGGTCCGATAAGCAGCTTTTCATCAATTGGAAGGCCAGAAACGGGTCCGGCGACGTAGCCGGATTTTCTGTTGTAGCAGATCCGGTTCAGCCGGTTCAGATGGTTAGACTCTTCGGGGTTAACATATTTAAGGTACCGGTGGGTGATAGTAGTGGTGTTTTTGGAGGTAAAAGAATAAGAGAGATGGAGTTGTTGGCATTGGAGTGTTGTAAGAAACCAAGGGCCATTGGAGCTTTGTAACTAATGGAGCTTTGTAACATATTAATCTCTCTCTCTCTCTCTCTCTTTTTAAGGTTTTTAATCCACTGTGAAAGGTGAGAAGGTGGGCGGTGTTGCACGTGTCAAAATTGAATTGTATATTGTTACATATAGAGAAGTTTGGAACTTGGAAGAGATCGATCAACTTAGGTGGGAATCAATGCCAAAAAAAAAAAAAAAAAATAGAAAGCAAAAATTGCCAAATGTGCTTTGTTCAATTCTTCATCATGGTTTTATACCTGATTATTGAAAGTTCTATATTTGGATTTTGTTGGCATACACAGTACACACACACAGACACACATAGATAGAGAGAGAGAGAGAGAGAGAGAGAGAGAGAGAGAAAGAGAGAAGACAACAAGTGGGTAGGGGTGTTGGTTATACAAAATAGCAAGTGGGTAGGTTGACAGAGGCAGTAGGCAGTTGTCTAATGCAAAAGACGAATGCTCCACAATTTCGTTCATTTTGGCGTGGTATTCACTAGAAGCAATGCTACATCGAAGTACTTCGCTGAAATAAAAATATGTGGTGGTACTAATTCGGAGCAATGCTAAATCACAATAGTATATACTTCGCTGGAATAAGAATATGGGGTGGTACTAATTTGGCGCAATGCTAAATCACAATAGTATATACATACCGACTCATGAATCTCTAATGTTGCTTCTTTCGGGTGGGGCTTATGTGAAATTTACCCATATTAATGGTGCAGTTCGAGTAGTGTGATTAGGCTGTCGTTAATTACCATCCTTTATAATCATTTGAGTTGTATTATACTCGGAAATTGTTAGATAAAAAAAGATAACTAGAATATGATGATATTTTGTGCTTTACGTCATTTTAGCACAATTTGGTTGATGAAATTTCTAATCGGAAAACATTTATTTTAATTTATAGGACAAATTTCATTTTATTGTCATGAGTTTTGCCTGAATTAATTTTACTTCATAATTTGAGTTTTTTTTTTTTTTTTCAAATAATAATCGTGAGTTTTAACTTTTAATTAGTCACAATATTATTCTTTAACTTGCCAAAAACAAATATTATTCTTTAGCAACCATTTTGCCTCTAAATTGGACAATTAGGATTGCATTTAAGTGATTACAAGCTGAACTATTAGAACTCGGCTCTTATGCAGCTCAAGCTGATTTGTCACTTAAATGAGCCAAACATAAGTTTCTTCCCGGATCGTTTCGAACTTGAACCATAGAACATTCTACTCGAAACGACGTCATTTTAGTAATGACATATATTAGCAATTGCCTAACGCAAAAGAAGATTGCTTCACAATTTTCGTTCACTTTTGGTGTGGTATTCATTGGGAGAAATGCTAAATCAAAGTACTTCGTTCACATAAGAATATGTGGTGGTATTAATTTGGAGCAGTGCTAAATCACAATAGTATGCAATCGGATCCGCGTGCCAGACCGACAAGCACGGATCATGAGTCTTTGTTACGATATGATGCATCCAAGATTGCTCAAATATGACATGGTACATTTGTTTTTTGAAACAAGGTCTTGGTTATAGAGACTAAAAGTCTCCACCTAACAATTTTAAAATTGGGTGTATCAAGAAATTCGAGTTTTAGTTATAGTTAAAAATGATTTGATTATGTTTTTGAAAGACATGATAAAAGGTCTTTTTTTAGTAACTCTCAACTAATCTGTGTAATCAGAGATAGTGAGTCTAAGGGTTCGGTTACGTACAGAAACCATTATGCCTGGATACCTAGTATAATAACCTGAATTTTTTTCTTAATTAATTTGCTTCAGTGTGGTGGTGATATTTATTATAGTAAAAATCTAGAAAATTGAGAATTTGAAAATTTTTAGAATGATAAAATTAGTTGGAAAGATTTCTGGATTCAATTTCACCCTATGTGGGAGTTTAATATAAAATGTCTAAACTTTTATCCAAACAATTCCTAACCCAATTACCTATTTGGTTTAACCCAAGCCCATTAACACATGGATCAACCCATCATTTGACTCATCTCCACTCACTTCAACTCACTTTATCACTCACTGAGTTGACTTATGAATAGTAACTCTCAATAATTCCCTGCAAACCTTATCTTCTTCCATCCCTTCTTCCATACTTTTCCCAAATTATTTGGTTAAATAGTAAAATGAAGCAAGATTCCCGGATCATGCTACCTATTGTACATTCAAGATCCTACATTAGAGGCTTTGAACCATGGGAAGTGGAGGTTATCTTCTCCACCGATACTTCCCCTACACCTCCATGACTTCTTATAAAATGCTTCATCTCTGTGAAAAAAAAAAATTTAAGGTTTTTAAAGAGTTGTGAAGTTTGTGTGCTTTCAAAAAAAAATTATTATTAAGTGTTGGTTAGAGATTTGGTAGTGCTTGGAGGAAGAAGAAAAGTTTAGAGTTTTCTAGTTTGGTTGGTGTTCAAAGTTCAACTCCTCTTTCTTCTTAAACTTGGTCACCAATATCTTTATTGAGGTAGGATGACGAACCTCCTAGAATGTGTTTGATGCCTTCAATTTGAACTAGAATGAACATATGTAGGATTAATTTGAAGTTGAAGCATTTTCTGGGTTTGAAGTATAAAACTTGATTGTGATAAAATTTTTAGTTAATTAGTTTCATAACTTGAAATATTGAATTTATATTTACATGTCTGAATTTGCATTCTTGGTTGGTTAGTGTTCATAAGTACTTATAATGATGATATATATATGGACTAAAGAACACCAAATAGTGAATAGAATTGGTTGGAAAACAAAACAGAGCATGTAGGTAAGAAAATGAAAGAGCTGGACATCCTAATGAGAAAAAAAAAAATAGAATACCCCGCAACTTGGGCGCAGGAAAGCCGAAGCTTCGACCTGATGTAGCCTAACATATTGACAGCTCTCTTTTGGTAATTTCTGATGTGATTTTGACCCCTAAAACAGTGGAATTAGGTTTCAGCTAAAACATACAAGTTGAATCCTTTTAAGTTTTCTCTCCAACCCAAAAAGATTTGCGTCAATCCGATTTGTGAGTCAAAAGTTATGCCCAAAACACTAAACACATGTAAAACTGTATTTTCTAAACAAACTGAATTCAAGACTGTTTTTGAACCTTCAAACTTTAGAATTTTAAAAAGTGTAAAACATGAAATTTGTAGGTCTTGAAGTTTAGTTTTTATAAATATAAAGTTTATAGATATCAGAGTTTTGCTCTATTTTATATGAATTTTCTTTGAAGCTGCTATCTCTGCTTAGCCTTTAATTTATACTTGTTCAGATTTTTTTTAATAAGAATTTTATGTCTATAGATTGATTTAAATGTCCAATTACCATTTGTTAGTTATAGATATGTTAATGATTTCTATTCATGTGTAATTTTGTTCACAAGGCCTAATCTAGTAAAGCACTTATACTGATTGATGAAATACTAAAGTGGACTGTTACGTTGATACTACTTAGTTATCTTCCAATTGATATGAAATTATTTTAAAATGAATATTATATATTATTTTGATACTATAATATTTATGATAACTGACGTAGACAATCAGTTTCATTATGGACAGTTGGATGACTTATTCAAACTAAAATGACTAAATAAGACCAAGTGTTTGATAAAATGCCTAAATGAAACAATGGACTTGTCCTTCCCTCATTTGGTCTTCCTTAAATGAATTTGATTTATTTTAATTGATTTTTTTAGGCGTTGTTTCGTCAACCTAGCAAATTATATAACTCTATTTTTATAATTAGGTGAATTTAATGAAACTTATTTAAATGCCTTCCCAAACATTGGAATAATTCTATGGACATTTGTGGATATCTTGCAGCCGAAAACTTATGATAAGGGTTTGGTTATAAATAAGATAATGATTGGAATTTATTCAAATTATTTTGAATAATGTTATTCTCTTACCAAATCAAAAGTTTAGAATGTGTTAGCTTTGTAATCTCACATTAGCTTAATTGTTCAACTGATGTACTATACTATCCAGTTAGAATAAAATAAAACTTATAAATTTTTCTAAAATTAAATATAAGCCCAAAGAGCTATTTACTATGTTCATATTCCATAAAATAATAAAATAAAGAGAAAAAAAGGCAAAAACCAAGATCGAAACTAATGAGGTTTGAACTTGCGACTTCAAATCGTGATTAGGGTTGCCCTCCCACAGAGCTGCCAATCTCGGCTTAATTAATATACCATTAGAAATAATTTTATTCTTATCAAAGGTAGTACGGAAAACTTATCAAAAGAATTAACTAAAATACTAATTCGAATTCTAAATTATTTCTAGCTACTTACTACTTGTTAATTTATGTGTAGTACCTACTTTTGTGATAATAATATTGGTGACTATATTAAATCTTTGATTTATTGAGAATTATTATTGAATTATGGATTGAGATAAAATATTTAAAAATATGCTGCATGTGACTGAATAATTCCACTTAAGATTCATCACCCAGGAACATTATCGGTTGTTATTAAAAATGTCTTATTTCCATACAAGGTACCCTTTGGGAATGTAAAAGGGTGAGAAGAAATTAAGGCACTCGGTGCTAAAGTTATCTTTGGCAATGGGGTAATGGGTGGGTAGAAATGGCCTTTTAGGTGGAGATGGGAACATATGCATTTTGTTTGGGAGATGCTCCCTTCTGATCTGGCCAGTCAGATAGCCGGTCACGGCGGCTAGGTTTGGTGGGTGACGTTGTTGAAGTGCATTGGATGCTAAACCCGTAAAGTCACTGGTTCTTAAGGCTAGAGGTAGAGGAGGATAGGAGTATGATTACCATAGGAGGATTTAGATTAAACCCCTTCATCAAATTTTATTATGATTGGTAACTTCTCTTGCTTATGTATGAATAAAGTGTTGGAATTATTTAATTATATTTAATTCCTTTTAATGAATATTTTATAAAAAGATGCAGAAAAAAATATATGAAACCTGTATCGCTATGAGGTTTGATCCCGATACCTTAAAGATCTAAATCTGAGATCTCTACTACTGCGACACCGATTTCATTGTGGTACAAACAACAACATTAAACTATTTGACGTGTAAGTAAAATAGTAGTTATAGTGACGGTCTCATCGAACTATTGTAAGTGTAATTTACATTATTCAGTTGGGATCTATTAAATTATTTGTTGCATAAACAGTATGCCACCTAATCACATTCAATGTATTGGATCACCTAATATAGTGTAGTATTATGACCACTACATATAGGCACCTAGGAAATTTTGATTACTAGGCTTTATTAGCTCAGTCCTTTGTGGGAATATTTTTCAGGATATTGAGCACAGGGATATTGAAGATGAACTAAAAAGAGATTAATTTCTCTTAAATATTTTACTAGAAGAGCTCTATATTTTTTTCTTTGCGCAGCACTAGTAGACCCTATTTATAATTGTGGTTTGTAATAATGATTGTTGGATAATTGTAATCATTAAGTTTAGACCTAGTTTGCTTTTATTTGGTATGTAATGTTAATCGCGTGGTTAGGATGATTAGATGGCTCTGTAATACTATTCTCTATCTTTATTTTGTACTCTGCAGTTAAATCCTACCAATGATTCAGTCTAATGGCTTATAAATATTGTTTGGGATAAACTAGAAATTTTGAATATCTTAAATTTTTATTGCGAGTCAACCCCAGTTTGGAGGAAAATTTAGGGTGTGATAACATGTTATTATCATCTTATTTTTATACCTAACAAATAATCCCAAGTCACCCTCAAGTATTTAGGTTATGAAAATCCAGGGTGTGACACCTAGGGATATCCCGAGTTCCTTTCCACTCTCTGTAATCATAATCTCACAACATAAGACTCTGGTTTACGATGGCCATTGCATACAACCCCAAATATATATGGTATATGTGAGGCGACAAAGCCTAACTCGTGTGTGCAAGTGAAATGTCTACCTACATAGTAGTGATGCACTCCCAGGGGTTCTATATGCTGGTTTGACTATAATGCAGTTTAAAGGCTAAGTGTGTAATTAGGGATAAGATCCACACTTATATAATCCTTATACGTGAGAGTGTGTGCATGCTGAAGATGAAATGAGAATTAAAAGATGGCCTATAAAGATGGAGGTGACCACACTCAAGTTATTTGCTCGAGCTATCTACGTACCCTGTGAAGGAATTAGGTCTACATAGTTCAGACCGAAAGTCAAACTACATGCTATAAGATATGAACTAATATGCAAATACAAGAGCCTTGATCTAAGTATTTGTTAACGCCTCACACAAATGATCTATGAAAATCATGGGGACTACATTCAAGCTGTCTGCTTGACTTACCTATGTACCTTATTAAGGGATCAGGTCAACGTAACTCTGACTATGTTCGAAACTATGTGTTAGATTTTATGTGGGAGCCTAGCTCCAAGTGTGGTTTGTGCCTCGCAAAGATGATCTATGAAGACCGTGAGGACCGCATTCAAGCTATCTACTCGAACTACCCACGTACTCAATGAATGGATCAAGTCATCGTTGCTCACAACCTATGGTCGAACTACGTATGATGTGTGTTGGAGCCTCGCTCCAAATGCGGGTTGCACCTTATGCAGATGGTTTATGAAGATCATGGGGATCACACTAAGTTATCTACTTGAGTTGCTTACATACCCCATAATAGTGATCAGGTCATCGTAGCTCACAACCTATGTTCATGCCTTATGCAAATGTGATATGTTAATATGCAAGTATGGATACAAGCGTGATCAGAATACTGTGAATGGCAAATTGATTAGCCTCAAGCATTGTGAGCCTCATCATCAGCTAAAGTGGGCTAAGTGTTTGAGGTAGTAACTAATAAGGTCAATGTTATATACAAGATTAGTTTGAATGTCACATCCCAGATTTTCATAACTCGAATACTTAGGGCTAGCTTGAGAGTGTTTATTGAGTATAAAGATAGAATGATGATACCACACTATCACACCCTAAATTCCCTAAAATTCAGGGTTGACCCATGAAAATAAATTAGGGTATTCAAAATCCCTAATTTATCCTAAATAAATTATAAACCATTAGAGTAAATTATTTGGTAGAATTCAACTACAGAGTATGAAATAAGAATTAAAAATAGTAGTATAGAGCCATCTAAGTGTCCCAATCATGTGATTAACATTATGTCACGCCCCGGATTTCCCAACCCGAGTGTATGAACAAAGAATATAGATTACAACATTTAATACCTTTCCCTATCCCACATCAGAGCCATAAACCCACACTATAGAGCAATGAATATAAAAATAAATAAAACTAAACTTTTAAATTTAAATAAATGCCTTAGACAAGTCGACCAGACAATAAGTTCCAAAGGCTAAGTCCAAGTTATTCTCTCAATGTTAGATAAAATAATTCATAATAACCTCACAAACAGAGGCTTATTACAATCCACTAAAAACAATTCTGTAAAAAAATTTCTAATGTAATTAAATAAATAAAAATAAATAAATAAACTCTAACTTCCTTATTGAGCAGGTCCAGCACATGACTCATATTCATTACCTGCACCACAAGCTGTAAGGGGATGAGCACTAATACCACGTGTGCTCGGAACCCTAATAATAATATGATAAATGCAGTATGCCCTAGCATGCTACTAGGTGAAACAGTTATGCACAAGAAACAATTTAAAACAACAAATTAGATCAATTTATCAATTTATCTTTGCTACGATTAATTGTGTTTTAGCACCACATCACACATCAAAGAAAACAATTCGATTTCGAGGTACTGCTGCTTGGTTGTCCCGTAGAAATAGGACCCAACCAATATACATCATCCTTCGATGTCTGCTTGGTTGTCTCGTAGAAACAAGACCCAACCAATATACACCATCCTTCGGTGTCTACTTCCTAAACTGAAGTCTTAGGAATATAATATGCCACCCCTTAGGCATCTACTCGTTCGTAGGTTACTAGCCTACTGGAATCGATAACCAACCCCGCGCGGGTTTCGGGACTCTCAACCCTTGGGTACGTATACCCGATATTTCAGCACCCCTCAATCCCAAATAAGAAATAAATTCAAATTTCACCTGGAATTCACATTATATAAATTTTCCTTAATTTAAAATTTAAAACCTTATTAATCCTCAATTCATCGATACATGAAATAGAATAAATTTTATTTCACTAAGCAGTCAACAGCACCTTTCGCGTATTGAATGAAAATAATGCACAACAAATTAAAGCAAAACACTAACTTTAAACAAACAAATATACATCTAAAATAGAAACATTCATGCACAATAGTGCATATACATACTTAAGTACCAGATTGTCATTCTTTTACATATAAAGACGAAATACATATAAGACGAAAGAATTCCTTTAGCTTCATTCCAGCAGAATGTTTACTCATTCACCTTAAAAGAATTTGATTAAAAAATATAAATAAGCAATACTTCAATCACCCATTGTCTTTAGTGAATTGATCACTAAAGGACAAAATAATGATATATATAATATGCGTATATATAAAGCCACCATTTATCAAATATTCAACACATTACCAAACGTTCAGAAACCAACCAATTTCTATATATATATATATATATATAAATGCACAAAACAGTAAGGTTCGTCCCCCTTACCTCTGGTAATTTGGTGACGGAAAAAAAAACAAAAGCAAGTCAACAATCCACAGAAAAGATCACAGTGCCGCCGCCCAAACTCTTTCTTCTCCTCTCTCTCTCGGTCTCTCTTCCTCTCTCTTAGGGTTTTATATTTTATCAAACTAATTACAGATTTATATATTTATAAAAAAAGAATTTTAACCCTAACCAACTAATTAATTTCCTACTCCCCATAGGTTTAGGAAAATTACACCATTCTCCTAAAATAAAAAAAAAATCTTTTTTTTTTTTAAATATAACCAAACAAAAAAAATTAATCTTTTTAAATATAATTAAAAATAACAAAAATTTCAAATCATTAAATTTAAATAGCAAACTAAATTTATCAAATAAAAATATCTAAATTAAATAAGAAAAATCTGGGTTATTACATCCTAGCCCCCTTACAAAAATTTCGTCCTCGAAATTTAGGAGGTAAAGAAAAGAAAATTAAAGAAACAACTCTGGATACCTACTCCGCATATCTGCCTCTCGCTCCCAAGTCAACTCCTCAATACCACGATGCTTCCATAACACTCTAACTAAAGGAATAGTCTTCCCTCGAAGCACTTGCTCCCTAGAGTCCAAAATTTCCACCGGTTTCACCTCATATGTCACATCTGAGTCAATATCAAGCTCAGTCCAATCTAATAAATGTGAAGGGTCCGGGTTATACTTTCTAAGCATAGACACGTGAAACACTTCATGTACTCCTGAAAGCTGCGGTGGCAAAGCAAGACGGTATGCCACTTCTCCAACCCTCGCCAAAACCTCAAATGGCCCGATATATCTTGGGGATAACTTCCCCCTGCGCCCAAAACGAAACTGACCCTTTCGTGGTGAAACCTTAAGGAACACATGGTCCCCTACCTCAAACTCCAAGGGTCTTCGCCTCTTATCAGCATAACTCTTTTGGCGACTCTGTGCTGTCTCAAGTCTCTGTCGAATCACTTTGACCCTCTCAGTCGTCTCATGCACAAACTCAGGCCCAATAATTGCAGTTTCTCCAACCTCAGCCCAACAGATAGGAGATCTACACGGTCTACCATACAAAGCTTCAAAAGGAGCCATCCCGATGCTCGACTGGTAGCTATTATTATACGCGAATTCAATCAAAGGAAGATGGTTCTCCCAACTACCACGAAAATCAAGCACACATGCCCTGAGCATATCCTCCAAGATCTGAATTGTACGTTCTGACTGTCCATCAGTCTGAGGATGAAAGGCAGTACTAAACAACAATTCTGTCCCCATGGCCACCTGGAGACTCCGCCAAAACCGAGAAGCAAAACGCGGATCCCTGTCTGAGACAATGGATACAGGAGCTCCGTGAAGCCTTACGATTTCCTTAACATATAATTTAGCCAAGACATCCATGGAGTCCGTCAAACGAATCGGCAAAAAGTGAGTTGACTTGGTCAACCTATCCACTATCACCCAAATAGTATCATGGCCCTTCGGTGATCTCGGTAAGCCAGAAACAAAATCCATTGTAATGTTCTCCCACTTCCACTCTGACACTGGCAAAGGCTGCAAAAGACCCGCTGGTTTCTGATGCTCAGCCTTAACTTGCTGACAAGTAAGACACCTACTCACAAACTCTGCCACATCCTTCTTCATACCTGCCCAAAAGAACTGACGGCGCAAGTCATGATACATCTTAGTACCTCCAGGATGTACTGCAAATTTAGAGTGATGGAATTCCTTTAAAACTGTATCTCGAGCAGAGATTGGCACGAAAAGTCTCCCCAAATACCTCAAACTGTTATCGTCACCAATCACCCATCCTGGTATCTCATCAGGATTCGACAACTTAGCTCGTATCGTCTCACATTCAACATCAATCCCTTGAGCTTCTATCACACGACTTAATAGAATTGGCTGAGTAGCTATGGCACACAAGATAGCATGACTTTCATCTTCTCGCAACTCCATATCAAACTCGCTAAGGCTTTTCATCATTTCCCATTCTCGCACGAAAAGACCCGCTACAGTACCACGAGTCTTTCGGCTAAGTGCGTCAGCAACCACATTTGCCTTACCAGGGTGATACTGGAGCTCAAAATCGTAGTCCTCCATGTACTCCATCCATCTCCTCTGTCTCAAATTCAAATCCTTCTGAGTGAAAAGGTACTTCAAACTCTTGTGGTCAGAAAACACCTCAAATTTCTCACCATACAAATAGTGTCTCCAGCTTTTCAGAGCAAAGATAATTGCTGCCAACTCCAAATCATGCACTGGGTAGTTATGCTCGTGAGTCTTCAACTGCCTAGACCCATAAGCTACTACTTTATCACCCTGCATCAGCACACAGCCCAAACCTTCTTTGGATGCGTCACAATAAACTAAATAACCCAATCCTCTCTCAGGAATCACAAGCACTGGTGCAGTAGTTAGCCTCTTCTTTAACTCCTGAAAAGACTGTTCACACTTCTCATTCCAAATAAACTTGACCCCTTTTCGAGTCAACCTAGTCATCGGCCCGGCTAACCTCGAGAAATCACGGACAAATCTTCGATAGTACCCTGCCAAACCCAGAAAACTCCGAATCTCAAAAACTGTCTTCGGTCTTTGCCAATCCATAACTGCCTCAACCTTAGATGGATCAACTGCAACTCCCTCCTCAGAAACAACATGCCCCAGAAATTTCACTTCTTTGAGCCAGAACTCACACTTGCTCAATTTAGCATAGAGCTGGTGATCTCTCAGGGTTTGAAGTACAACTCTTAGATGCTCCTCATGTTCGCCTTCTGACCGAGAATAAACTAGAATGTCATCAATAAACACGACAACAAACTTGTCTAAATATCTACTGAACACCCGGTTCATCAAGTCCATGAACACGGCAGGAGCATTGGTCAGCCCAAATGGCATTACCAAGAACTCGTAGTGCCCATATCGAGTCCTGAATGCCGTCTTAGAAATGTCCTCCTGCTTCACCCTCAACTGGTGGTAACCAGATCTCAAATCAATCTTTGAGAAAATGACCGAACCCTTCAGTTGGTCGAACAGATCGTTAATCCTCGATAGAGGATACCGATTCTTGATCGTGACCCGATTCAACCTTCGGTAATCTATACACATCCTGAGAGTTCCATCCTTTTTAGCTGCAAATAGTGCTGGTGCACCCCAAGGTAAAGTGCTAGGGCGAATAAATCCCTTAGAGCTCAACTCCTCTATCTGAGATTTTAACTCCACCAACTCTGCAGGTGCCAATCTATACGGAGCTATAGAAATTGGTTCCGTGCCAGGTATCAGATCAATCCCAAATTCAACCTCCCGTTCAGGCGGTAATCCAGCTACTTCTGAAAACACTTCTGAAAATTCACAAACAACTCGTGGTAACTCAATTTTGTCTGCCTCCGCGTCCTCTAAAGCCATACAAGCAAACAAACTGCACAAGTCTACTCGTCCCTGCCCATTGAGGGAAGGCAAGAGTTGAGGACTACAACGATCACCAGAAAATCGTACCTGATCTCCCTCTGTAGTAAATAAAGTCACTCGACTCTTAGCACAATCTATCATCGCTCGAAAGACTGACAGCCAGTTCATGCCAAGAATCACATCAAAGCTTCCCATGTCTATCACAATCAGGTCAAAAACTGACAAGTGCTCCCGTCCTGAAGTCTCGTCCCTAATAGTGATCTCACAATTCTTACAAACTCGATTCAACACAGAATGACCTCCTATCGGTGTTTCAACGTGCAATGGTGGAATTAACTCGTCCACAGATAAATTCAATGTAGACATAAACGATGCAGCAATAAATGAATGAGATGCTCCTGTGTCTACAAGAACTGTGGATTTAGTAGCATAAATGAGAAAGGTACCTCTCGTAACTATAGGCTCTGCACGTCCATCATTTTGGGCCACAGTGAAAACTCGTCCCTGAACTGGTACCGTTTGTGGTCTACCCCCCTTTTGTCCTTGCTGGGACCCACCCTGAACTCCTTGATGCTGCTGAACACCACTTGGAACACCCATTTGATACTGCAGTGCCCCACCTTGAGTACCCCTCTGAAAATGAGTCTGCACTGATTGTGACCCTGCTGGCCTACTACTCTGTACTGACTGAGCTGGCTGTGGAGGTCTCATAATACTTCCATTACCTTGCCTCTGCGGACAACGCCTCTGCACATGACCTGGTAGGCCACACGTGTAACAAGTCTTCACCTCGACCCTATTTTCAGATCCACTCGACACACCTTTGTAAGGACAGTTAAACTGGCGATGTCCAGGCTGTCTGCAATTATGACAAATAATAGGACTCTGTGCAGAAACTCCAGTTGCCACTGACTTACTTGGGACCATACTCCCCTGCTGAAATTGCTGAGACTGTGCCCCATGTAAATTCTCTCTCTGCCTTTTGGTGAGTCTATTCTCCTGGTGCTGAGTCCTTCCTTGCCTAGCTTCATTCTGTGCTCTGGTATCTGCCAAATTCTTCTCCACTGCCATTGCTCGATCAACCAATGTCTCATATTCATTAAGCCCCAAAGGCACTATCCGATCCCTGACAGCAGGCCTCAATCCCTTCTCAAACCGTCTACACTTGGTGCGTTCAGTGGACACCAACTCTTTAGCATATTTGGCCAACGAGGTAAATTTACGCCCATACTCCAGCACAGTCATTGGCCCTTGAGTCAAATTCAGAAATTCATCAAGTTTAGCATCTCTCAGAGACTGTGGGAAGAAGTAGTCTCTGAAACGCTCCTTAAAATCCTCCCAAGTAAGTGCAGACGCCCCACGAGACCCCTTCACAGTACTCCACCAATCCGCTGCAGCGCCCTCCAACTGAAAAGTAGCAAGCAAGACTCTGGTCTTATCTTCATTTAACTGCATCACCTCGAATATCTTCTCATTCTCGTGTAAAAATTTCTCAACCTCTTCAGTATCTGCTGTACCAGAGTATGTAGGGGGTTTCATCCTCCTGAACTTCTCATACGGAGCTGTAGGCTGACTTGCTTGCATTCTTCCAGCAAACATTGCAGCTATTTGTTGCATCCACATCTGTGGGTCTACCATTCCTGGCTGCGGCACACTTGGTGCTTCGGATTGCACCTCAGCCACGTGAGGCACTCCTAATGGAACCTCTACTCCAACCCCAACATATGACCCTTGCTCTTGTGACACTCCCGCAGCAATGGGAACATCATCAACTGGAACTTCATGACCCTGCCCAGCCTGAATCCCTCGGCCTCGGCCTCGGCCTCTACCACGACCACGACCTTGGCCCTTGCCTCTACCTCTAACACCTGGAGCTACACGTGGCGGCATTTCTCTAAAAATTCACAAAAATATACTAAGGTCAACATCTTCTCAACAATTTAAGTCCAACAAAGCATCAAATTCACGTATCACAACTAAATAAACTAACATGTAATCACATAATACTTAGAAAAATAAAAGACCCACTGCCCCTAGGTATTCTAAACCTAGGCTCTGATACTAAGTTGTCACGCCCCGGATTTCCCAACCCGAGTGTATGAACAAAGAATATAGATTACAACATTTAATACATTTCCCTATCCCACATCAGAGCCATAAACCCACACTATAGAGCAATGAATATAAAAATAAATAAAACTAAACTTTTAAATTTAAATAAATGCCTTAGACAAGTCGACCAGACAATAAGTTCCAAAGGCTAAGTCCAAGTTATTCTCTCAATGTTAGATAAAATAATTCATAATAACCTCACAAACAGAGGCTTATTACAATCCACTAAAAACAATTCTGTAAAAAAATTTCTAATGTAATTAAATAAATAAAAATAAATAAATAAACTCTAACTTCCTTATTGAGCAGGTCCAGCACATGACTCATATTCATTACCTGCACCACAAGCTGTAAGGGGATGAGCACTAATACCACGTGTGCTCGGAACCCTAATAATAATATGATAAATGCAGTATGCCCTAGCATGCTACTAGGTGAAACAGTTATGCATAAGAAACAATTTAAAACAACAAATTAGATCAATTTATCAATTTATCTTTGCTACGATTAATTGTGTTTTAGCACCACATCACACATCAAAGAAAACAATTCGATTTCGAGGTACTGCTGCTTGGTTGTCCCGTAGAAACAGGACCCAACCAATATACATCATCCTTCGATGTCTGCTTGGTTGTCTCGTAGAAACAAGACCCAACCAATATACACCATCCTTCGGTGTCTGCTTCCTAAACTGAAGTCTTAGGAATATAATATGCCACCTCTTAGGCATCTACTCGTTCGTAGGTTACTAGCCTACTGGAATCGATAACCAACCCCGCGCGGGTTTCGGGACTCTCAACCCTTGGGTACGTATACCCGATATTTCAGCACCCCTCAATCCCAAATAAGAAATAAATTCAAATTTCACCTGGAATTCACATTATATAAATTTTTCTTAATTTAAAATTTAAAACCTTATTAATCCTCAATTCATCGATACATGAAATAGAATAAATTTTATTTCACTAAGCAGTCAACAGCACCTTTCGCGTATTGAATGAAAATAATGCACAACAAATTAAAGCAAAACACTAACTTTAAACAAACAAATATACATCTAAAATAGAAACATTCACGCACAATAGTGCATATACATACTTAAGTACCAGATTGTCATTCTTTTACATATAAAGACGAAATACATATAAGACGAAAGAATTCCTTTAGCTTCATTCCAGCAGAATGTTTACTCATTCACCTTAAAAGAATTTGATTAAAAAATATAAATAAGCAATACTTCAATCACCCATTGTCTTTAGTGAATTGATCACTAAAGGACAAAATAATGATATATATAATATGCGTATATATAAAGCCACCCATTTATCAAATATTCAACACATTACCAAACGTTCAGAAACCAACCAATTTCTATATATATATATATATATAAATGCACAAAACAGTAAGGTTCGTCCCCCTTACCTCTGGTAATTTGGTGACGGAAAAAAAAACAAAAGCAAGTCAACAATCCACAGAAAAGATCACAGTGCCGCCGCCCAAACTCTTTCTTCTCCTCTCTCTCTCGATCTCTCTTCCTCTCTCTTAGGGTTTTATATTTTATCAAACTAATTAGAGATTTATATATTTATAAAAAAGAATTTTAACCCTAACCAACTAATTAATTTCCTACTCCCCATAGGTTTAGGAAAATTACACCATTCTCCTAAAATAAAAAAAAAAAATCTTTTTTTTTAAATATAACCAAACAAAAAAAATTAATCTTTTTAAATATAATTAAAAATAACAAAAAATTTCAAATCATTAAATTTAAATAGCAAACTAAATTTATCAAATAAAAATATCTAAATTAAATAAGAAAAATCTGGGTTATTACACATTACGTACCAAATAAAAGCAAACCAGCTCTAAACTTAATTATTATAATTATTCGACAATTATTATTACAAATCGTAATTATCAATAAAGTCTTCTAGTGCTGCGCAAGAAAAAATATATATAGTTGTTATGGTGGAATATTGGAGAGAAATTAATCTCTCTTATGTTCATCTTCAGTGTCCTTACGCTCAATATCTTGAAAAATTTTCCCACAACAAGGTGAGCTACTAAAGGCTAGTAATCAGAATCTCTTAAATGCCTATTTGCAGTGATCATAATACTACACTGTATTGTGTGACCCAATAAATCACATAATACAGTAAACGTGGTTAGGTGACATATTATTCATGTAACAAATAATTTAATAAATCCTAACTAAACAATGTGAATTGTACTTACGATAGTCCAACAAGTCCATCACTATAACTACTATTTCACTTACACGTTAAACAATTTAATGTACCACAATGAAATTAGTGTTGTAGTGGTAGAGATCTCAAATTCAAATCTTTAGGGTCTCGGGATCAAACCCCCCCGCAATATAGATTTCATGTATATTTTTTCCATACTTTCATATAAAATAATCATCAAAAGGAATTAAATATAATTAAATAATTCCAACACATCATTTTATACATAAGAAAGAGAAGTTACCAGTCATAGTAAAATTAGATAAAGGAGTTTGATCTAAATCCTCCTAAAGTACTCATATTCCTATCTTCCTCTACCCTTATCTTTGAGAGCTAGTGACTTTACAGGCTTAGCATTTAATGTATTCTGACAGTGTCACCCATAAAAAAACTTAGCCGTCATGACCAACTACCTGACTAGTCAAGTCAGAAGGGAGCATCTCTCAAACAAAACACATAGGTTTTCGTCTTCACCTAAAAAGGCCATTTTTATCCACCCATCACCCCATTACCAAAAATGACGTTAGCACCAAGTGCTTTAAATTCATTTTCTTATTTTAACATTTCGAAGGGTATCTTGCATGGAAATAAGACCTTTTTAATAGAAACCGACAATGTTCGTGGGTGATGAATCCTAAGTGGAATTATTCAGTTGCATGCATTAAAATTCTAAGTATTTCATCGCAATCCATAATTCAATCATAATTCTCAATGAATCAAACATTTAACATATTAACACATATTACCATCACAAAGATAGGTACTACATGTACATTAACAACTATTAATTAGCTAGAATAATTTTGGATTAAAATTAGATTTAAACTAATTCTTTTGACAAGTTTGCCAAACTAACTTTGGTAAAAATAAAAATATTTTTAATAGAATATTAATCAAGCTGAGGTCGGTGGCTTAGTGGGAGGGTGACCCTGATTAGTCATGAGTTTGAACCTCATTGGCTTCAATCTCAATTTTTGCCTCTTTTTCCTCTTTATTTTATTACTTTATGGAATATAAAAGTAATAAATAATTGTTTGGGCTTATGTTTAATCCTAGAAAAATTTCTAAATTTTATTTTATTCCATTTTAGGTAACAAAGTGAATAAATTAAACAATTAAATTCATATGAGGTTATAAAGCTAATACATTCTGATTTTGAATTTAATTTAGTAGGTGAATAACATTAACTACCCTACTAATTTAGATTATTTCTAATTATCATATCATTTATAACCTAACCCTTATTATATTGGAATAGGGCTTTGGCTTCATGATGTCTATAAATGTCTATGGAATTATTCCAACATTTAAGAAAACATTTAAATATTTAAATAAATTTCATTAAATTAACCAAGTAATGAAAATTCAATTTTAAAATAAATAGAGTTACATAACTTGTTAGGTTGACAACACAATGTCTAAAAATCAATAAAGATAAATCAAGTTCATTTAAACAAAACCAAGTGAGGGAAGAACAAGTCTTATATTTTATTTGGGTATTTTATCAAACAATATGACTCCCAATATAGATAATGAAACTAATTACCTGTATTAGTTATCATAAATATTGGAGTGTCAAAATAATATCTAATATCCAATTAAAATAATTTTATACCGATTGGAAGCTGACGAGGTAGGATTAACATAATAGTTCACTTAGACATTTCATCAAACAGTTGGTGCGCTACTATATTAGGCCTTGTAAATAGAATTAAGTATGAACAAAACTCATTAACATATCTACAACTAACAAAAGAATAATTGGGATTCAAATAAATTTCTAAAGAAAAAGAACTCGAACAAGTACTAATTTAAATACTAAATAGTGATAGCAGTTTAAAAGAAAATTCATATTAAATAGAGCATAACTCCAATATTTGTAAACCTTGTATTTCTACAAATTAGACTTCAAGGCCTACAACTTTCATGTTTTACATTTTTTAAAATTTTAAAGTCTAAAGGCCCAAATGCAGCCTTCAATTCTAAGTGAAAATGTACTTCAATCTTTTATAGTTGGAGAATACCTCGAACTTCTCTCCATAAAGATAATGCCTCTAACTTTTAAGTGCAAAGATGACTGCTGCCACTCAAGGTCATATACTAGTTAGTTCTTTTAGTGAGCTTTCAACCATCTAGACCCATAAGCCACTACTTTCCTATCTTGCATTAACACATACCCAGAACTTCCTTTGATGCATCACACTAGACTGTATATTCCAATCCCTTTTTTGGGATTATAAGTGCTAGAGCAGTCGTCAATCTATTCTTCAATTCTTGGAATGGGCACTCACGTGTTTCATTCTACACAAATTTAACTCTTTTTTGAGTCAATCTTGTGATTGGCCCAACTAGCCATAAAACATCCAGCACAAATCTTTGGTAGTATCCTGTTAGCCCTAGGAACCTATAGATCATGAGTCTTGGTCAGTCAATAATTGCCTTAACCTTCAATGGTTCCGCTGTAATACTCTCACCTGACACAACATGTCCTAGGAATTTCACCTATTGAAGCAAAAAATCACGTACAGTTGATTGTTCTTCAAAGTTTGAATGCTATCATGAGAATATTCTCCGATCTTACCCTCAATTGGTGATAACATATCTTAAATCAATCTTCGAGAAACATATCGACCCCTTCAACTTATCAATTAATTATTGGTAATAGATACTGATTCTTGATTGTGATTATTCAGTCTTTTGTAGTTAATGCACATCTTTAGCATGCCATCTTTCTTTGCGGTAAGCAACGCTGGTGTACCCCATGGAGATGTGCTAGGTCTAATAAACCTCTCAATTTGAGCCTTCAACTCAGTTAGCTCTACCGGTGCCAACCGATAAGGTGCAATGGAAGTGAGCTTGGTCCCTAAAGCCAAGTCAATTGCAAACTCCACCTCCCTTTCTGGTGGTAATCCAAATAAGTCTTCTAGGAATACCTCTTGAAAATCATAAACTACTCATGGAAACTTAGCCGAAACCTCATTCCACATCATCTATTGTCATGCTGGCAAGCCCACTCATTCTTCCCATCTAGAAAAGGTAAAGTCCGAGGGCTGTAAGGATCCTCTGTAAACTTTATCATATCTTCCTTAGGAGTATATAAGGTCACACGTCCCTTAAAACAATCTACAACCATTTGGTAGGCTACCAACCAATTCATACCAAGTATTATGTGTAAATTGTCCATCTTCGGCCCAATAAAATCATGAGAAGACTAGTAATCATTTGCTAAAACTCTACTAATCATGAGAAGACTAGTAATCAACTCTCACTTATCCATAACTTGAATGGGTGGTTGCCCTAGTAGTAGCTCTGGATAACTTCCCATCACCTTTATCCAAAATAGATATGCCAAAGATATTCACAAAATCATAACCAAGCCAAATAGGCCGTAAATTTAGCCAAATATTTTATGTTCAAGATAATATCGGTTAACTGAACAGATAAGATCAAAGATGAACAATAAAAGAAAATTCACTGGGATGAGTTCAGGGACCCTATCTTTGGCTGAGTTTTTTTGTATTTAAGCTTGTTAATGCAGCAAAGTAACCGTGAGCTATAACCGTGTATATAACCTCCACTTAACAACTCCCACTTATCAATGGGTGATTATCCAGATGGTTGTAACTAGAGGATTGTAATTCTGGATAACTTTCCATCATCTTTATCTAGAATAGATATGCCATAGATATTCATAAAATCATAATCGTCAAGAATCATAAATTTAGCCAAACATTTTATGTCCAAGATAATATAGGCTAAATCTTTTCCTATGGAAAATAAAAACTTGACATCCCAACCAAGTCTTTTTAGATCGATATTATTACTCCCAAACTCTTCTAAGATGAATTATCTTGAATTTTTGAGGAGTTGATAAAATGGTTGATATTTTTCTTAAGCACAAATTCATATACATTAGTATAAAAAGATATCCATTAAAATCTAAGATTTTCTATTGAAGCAAAAATTTTTATACAGGCCTTCAAATAAAATTAATATTTGGTGGCTTTGTGGCATTTTCTATTACAGCAAAAAATTTTTTATTGGCATTCAAATAAAATTAATATTTGGTGGCTACCATAAATCTAATGTGATTACACAATTTCAAAAGTTAGATTATTATTTGGCTTTTTATCGAAAAATATTTTGGCAAATTCTAAGTTGCCAAAAATTTTAAAATACTTAGTCATAGTAAAATTCATGAAAATGACTTGCCCCTGAGTTTAAATTCGGGCAAAGCCATATGCAATAAGTGTAGATTTTTATCACTTATTTTTATAATAGCTTGCCCCCAAGCAGATCGGCTTTGTTTTCATTGGATTGATTGGTCGAGTCATGCTCTTCGGATGAAATAATATCATTGGTGAGTTTGGCCATATCTTGTTCTCTAGATGAAGCAGCTTGCCCCCAAGCATATCGGCTTTGTCTTCATTGGATTGATTGGCCGAGTTGTGCTCTTTGGATGAGATAATATCATTGGCCGAGTTCAGCCTTAGCTTATTCTCATGATGAAACTGTATTTTTAGCTAAAATCTTTTTGGATTGGCCATTTTCATTAACAATTTCACTAGATTTGTCCTAGCTAATATTTGGCTTTTTTACATCTAGTGAACTGAATAACTTTTCTATTGATTTCTCTCTTTACTCGAATAACTTTTTTTTTTTTTTATTGATCTTGCCTTAAATGAAAAGATCAAATTTTCAAACAACACACCACTCTGTCTATAGATCATTACACTCTTCTTCTATCTGCAAATCATTTGGATTTTGTAAAATCAACATCCTACCAACTTGCCAAAAATTTTGCGTCAAAAATTTTTTTTGAAAAGTGTAATTGCGCGGGCATGCTCGAGTTATAAAGACTCAAAGAATGAGAATGATGATAAATATAAGAATCAGGCGGTGTGGGTCGCCATTACTTTACAAACCCAAGAATTTCACATTCGTCGATCTCTACAGGCCGATTATATTGTGGATAAGGACATAAATATGAAATCAGTAGATAGGAATAAGAAAATTCTAATTCTAATGTCATTAGTCGAGGATATGAATATATATTAGATTTTGATGGGAGGATATGATGATCTATGGATTCCCAGAGGATGTATATTGATATCCATGATAATGTTGATGTTAAAGATAAAAGTCAAAATCAGAATTTGAATTAGAGCAGCATACTATCAAACTAATTTCCCATATGAATATGGATGTGAGGGTGAATGCTATAATCCGCATATTATATTAATACTGTGATGATTGAGCATTAAACTTATAATATAGATTATTATATCACAATAATATATGGATTATTATAACATTGATACTCAGAATAATAGTATGGATTGTTATAAAATTAATACCATAAGAAGTAAATGGACCACAATCATTATCAGAATCAAAATCATTGGAACAGTATACAAATTTAATTACAATTAGGAGACAAAAATTACTTATACCAAGCCTTCAGGAGATATTGAACTTTAATTTCTAAGAAATAAATACAGATGATGAAATTTATGTGTAAATATTAACCTACTCCTATTGATAAAAGATGAAAGATAAAAAAAAATTCACTAAGGATGTGAGGTCAAGTACCCTCTCTTTGGCTGAGTTTTTTCTGTATTTAAACTTGTTGATGCAGGAGCAAGTGCATATGTAACCTCCCCTCAACAACTTCCACTTATCCATAACTTGAGTGGGTGGTTATCCTAGTGGTTGTAACTGCCAGATGGTTACCAAAGATACTCATACAATCATAATCGGCCAAATTTATAGATTTTGTCAAATATTTTATGTCCTGGCTAAATCAAATATCGACTAAATTTCTGACCGATGGAAAAAAATTTTATTGAGAATCCCAACCAAATCTTTTTAGGTCGACACACAAGTAGGAAAATAGGGCAGCCAAATACTTTATGCCCAAGATAATTTTGACTAAAACAAATATTAGCTAAATCTTTTCTAACCAATGGCAAATAAATTTTATCGATCGATTTGGAATCCTAAACAAATCTTTTTTAGGCCTATATTATAGGACATAAAGTAGGAAAATAACCACCTCTATAACTCCCCAGTAACCTTCACTTATCCTTCCATAACTTCTCTAGGTAGTTTTGGGTAGTGGTAGTTGTGATAACTTCCATCAGTTTTCTCACTTCCATGAATTTTGGTGCTAAAAGATATTGATGCTAAAAAATATTTGGCTGAATATACAAAATTAGAGATCACTGCAAAAAAGTAAATTAGCCAAATTTGAGTATTTAAGTGCCAAAAGATATTTAATAAATTGACTAAAAAATATTTGATTAAATATCTCTACAGAATCAGAGATCACTATAGAAAAGTAAATCAGTCAAATCTAAGTAGATCAGCTATTGGCCCAATCACTTTGAAGATAAATACCAAATTATTTCTAGCCGATCAAAATATATACTAGATCATTGATTTTTGGACAAATCATATCAGGCCGATTATAGGAATCCAAGCAAATACTATTAGCCAATCAAACCGATATTTTGGGTACAGACAATGCCTATGACTCTTCAAAAATGAAATATCTTAAATTTTTAAAGAGTTGATTAAGATGGCCAGTCTTTTATTAAGAGCTCATTAATATGTATTGACCCAAAAGTAAATTTATTAAAAAAACAACATTTTCTATTGTTAATAAAAATTTTAAGGTGGAAATTAAATAAGACTAACATTGGCTGCCCATAAATCCAATGACGATCTTGAATTCCAAAAGCCAAAATATTTATAAGCTTTTCATCAAAAAATATTTTGGCAAAATTTATATCACAAAAAAAAATTTAAAATTCTAGTGAAGCTGGGACTTGCCCCCTGACCGACCCTAAAATGTGTTCGGGTTCTACCTCTCAAGTGCAAGAGGGTGGTCGTAGTCTTACTCGGTGAGAACCGAGGTCATCTCCACAGGGAGGGCTGTGTTAAAAGACACTAGACTTGTTCTCTTAATTAGTAGGTGAGCCTAAGCTAATCTAAACTAATTTTTGAATTACAAAGTGATTTGAATATGGCTGGGTTGAGAATGGTGGAGCGAAGCAAATTGTGATATTAAACTAGAATGCAAATATTGAAAATAAACTAACTAAAATGATCTTGGCTTCGAACCAAATCCAGTAGTGGGTAGTGGTTTACTCAAACGCATTTATAACTCAACCTAACAAACGCACATGCATTGCTAGGTCGGAAGATATTTCATTAAAAACTAATTTATGGAATTCAGAGTAAGCGGAGGCTTTTGAAATTGGTTTCAGACTCACCGGGATATTGAATCAAACACCTAGTGTGCATGAGCATCAACTCATAACTAGACTTCAATTATAACACAGGTGAATCGGTTTCTTAAGAAAACCTCATGTTTTGGTTTTATGAAAATAAGGTTCGAATCACCGGGCCATTGAACCAACCACTTGGTTTGCACGAGTGGCCAATCGTAACCAAGCTTTGGTTTTAACACAGGTGACTGATTTTGTAAGAAAACCTAATTTGGGTCTTGGAAAATCAGATTCTAACTCACCGGGACATTAAACTGAACACTCGGTGTGCACAAGTGAAAACTTGTAACCAAGCTACGGTTGTGACACGGGTGAGTAGGTTTCAAGAGAACCCTAGCTTACTACGAAATTCCAATTAAAAGTCCAAAATATATTTTGTTAAATAAAACTCGTTTACATTTGAGTTCACCAACTACTTCACCACTTTCAATGGCTTGAAGCCAAGAACAAACCCTAGCCTAACATTGCGAAAGCATTAACAAAGCCTTTCGAAAAGAAAATAACCTTCATCAAGCACTCAAACATGAAAACGAAGTATATAGAAATAAGCTAAAGCAATTTCGAAAGCAAATCAAACACTAACAATGACTACGAAGTACTACGAAGTGAAAATAAAGAACAAAGATAAAGAAAATAGTAAACTTTTAATTAAAACGAAGTAACGAATGAAACTTACCAATTAATCTTAATGCGAAGATGAAAAAATAAAGCTTCCGTCAATCCAACACGAGATGAAAACATCTAACCCTAATCTAAACTAAACTAAGAGAAAGAGAAGAAGCGCGTAGGGTTTCGAACTCCTGTACATCAGAAATTTGCCCTTTTATATCATTACATAACTCAAGGGTAAAAGTGTAATTTCATAATTCAAAATTTAACTTAAAAGTGTGCTGGACAAGTCATCATGGGCGCCCAAGGTACAAGTGTTTGATGAAGTCCTCAAAGAGTTAGCCAAAAAACAGTAGTCAGAACTCCCTCTCTGTGGGCGCCCATCTGATGAAAAGTGGGGCGCCCAAGGGTCCTCAGGGGCGCCCATGGGTCTAGGTGGGGCGCCCATGCTTGTGGTGGGGCGCCCATGGGTCTAGGTGGGGCGCCCATCTGCAACTACAGTGAATAGTTCTTCTTTGACAGCTTTCTGTCCCTGACTTCCGATGCGATTTTGACATTGAAGATCACAGATTCAGGCTTCGGCTAAACCAGAAAAGTTGTAGGGCTTCGAGTCTTCTTTCCAACGCAAAAAGAATGGAACCATTTCGAGTTGTGACGAAAAAGTTATGGCTGGAAGACTGAGAGGGTGTTGAGCTGGAACTTCAACCGCACACCACTTCAACTATTTTGAACTTCAAACCACTTCCTTCTCCTTGGCACCCATGGTAGTTGATCTTATGCCTTGGGATGGCTCTTGGGAAGTTGAAGAATTCTTGGGAGTCTTTGGACTCTTCTTGCACTTTCTTTATTTTGGCCTACCTTGGCTCCTCCTCACATGCAACCTTGGTGTTGTTTGGGCCAAAAACACCATATTATATCACCTGAAATATACACACACCAAGAATGCATGGAAATGAGATAATCACACTAACACATCGCCAATAATAACTGTAAATTCATAATTAGCATGCTCAATATATATATAATTGTACAATAATGCATGCTAATCACACCCCCCAACCTAGACATTGCTAGTCCCTAGCAATGAGTGCAATCAAACCATGAGGTATAAGAACAAATGCAAGGGCACCCACAACATGTAAGCTCTTATTCAAATCAAAATAAGACAAAATAAAAACTAACTAAGGTGATGTCCGTTTTCGTGGGAGACACACGACCACACTTAGCGCGTGCGGCAAGCCCTTTAAACCCCTAGGTTCCCCCTAGTGGACGAGTAAGGTCTCGTGAGGGTTTGCAGTGATGCTACCCACAAACATCTATGGTATGGTCTCAAGGTGTCAAAGAGTGATTAAGGTCAGTAACAAATCAAGTTCAAGCTCAACAAGTCACAAAACTTAAATATCATGTGTAATTCCCAAGTGCTAAGCATGAATGCATGCACTATCAAAGTTGGAAAAGCATGTGTGCAAAACTAGTGTCATTTATTCAACAAGGTCTCGAGAGCATAATCGGAACTAGGTTTTGACTTCGAAAACTCACAAGGTAGATCACTCAGAGAAAGAAACTCACTCACTAAGGGTTCACTCATACCTATGAGCACACAATGTAATGCTCTCCTAGTTGCACACAACCACACGAATAAGTGAGTGAATTGAATTGAAGTTCCGCATGGATAGCTCATACCAAAAATAAGTTCCAATGCCATGCAATAGATTACACCACACAACCTACACAAGACCACTACATGCACACATAAGTATTGTTCACTTAGAATCCGCTAGGTCTTTGATCTGGTTGTAACTTGGCCATAGGTAGAGGCTAACAATGAAAGATATGGAAATCAAAGCACATGTCTTGGGATAAAGATGTTCAAGTACGTACAAGTCCCAAACTACCCATTTCCTTTCTATACCCTAACCAACAACATGAAGCTTATTCACAAACTTACAAACTACTTTTGGGACACTCTTAGCAACCTGCATTACAAAACATAAATCCCACAATTGAATAAACAAAAGGAATGAGAAAATATTTTTTTCTTTTTTTTCTTCTTTTTTTTTTTTTCTTTTGCATCCCTTTGTTTTTTTTTTTTTTTTTGAAATGATGAAGAATGAACTATACAATGTATAAATTCTCATCCCAGCACTCACCCTCATTTGGCTCTCAAAAGCTTACATTCCCAACCCCCACATTCCCAACTTAGACTTTGAGGCACTTTCATAGCCCAAGACATGTGAAGGTTAGGCTTAAAGTGTGTGAATGGGGTGCAGGGGACATTATGTGTGAGGCGAATCAAAAAGAGAATACTTTATATCACACACTTCAGTTTGAGGCTTCAAGTGGGTTCCTAGGACAATTTCATATCAAGAAAGGATAAAAAGGCTCAAATTAACAAAGAGGGCCTAGCATCATGTTCTAAGATTACAACAACTCATATGTGCCAAGTGAAACTCATGCAATTGTGTGATGCAACTGGGGCATTGAAAACCAAAATAGAGAACAATTGAGCTGAAATAATGTGCAACCCCTCTTGAAAAGCAAAATGGCTCTAAAGCTCACCACTAGAAAGGTATAAGTCTCTACCTAGTCCTAAGGATGCTCAATTGACCAATGTTACATAAAATTCACTCTTAAGCACATAAGTTCTTCCGTGATAGCCAAAAGTGCATAAGGTCATGACACACTCAACTTAAATTAAGTTTCCTATCAAAGCTTGAACAAGACTCACTTATCACTCTCTCACTCAAATTCACAATCAACCAAACCAAAAAGGGCCAACATATAGGTACAAATGTGCTAACTCATGTATGTAAGCTCAAAGATGCTCAAAATTTGAAAATTTGACAATTTTAGCACAAATGGTCATCATGCGAACTCTACCCCCCAACCTAAACTAAACATTGTCCTCAATGTGAGAACTATGAAGCATATGTGGGTCCGTAGTGTGCAAAGTGAGCATGATGATGATGAGCATAAAAGCAATCAATATGTAACACATAAGCCAAGCATGCACCCAAAACAAGAATCCCCATAAGCAATAAAGAACACCCCCCAACCTAGTTTCTACAGCACTTCCAACAACAACCAACAACATATAGCCAAGTGTTATGCTCAAAATGTAGAAACAGAAGGTAAAAAGGGTGGATATTACCTCAAGAGCTTCCTTATTTGAAGAAAAGAAACAAACTATACAAGAGAAAAGGTTAGAAAGAAAATAAAAGAAAATAAAGGAGAATAAGACAAGAGAAATAGTTAGTACACAAGAAAAAAAATAAGAGAAAAGAAAATAAGAGAAGAAAATCAAACCAAAAAAAAAACATAAGAAAATAAGAAAAAGAAAACTCTAATCTACTATGTACAAAGGCAACAAAGAAGAAGGGTTATCCAACACCCTCTCTATCCCATGCGTCCACAAATGGTTTAAGAAATAAAATGTTCCTTTTGGGCCCACGAAGCACCGAAGGTGGATGCTCCTCAAGTGTAAAACATGTCAAGGGATGTAAGGCCGAGTGAGGTTCTGGAAACCTCGATGTGGCCATAATGCATGCAAGGACATGGACATGGACATGGACATGGATATGGCGGGTTCAAGTCTCTCAATACCCAGAAAATCAATGTACTCTCCCCCAATGTCTACTATCTCCCCCCAGTGATGATCGGTCACATGATCACTCATAATCCCCGAAGTGAACTTCTCAGGTGGGGCTGAGTCAAGAGGTAAGAGGTGCGCACTACTCTCAACCTCAGGTGAATAAGTGAGTGAGCAAGGATCAACTGACTCAATGATATGCTCCTCGGGCATTGTAACTTGCAATTGCTCAAAGGGAATCAAAAGACTCTCGATAGGGCCCGGGGTGGTCTGGGTGGGCTGAGCATCAAACTCAGTAGTAGGAAAAGACTGCATGTCTCCCTGACTCTCAAAAGGTGGTAAAGAAGTCTCCAGAATAGGAGAATCCATAGGGAAATGAGAAGGACACTCATCCCAAACATCATCCCTAGTGTGATTAGGGCAATTGTCCCACTCAGTGCCTATGGTCTCAAATTGTGCATCATAAGGTTCACTAGGCCAATAATCTCGGGGCTCCTCAGACTGGCCTGCAGTGAGTGGAACAAGGTTGGGACATGCAAAATCTGAATAGTCATGCTCCACGCATACACTACTTCCACGGGATGGATCATGAGGATCAAGTGAAGTAGGAGCATACGGGAAAAGGTCGGTATGGCTAGCAAGTGTGTAAGGCTCAAAACTAGGTTCAAGTCTTTCCAGTGGCCTAGTGTGTTCAGAGAAAAATTCAAGGAATGACCATGCCTCACCTGGTGTGAGGTCAAGAAATTCCTTCCCCAAGACTGTATCAAACGCCTGGTGCAACTCATGAGATAGAGCATTATATAATATGGCTATGAGGTCCCCTAACTCTAATCCATGACTTGGGAAAGTGTCCAAAAGTATATTAAATCTCTCCCAGCATTTATAAAATACTTCACCCTTTTGTTGATAAAAATTTCTAATTTGAAAGCCATGGGTGAAGGTTTGATGAATAGGGAGGAAATGTTCAATAAAAGCTTGAACACATTGATCCCAAGTGGTCCATTCACCAAAATTATAGCACCAGTCACCAGCCACACTTTGTAAAGACAAAGGGAAAAACAAGAACCTAAGTCTCTTACTCATTCGAACATCATCACATAAGCCACACACAGCCTCAAACCTATCAAGATGAAGACACGGGTCTTCTTCCTCGTGCCCGAAAAATTGGGGTAATTGGTGATAGGTCTCTAATGTATAGTCATATCCAAATTGGTTAC